>VXBH01000501.1:142048-191548 GCA_013400035.1 Rynchops niger
AGTGGCTGAAGGAAACAATTGGATAGCTGATGTTCACAGTGTATAGAGAGTACCATTAAAATAATATTTTGTCAATAAACTATGTCAGTACACTTTTTTTTGTAATTGTATGAATGTAAATTAATTTCCCCTCAAATTTACTCAAACCTCCTACAGATGCCCATGGAAGATACTTAACTTGATTAAGATTCAAAGAAATTTTAAGGACAAATATTTCATCCAAGTGATTACTTAAAAACTATTTTTCATATGTTCATTGTTTGAGACAAAGAATCACAGGGAACATGCCATCAAACATTTGTAATGAAGATGTAACATGTATAATGTGTTAAAAATGTGATTGATATAATATTCATAAATTAAGCCTTTCCACAGATTAATTCTAACATCTATGAACTTTGTTTTTTAGGTGACTATATTCTACGTTCAGAATGTTGTTCCCCTTCTCAGAGGAGAAAAAATTGTGCACTTCCAGCCCAGAACGCCAATTGTATCCTGGGCTGCAGCACTGCATCCAGGTCTGGACCCCCCAAGATAAGAAAGCCGTGGACTAATGAGAGTGGGTCCAGAGGAGGGCCACAAAAATTATGAGAGGGCTGGAGCACCTCTTCTATGAAGAAAGGTTCAGGTTTCTTTATGATGAAGGTGGTGAGAAACTGAAACAGGTTGTCCTGAGAGGTTGTCAATGGCCCATCCCCAGAAGTGTTCAAGGCCAGGCTGGATGGGGCTTTGAGCAACCTGGTCTAGTGGGAGGCATCCCTGCCTATGGCAGGGGGGTTTGACTAGATGATCTTTAAAGCTCCTTGCAACACAAACCATCCTATAATTCTCTGATTCTATGATTTTTCTACTTATAACTGCCAGCGATTTTTTTTGCCAGAAAATATTAAAAGCAATAGAGAAGAGGTACAAAACCAAAGCTTTATAAATAAACTACACAATATTTCTTGTCACACGTTCGTGCTTCTGTTTTTTTGACTGGGTGACAGGAAATGTTTATACATGAGAAAATAAAGAATAACCAATAAGTAGTGAATAATGTACTCCTATTTTTTCTGAAAAAAAATATCCTAAAAAGCGGATTTTGAACACTTCCACAAATGAAATTTTATTTGATTATATGATTACATGATTGTATGGTCCAAATGAATGCCTATAAAATATGAAACAGTATAATTCAAATAAAATATAGACTGTGTCAAGATGATTCACTGATGTCATAGAATCATACAATGGATTGGGTTGCAAGGGACTTTTAAACACCATGTAGTCCAACCCCCCTGCCATGGGCAGGGACATCTTTCACTAGATCAGGTTACTCAAAGTCCGTCCCACCTGACCTTGAATACTTCCAGTGATGGGATATAGCATGCTTTCCATCATCAAGAAGTTTATTATAATGTGAAAAATTCATTTTCTGTGGGCTGAAGTACTCTGTCCTTGGCAAATATGTTATTTAAGGGACAAATATTTTCATGTTGCGAGAAGAATGTTTCACTGAGAATAGAGTTAAAGAAGAATATTTTGGCTTGTATACATAAAAATAACTCAATAATAAAACCCTTTGATTTCAATATACCCTTAACTCCTTCATGATTTGTGCAAAAAAATTAAACTTCTTAAGGATATTTGTGACGACCTTAGATCATAATTCTTAATAAACTACAGATCCTGAAAACAGTCTCCTGAGGATGATTTCATTGTTATTAGTTATCTTTGGTTTTAATCTAACATTTTACTTTAATGCTCAGACTACTCAGTCTGTTTCTCATGCTCACCTAAACTGATCCTTCTTCTTTCCAGTAATACTATAATGAAGTGCAAAAAAGGGAGAGGAATATGTATCACAAATTCTCTCACTGAACAATTAGATTTCATCAGTAGGCACATTTCAGTCTTCAGATGATATTAATCAAGCAATCTTCAAACAATTAAAAAAAAATTATTTCAAGTTCCACTTCATCATATATAACCATAGCAATGCTACAACTATAGCTAGGTAGTTGTAATGATCACTGTACCAATAATGGGATGGCAGTTGCTGTCCATTGAGATTCATAAGAAAACATTAATAAATTACAGTTTATAACAAATAATTTTGCAGCTCAGTTCTGATGTGTTTTGTTTTGTTTGTTTTTTTTTGTTTTGTTTTGTTTTGTTTGTTTTTTTTTTTTTTTTTTTTTTTTTTTNAGAGTCTGTTGAACTGTTCTCTATTTATATAAGAAAAAAAAATACATTCCAGCCTAATAACTGCTAGCTGGATTTTTGGCAGAAGTCAACACACATAGACAAGCAGTACAAAAAGCTAAGTAGACCAAAATGCATCAGGTATTATTTTTTTAATTTAAAGAAATATGTGTCATTGTATAAATGACCAAATTTGTATTGAGTATCTAATTATGTGGCTAATGTTTTCTATGGATGTGTGTATGTGTGCTGCTCCCTGCAACTGTGTTGTGAGCCATGAGGTTTCAGCTCCAGGCTGAAATCTGTCTCTGAATCATCTGAAACAAGTCCACAGACAATCCCGTTAAATCACAAAAATATCCAAAATAACAGCTTGAAGCTAGACTGTGAGAGATGCAATGCATTTTTCATTCTTTTTTTTTTTTTTTTTTTTTTTTTTTTTCAAATTTTTTTATATNTTGACAATGTTGTCAATATTGTTATAATCAATAAATGACAACTTTGTACAATCAACTTTATCACAGCTATCTCTGGTGTCAGAACAAGTTGCATATATCTTTAGAGATGAAAGACACGATACATTTGATTAATTATATTAAAAAAATTATTAATCCCCATTTTACTGAAGTGTTAATTAGGCACTATATTCATGAAATGAGATACTTTGATTACTACATGTTTTTAATGAAATCCATGTTTAATTCTTTTTTTTACATATTGAGTGACATAATTATGTAGACAACATGCATGTGCTGGTACCAAATGTACTCTGCAATGACTGCATCTCTACAAAGATTTCATTTTGAGTGTACAACTAGAAAGTAACAATTCTTCCCTCTGTTTTCACCCCTTCTCTTCTGCTTTTGGGCAGATGTTAGGCTCTGTATGAATTTTGCTTATAGCGACACACTACTACTGTTGTTGTGATACATAAGTGTATGCGTTTTTGTATACTTTTTTTTATACTTCCATAGAAAAAATTGAGAGCATTGAAGTCATACATCACAATTCAAGAAATTAATTTTTCTGTGACAAATTTGACTAGAACTTGACTATGATTGATAGCAAGGTGGCTTTTTCCTATAAGTTAAAGTGTGTGTTTTAATAAAGTAATATTAGGAAAATTATTTGTGTCTTGTGATCTTGTGATTAAAAATGTTAAGATGCTATCTATAAGAAATATGTTTTTATTAGGCAGGATTCACTATTTTAAATCAGGAAAAATAGCATTGGGTTAAGAGATAACAAATGTAAATGCAAAATCTCTTGGACTACTCACTACAAGAAATTTGTGAAGATGAGAAAAGAAACAGGAGCTTGATGAGTTCCTCCTTTTTCTCTAATCTGTGTAGGAGAAAGACAGAAGGATTTTTTGTTATTAATTTTAAAAAGCATTTTTAAAAATGCATTTTGCAAGCTAAATCCCTCCTTCCATCTGGATTTGTACATCACTGACTGCAATGTGAAGTGAGGCAGTATACCATATATTTTTGTTGATTTCCCGTTTTCCTAGTAGTTTTGGTTTATTTGGAATTGTTTAATCATTATTGATTTTCTTTTGAAAGATGAGTACCCTAGAAAATTTCTATCTAGGAGTCACGGAACCAGCCTTGACAGTGCAAAGCATTGGACCAGTGTCTGAAGAACGTACTAATTGATCTTGTTGATTGAATATCAACATGGACATAGGTGTGTTCCATAGGCTTTTCTGCCTTGCTTTGAATTTGTGACAAAGATTGTGCTTGTTCAGTAATTTATTTTTTAATTCATTGAAAATTTAAATGTTGTAAAATCAAGGATTAGTTTGAAACGGCAGAATCTATGCAACTAAAAAGTTGCCATTAAAAAAAAAAGAACAGTAGTGAATTAGAAATCTTCTTCTTGGATTTTTAGTTAAGAAGGTTTTTCAATCCCCTGTACCATTTGAAAACATTTTGTGCTGTTATTTTTTTATTATTATGTTTAAAAGAAGGCTTTAAGGAAAAATATGCTAGCATTATGATTATTATTACATTCTGTTTACTTTTTCAGGTAAAAAAGAGTTAAATTTGAACTTTTTTTTCATTATTGTGAAGCTGTCTGATTTTTTCTTCACTTTGAGTTAATAGTAATGGAAGTTTAGGTAGAAAGTAACTTTTTGTACCAGATTTTAACATACATATACAGAAAATATGTATGTAATATATCACACAGAATGTTTCACTTTGTCTGGATATTGGAAAGACAGCCTACCATTGAAGTTTTAATTGTTGTTTTTGTTGAATTATTTTTAATTAAATGAGATACTAAGGTTGTGAGATTTTTGCTAATAAAGTCCCTTCATAGACCAAGGGACTATATTTGTTTCCTGAAAGTGATGGTAGGTGAAGCTGACACATGAAAATTCTGACCTTCATTTTCCAGAAGATCAAACTGACTCTGATAAGGATGTAGAGCTGGAAAAAAATAGTTTCTTATTTCCTGCGGTTATAATTATTTGCTTATTTGTGTTTTCTGTCTGTTCAATTCAGTAGTCATTGACATACAGACAAGAAAAAATGGCTTGTTGTTTATCACAGTACATAGGATTAATTTATCAAAAAATTTAACCTAGATAATTCAGAATGGGCTTCCTTTATGAGCCATTTCTCTGAATTGCATCAAAATTGACAGGCCAATAAAGTATATAATTACTGAGATGGTTATAAATTGTATCTTTGATATTTTTGTATGAATATGCACTTACAGTTCCTACCATTTATAAATCTATTTTTCCTTCATTTTAACACTAATTCTGCTACATCTCTCGTCCCGAGTTACCTGCCGTCTTGAATCATGAATCTTCATATTGTGCACTGAAGCTTTGTGTTGCTAGATATTTTGATATGCAATTGCAACCTGCCGGTCCAGTACTGTTAATCTGATGGTTTTACTGATCTTCTTTCTTTCTTTCTTCTCTGTTTTTCCATAAAGAATAAATTATATTATTTAGACAGTGGCCAAGAAATTGATGTGTCCTCATCTGTGAAAATAAAAGGATTAGCAAGTTGTTGCATACATTTTAGGTATTGTGGTATTGTTAGTCTTGCTTGCTCTTTCATCTGTTCTTTATTTTCCTTTTCTCCTTGAGAACTTAAGGTATTACAACTTTAGGATATGTCAGAGAAAATGAATACAGAATATTACCCAAAGTATTACCATCTGCAGTTACTAACAGAAAAATATTTTGGCATCTGGATGATATTCAGACAGCACGGCTCTTCAAGCCTGATTTTACTGTAATATGGATTTATTTAAAAGGAATCATTACTCAGTGATCATAATACTGAGGGGGATACTTTCACTTTTTCATAAGATGAAAAGCAGAGATAATTAAAAAAAAACCACCTTCAGTCTCTTTCCTAAAGAGACTGAATTTTAAGGATACATACATATATGCATCAGTATGTTTCATTTAAAAAAAAAAAAAATAATAAGGTGGAATAGTGATGTAAAAAACAGTGGGTTTCTCAGTTTCCTAGAGGAAGGAATTACTGAGGATTGTGGAAGTTAATATCGTGCACATTTCTTAAAAGTATGTGAGTATCGGTAGAGTTTTTATTGTGTTATATTCATGTTTTATTAAAAAGGTTTCTTCATCCCTATAGTATAGAGTGTTGACCGTCTTCTGGAAAAGTTTTCATTAGGGCAGAATTTTAGTAGTCAGAGTTTTCAAGGAAACTTTATAATTTTTGAGTGATCCAGTGAAGAATTGAAACCGAAACACTTCCCACATCTGCTTTAGGCTATTGACTGTGTAGAAGTGGGTGTTGCAGAATAACAATTTAGCCATGCATTTTGATTTTTTTTTGTGCAAAATCAAAATCTCATTTTCCATTCATGCAAAAGAAATTATTTAAAAAGCTTCTTCTATGGACCTTGTACAAATCAACTGAAGTCTTCTGGATTAAAGATTTTTAAGCTTCGTTGTCTACATCTATACTCATGTATGTGAGTCAATGTCATTAGGAACTGGAGCTCACTTGTCTCTAATTTTATTTCTTAAAAGCATTCACAACATGATTAGGCCATGTTTAAACTTGAACACTCCAAAATAATACCCTTGCATAGTTTTAAAGTTTGCATGCACCAGGGACCATTCTGTATCAAGCCATTCAGTTTTGTATTAGGAAAGACTTTAATCCTAAATACAAAGTCCATTCTGTACTAGGTGGCAAATTTAATTTATGAACGCAAGTGTAGCTACCTGGATTGTTCTGTGAAATTGACTACAGTTTGTACCTATTTTTGAGCCACTTTTTCTGATTTTTGCAGTTTCTTTAAAGCATGGGTGCTTTATCATTAAATATATCATTAAAACATGATAAAATGTTGCACTAGTGTTTCTACTAATATTATTCTGGATTAGGATTTCCCAGTGAAATGGAAAGCCAAGCAGAGAGGAGCTGCATCCTATAGCTTCCTGCAGTCATTAGCAGCCAGTGCAGGTCATGTGAATGAGTGACTGCTTTCGCACTCCATTAAGTTGAAAACGTTCTGTTGGTTTCTTAGTTGTGTATTTCATGGATTTCATTTGCTTCTTAAGTTACCACAGCATGTTCTAAATTATTTTTTCCATTAGCATTGTCCAATCCCTATCCTCATCCCTTCTAGTGTCTGTTTAAACATCAGTATACTCCTTGATCTGAGCAACCTGATCTAGTGGGAGGTGTCCGTGCCCATGGCAGGGGGGTTGGAACTAAATGATCTTTAAGGTCGCTTCCAGCCTTAACAATTCTATGATTCTATGATTCTATGATTCTATGATTTGCTCTTTGTCTTGCTTCAGGGTAGCAAAGGTGAGTGGGCTACAGATGTGAAAATGAGGTAATGTTCTGAAGGACTAATTAGTTTTGAAGACAAATGAGAATGATAGTGTTTAACAGAAAAAATGTGGGTAAAAAAGGGGGAGCAGTGGGAAAAAATGTATTCCCATAAATTGAAATCCTGACTTGATCAAAGTAAGTATTAGAACTTTCTCCATCTCCATCAGGCCAGGATTTCACTTATCTTGTGTATTTAACATTTTCTAAAACAAAAGAGTAACCCTGAGTTCAAGCCAGAAGGAAACATGCTGATATAAATATGAATGTGGTTTTAATTAAAGCCAAGAGAATAATGGACTTAATTTTTTGAGTAGCTGAATTGAAAATTTAGGAAATAATAGAACAAGCTTTTTNTTTCACACTGTCAGTAACAAATACTTAGTTTGCCCTCTTCTATTTTGTCATATTTTGCCTTATGAAAAGATGCTTAATCTTAAAATAAAAAGCAATAAAAAAAGCATAAACTGTTGAAACAAAGTTCTAATCCTTAAAACAATAGTAAGCATGGAAACATGTAATGGCAGATGTTTTCTAAACTTTTCCTTTATTATTGTGCAGCTGAAACTTTCTATTTAGCTTTTTGTGTCTGCCCCAGCAGGATATCAAGATGAGCCTGAGCCATGTTCAATGCACTTTTCAAAACAGATTCAGGTTCCTTATACTCTAAAGGTAGAGTCATAAAACTATAGGTAAGAGAAACAAATAGTATCAGTTATATTATAAGCAAAATGTTTATTCGTTTGTACTCTTAACGTTCTGGGGTGAAAGCTATCATTTTGGGGCAACCAGCATTTGTATGTGTATTATTTCACTATTTCCTCTAAACCATGAAGTATCATTGTTTTAATTTGGTATTGATTTCTCTGTTACAGTACTTAAATACTTCTTTGTCTCAGGACCTTTGACGCTTCTTCTCTGCTAGGCTTTTCTGATGAATGTGTTCATTTAGCATGCAGCCCTGTGCGTGTGACATTTAAAGGTTTAAGAAGTTGTTGCCATATGCAAAAGAGAAACCGTCATATTTAAAGCTAATGGAAAAATTGCTGCTAGCTTCTCGAGGTACTGCTGCATCCAATGAGCAGTCCTAGGTTGCTCCCGGCATCCTCGAGGTACAGGGAGACCAAGGGTTGTGGGCAGGGTCATGGAAGTCTTTTAGTGCCCTCAGGGACAGGCACAAGATACAGTATGGCTGTTTGCCTTTGGGTCAGTTTTACTGAGAATATCGCTAGTTTGTGAGAAAGCAGGTGAGGTAGAGCAATGAAAGATGAGTAAGAACCCAAACAGAAGCACATCTGTTGAGGGGAAGGTAGAAGAGGAAAAGCTCTGAATTGGAGAGTTATAAAGCTAAATGGCCTCAGAAGTTGGTAAATCAGAAACATCAAAGGTCAGCTGCTCCAAGGATCAGTGGTGGCTGACCTGACCCCACCAGACTGGAAAGACTAATGGGGTCATCCACATCAGGTGTGGTGAGCATGTAATGTTTAACTTAGCAGCCCATTAGTCCCAGCTAGTGTGTGCATTAATCAATAAATAATTGCTTTGTATACCTGAACAGTGTCTATCATGCTTGTGGGGTCTTGGTCTGCATGGTAGAAGAAAATGAAACAAGAGTGACCTAGGCAGCAAAATGTATTTTATGTACAAAACTCATTGCATATCATGCATGAAACTTCCTTGGGATGTGATAACACTTTCCATGTCTATTTCACTAGGCACCTCCAAGAGGTTGTCTCTGATCCTGCGTGTTGTTCTTCTCAAAGTATACCTCACTGAAGGAGTCTGACCTCTACTTTTGCAGGTGGAATTGGAAAGGTAGGTAAATGGCAATAATAAGAAATAAAATACAGAGATAACCAAATCCTTCTGGGCAAAAGAAGATTTTTCAAATGGAAAATGGAGATCTCTGAGCAATGTGAATTACTTTTTCATTTCTCTTTCCTCCCCTGCCCCCTGGCCTGAAATGACTCATGTACCTATCAAGAATATAAGAAAAATAATACAGTTTCGTGTCCTATCACAACCACTTTGAACACAGTGAATGAACCATTAAAGTTATGTGTCATTTGGGTGTTAGATAACATTCATCAGAAGGAATTGTCACATTAGTCTGAGAGAGCAGAAAGTGAGGTCTCCTCCTTTTTGTGATATACAGGGGATGAATATTAATTGGTGACATCACAGACTTCTGTTGACAACACATATCTCCTTGTAATTCAGCTATGTTTAGCCAAGCGTTTGCTTTACACATCCATTATCCATGACTCTGGGCAAACATTTTGCATTTGAAAACAGAATCTCCATTTTTATCATGTCTAGTGGCAAAATGGACCACTTCTATATGTAGTATCTGCACTTCCAGAAGCACATTTAAATTATAACATGGCTTTATCATAACAGCTTTTTGAGGATTTAGTGATTGATTTCTGAAGATAAACATCTTGATTCTAAGACAGGGAAAAGTACAAGTCTCGTGTTTAGTGCAGTTGTAGAAATTTGAAGGCTGAAACTGTGATGTCTAAACTAAAACAATAAGTCATCAATTCCTAGTCATTTTCTTTTTGGAATAAATTTCCTATTTATAGATCCAAAGCTGTTATTTCCTCAGCTGAATTTAAATGGTCACAGTGAAAAGAGCTTCTGGCTGATAGTTATCAGGAAAATTAGGTAACAAATACAGTAGTTTTGAATTGCAAAAAGATATGGGTACTGCAACAAAGAATCATTTTCTTCTCTCTCTCTCTTCCCCCCCCCCCCCTCTCGCTTTTGGCATCTTCTGGGGNNCCTTCTCCCGTTCCCCCCCCCCCCCCCCCGACTGTGCTTGTCAGATATTTGAGGGCCTTCGGGCTGCCATTGGTACTGAAAAACAATTCATTTGGAATAAATATATTATCAGAAAAATTAATTCAGAAGGTGAAGATAATCTCTAGGGATGTCAGAGATTGAAAGAAAGCATAAAAGCAGTGAATGGTTTACCCAATGTATTTAATTCTACTAAAGCCTTCGTGCTCAGTGGAGTTCTGTGCTGGCAAAGACTACAGTGAGAGCACATATTTGATATCCATAAAGCTACAACACACTTAGCTAAACAGGTTTTCATATTGAATCTCTGTGTTTAAAATAGTGAAGGTTTTAAAAATGCTTATTAGACTGATGGTGGTTTTTTTGTTTTTTTTTTTTTTTTTCAAAAGAAAATAGATAAAAAGGCTAAGCCTTCACTAGACTAAGGGCTAGCATTACCTGACATGGGTCAATCTCCTAGGTTCCTTCTATGGCCAATAAAAGGTGATTTACAGCACCTAAACTTAGTCTTTCCCTTTGAGTGAGCTTCTGAGGGAGCCTCTATTGACTCTAAAATGAAGCTAATGCTAAACTTTGAAATACCACCTCAAAGCGTGTGTTTCATCAGCATTTTGACTTATGTCCTCTTTGCTGGAGAGGGTTTTGAGAAAATCTAGAAAAGACCCTATTAGAAATCCATACAATAAGCTGAGCTCTGCTTTTGTTTTGGTTCTATTCCAGGTCATAACAGCTTTTATTCTATTGATTTTTCCTAATTAGTTTTGGCTTTATCTAACACACATTGAAGGCCATGTCGGTGTTAATATTTAACATGTTCCAGCACTCATGGTAGTCATTCTGTCAGTGCAGACTGCAAGGCATGGCTGCCAATGTTTAAATATCACTACACGCAAGTCCCATCTTATTTGAGTTCGATGGTCTGAGGACAGAATTTCCATCACCTACCTGTACTGTTCCTCCTGGTATATCTGATGGCAGTAACAAAATAAAAATGCAATGATAAATCTCGTTTAATGATGAGAAAATATGTAACTCTAAGACTAGGGAGATAAATGAACTACTTACATTTTATTAACAAAGAATCAAAAAGATACAAATATCAACATCCCAGACTCAGATGGCAGAAGCTGTTGTTAGAAATCTGAAAAAAAAAAAAAAAAAAAAAAAAGGAATTGCATCCAGTATAATAGAACATTTTCTCAAGCAATACATTTTTCAAAGTAAATTCATGTGGGAGACTAGCTAATCATTACTGGTAGTGTGGTCTTTAACCCAGCAGCAAAGCAGGTAAGGTGGGTTGGCTTTTTTTTTGTTTGACTTTTTGGTAGAATTTTTTTTCTTTTCTTACTAAAGAAGTCATTTCATTGATGCCAGGAGGTTTTGAAAGACAAATGTCAAATCTCAATTGAACAGCTCAATGAATGAAAGGGGCCTTTAGGTGTGTCTGGTATGCAATACTCCTGTTGCCTAAGGGGGAAAGTAGATATCAGTTCTGAGATTTTATACATACATATATATGTATATCTATCTATCTATCTATAGAGAGAGAGAGACGTCCCTTCCAACCCAAACCATTCTATGATTCTATGATTTTAGTCACTGTATTCCTCTCACATAGTTTTGCTCAGTTATGTTTACTACATCTGAATAAGTCTTCTAAAATATTTTATTGATGTAGTCTACAATTAATAGCAATTTTCTATCCTAGATGAAAAACTACTTGTTGGTATAGGCTTAACACACCAAAAAACTATTTTTTTTAACATGACCTACTTCACATAATTTATTTGTGATATCATTATTGTGCAAATCTACCAGCCAAGTGTATCCCTAGGTAAAAACAGAGTGAATAACCAACAAGCAGGATCCATGCTATGTAACATCTGGGATTATATTTAGTTTTTCCCCCCTTGTGAGTATGGCACCATTGACATAAACCTTTCTATGAGATGACACTTTGGTTTCCCTTGAATGAACGTGTATATGAATACATGCACGTTTGTGTCTGTGTTAATGAGTGATATGAAAGAACAAAAACATTTGGAGCTAAATCTCAAAAGGTGTAAAACAGCAAAATTTCATGGAAGTTAATGGTGATTTACTGTGGCATAGACGTGAGGCTTTATCAGCCGATAATTTCTAAATCCTTTAGTATGTCTATATCCCCACCTTCCTGAAATACACTAGATGTAATCAAGGCATGGCCAATAGATTAATACATCCCTAAAGATGTTATTATTGGTTTTAATAATTTCCATGGTGATAACTATGCATTAATCACTACTTAACTTAAAGTATTAAAAATGGCCTTATAGTAAAGTAGATCAAAATTATTCATTAGGTTTGTATTTTACAAAGTGGGGAAAGAACATTAACAATTACAATGAACTCATTAAAATACGATGGTAAATAAATTATAAGCTAAACTTGGTTGTCAAAATGTTTCAGATTTTATAACTTTGTTTTATTTAGGGTAATATAAAACCACTTAATGGAAATCCTGTTGTTTGATGAAAGTCCCATGAGTTTTATTTTCTCAGATTAATTTTAGACAGAATAGTTTATGGAACATTACAAGTGACATTAAAGGGCATTGCTAGTGTAAAAAATATTTTCTTTTTGAAACAGAGCAGAACAAGATATTTTTATTGCATGTTAATTCCCATCTCCTTTTAATACTGATAAATTGTATGTAAAGCTACAGAAATGTTTGTTCTACAAACATCATTGAATGCTAAGCAGAATGGAAAGGATATCTACTGAAATATCCCCTGAGCAAAGAAACATTGCCAAGTTCAGATAAAACAAAATATTTTCTTTTTCTGGAAATAACATCAGTTGCTCTTTTATAGGTGTGAGTAACAGGTTCAAAGCTATATTCTATTGCATAGCAAGATGACAGTATGTGGTTTTTGGATGTGTGAAAATATATAAGAATTCAGGAACGTTTACTAAGAAAATGCATTCATTTGAATTGCGAATAACAGTAGTGGTTCAGTAAATATTAGCAATGCAATGAGCTTTATGCTGAATTAAGACAGAGGCTATGTAGAAATGGAAACCTTATTTTATTGGAAGATTCAAAGTAGTTGAAAAATTAGACCTGCATCTGCATATCGTAATTCCTGAAGACACTGTAGAACAGTACATTTTACACCTTTTTTTCCCATCCTTTCTGTTCACATTAAAGGTACTGCACTTAGAAGGAAAAGGGAATTTATGGAACTCTGTGTTAAAATAGTAAAATTCCCAAAACCATATGAGAAATCAGTTGGTAAATGTTGCTGGGTTTTAGACACCAGGATTAACACTTTCGTGTGAACATCAGTGGCACAACAAAGAGAAATGTTGATGGAAACCCTATGGGCTTTATAGCCCTCCCTCCCCAAATGCCACCTGGCACATGGGAGGTCTTAGGGTGGAGAGGGCTCCAGATGGCAGCCACCAGGGCCAAGACTTGGGTGATGCAGGTGCAGCACCGGTGCCTCTCTCTGGGGCAGGGGGTGGTGGTGCAGCACTGTCAGGAGGTGAGCACTGGTGGAGACCTGGAGGTCCCAGGGAAGGCTGCTGCTGGAGGAGTTGTGTCCAGTGCATGAACTAGTTTATTGTGGCAAGAGGGAGGGGAGTACAAAGGAAGATGTGTTGATTCTCCAGTAAAGTAGGGCCTGTGTTTGCCATTGGAATTTAGAAAGCAATTAGTCCTGCACCAGTCTGGTATAGGATACCTTTAGCTAATTATTTTCAGAAGGCAAGTGGCAACATGCTAGCGGTGACTGCTCTACGTCTTTTTGGCCACCATGAGGAAGACAAATAGTTTCTTACCTCATACTTTTGAAAGTTACGAAACTGCAGTAAAACTGTGAAACCACAAAATCACTAGTGACACTTAAATTATCCAAATGAAAAGGAACATTTCCTCATCAGTCCCACAGAAACAATGTGCTTGTATGTGTTTTAATAAGATTTTTGAGCTGTTGACTGAACTGTTTTTATTTTTTCAGTTTTTGGTTACTTGTTATTCGTAGTTGCACTGTCTGAAATAATAGAAATCTTTCTTTAAAAACAATACAATTTACAAGTCAAAGTCAGAGCAAAGAAAATGAAGAAAAGAGAAGATGCTGGTGCATAATTACCCAAACATAATTGGAGAACACAATAGACATATTGGTTGCAGGTGGCTGACAGTAATATAGCTAAGAGAAAGTAAACACTATTAACAAAGTTTCAATTATTAAGTGTTGCATGCAAAATTAGTATGTGACAAAAGAATCACAAACTAAAGAATTAATGTGAAAAAACTAAATAGTCTAAGAAACCAACATGTTGCTGTGTTTTTGTATCGCGGAAGGCTTTTTGTGACCAGGCTTTCTCACATTGGACTAAGGCTGCCTGATCCAGAACAAGAGGCCCTTAGCCTGCCTTGTGGAGGGGCTTGAAGAGTCCAAAAGAGTCTTTCAGAGATTGATGAGAAGCACAAAAGAGGTCAGCATTGATAAATGCTCATTCACATCCACCTGGAAAGTAGAGATAAGGTGATAGACTGTAATCTAAAATTAATGCTATGTCTTAGTGGTTTTTGTTCACAAGAATGTGTAGAGCTGTTGACCTCGTTCTCCCAGACTTCTCTGCTTTAAAACCACTTGTGGGTGCCTTGCTGGTACAAGCTCATTTTAGTGGTTTATATTTTATAGAACCTATGTCAAAGTCTATGAACTCTGTAAGCTTTTTGATGTCAAATAAGCCCACACAGAAACTGGTTTTGGAAGGACCAATGTATTTCAGGTGTTTGGAATAGGTTTTAGCTAGCAATGTAACTTTTTTTTTCTCTTCCAGCTGGCAGGCTAAGCTATGTACAGTGGATATTTCATTGCATTACATCTTTCAGCCTATCTAAAGGACAGTGTAATACACAGAGTCACCTCAGCTAGCCCATCTCATACTGTGCTGGAAAAGGAATGAGCAGAAAACACAGTTCAAAGACAAGAAGCCAACAACGACTGGCAACAGTCCATCCAACTCTTACAGCACTTTTGCATAGACTCAGTGCCAAGCAGACACCGCTACCTGACCTGAGCTGGTGAGGCTGAAAGGTTCTGTGTTTCCTGGCTTGGATTTCCATGTGGACTTACTAGTGTGAGACTACATGCTACTCTGTGCTCCACTGTAGAAGACAAATGTGCCCCCAGGTACAGATGGTTCTCAAGATCACAGCTGATCATTTCACAGTGTTTACTCTATTTGTCAATACAGTATCGGGCTGTTAGAAGAACCCACTTGCCAGCCCTCAAGTAACTCATGGGACTCAGTATAAAGAGACCATGGTCTTGTGAGTCTGTAATAAAGCATGAAGTGGATGCGGTGGTCTCACATGACACTCTATTTGCAGGAAGAAGGATAACTTTTATTAATTATTACGAGATAACACAATTGCCAAGTGTTATTGAAAATACCACATTTTCTATAAAACAGTATGATAAAAAAAGAAATTGCAATGCATCTCCTTTTTACCAGTGCAATTATTTTTAGTATCTTATTATTTCTCCTATTTAGAAGATTTTGAACAGTTGTATGAGGCAATTTGAATCAGTTGAAACATAATGTTTGGCCAAATCTCATTAAAAAGGATTATAAAAATAAAAGAGAATCTCTTTCCAATATTTGGAAAATGCAGGCTAATTCCCAAAACGCATTGAAAAAAGAGATAGATGTGCTTACTGTAGGTATGTTTTCTGAAATGAGATCTACATTTGTAATTGATTTGCCTGCTTCAGGGTTTACATAAAATAGAATAGATTTTACATAACTGATTACAAGGGCTTTATGTATATCAGAATATTGACAATCATATTTGAAGTTACTATATATTTAGTTTTTTTTTTTTCATTAATAGCGTGATTGCAATTTTCTTTATCGATGAAACAATATTAAGGAAAAATATTCTCTTGTGGTGAGATATAATTGAACCCTCAGTGTCCTTGATCCTTTTTTCTGATCTTTACTCCTGCTGATCTTATTTTGCAGAAAAATCTCAGAGTAAATCAAGGTGTGGTCAGGCTGACCTTTGTGTAAATGCTAACGCTGTTGATACGTGAGTTACTCTGTAGAGAGAGTGAAGTTAACATGGAAATTTACTGGCAAATACAAACCTAAAATCTAGTAAAAGTCAAAGAGAGACTAAAGTTCTTATTTATCAGGAAACGTAGGCAATGAAGTTTTACATTGTATGAAAGAAGAATGAAAAAACTTCCCTTGTTTCTACAGACCAGATTTAGTACCCTGAACACAGAACGTGCAGGTTACTGAATGTGATAAATATATGTAAGTTCCTGGATAATTTGGTAAAGTATTATTAGAAACAGGTAAGAAGAAGGTTGTAGCCCATTCATAGCTTTATATGGAATGGCAGTTTCTGAGCGCGTTAGAATTCCGTTCATATTTTGCTGAATCTCAATGCAGCAAGCATTGGACACTTTAATGTTGCTTTGAATGTCCTAGACATACTCTTTTTTTCTTGATTGTTTTGCGTATGTTGTCCAGTAATAACTAATGAACGTGCTGAAAGTATTTCTTATTTTAACTTTTCTGGAATTACATCCACTTTATAGCTTGCTTTGAATTGTCACTAGATATTTGAACTACACTTTTTGTGGATACATCTCTGGATGGATACTGTTTGGGAGATGCTTGAACTCAAAAGGAAAGGAATAGAGAGCACCAAGATATCTTCAGTTCATGCACAGACTACATATACTTTTATCAATTCAGGACATCTTTCATTATTTTGATGTATCTAATTTAATCTTCTAACAGAACTGTGGGGACTCAGGGATGTTAGAACAGAAAGGATGTTTATAGTGCAAATTATTTAAAATCTGTACTGCAACTGTTTTACTCTATCTATTACTTGGTTGGAGAGCTGGACAAAGATTTTTTTCCTGCTCAACTTTGAGATTCTATAAAGCCTCCAACAAAGCTGCAGGTGAAAAATGAAGGATTGGGTCCTTCTATACATGACTTGTCTTCCTCGTTTCAGTCCCAAGTTTAATAACAAAATATATTTATGTGACTAAGAGCTCAGAAGAATCTAGTGCTCTTCTTTCCTACTTATCTGCCCTTAGTACTTTTATTAGGCATTGATGAAAACATGCACAGTCACTTTGTACAAATACAGAATATATTGATATCTATCTATCCCTATTTCTATCTATACACTTTATTTCAGAAAATGTGTGTGTGTATTTATATGTTCCTATGTATTTCCATAGATGCATAGATGTTCCTTTCCTCAAAGAACTGATATATATACAGAAGATACATATATGTCTCTCTCTATGTGAGTATATATGAATACACACACACATATCTGTATTCCTTTTCTCAAAGAACTGAGGGTTTCTGTACTCAGGAAAGGTAAGTGATCCATTCTTTCACACCACAACACTGAATTTTTCAGATATGTCATTTTTTTTCCCTTTCAGGTGTCCAAATATAGAATGCCTAGTGAAATCACATATGTGATTTAACACAGTCTTTAGCAATATCAAATACAAATATACTATTTGTTAATAAGACCATGATTATATGAGGTATCTGAAATCAGACAGAGCTCAAAGCGAACTTGAGTTTATCTGCTAATAGGCTTCATGATTTTGAGCAAACAACAATGAACAAGGCAAAGAGAATTGCCTAGTCTGTGTATATTACCTATTTGTATCTGTTTTTTACACATAAAACCACCAGAATTCTTATTTATAAAACCAAAAATTTGGTCATAAGCCCAGGGATCTTGTTCCTTGTGATTATTTAGTTTGTAATTATTTCTCTTAAATGAAGTGGAGAGCTGTTCTTTAAACACTTTTAAAAATTAAATCAAAGTAACAGATGAACACTGAAGTTACACTATTTGTTACAGAATTATAACTGTAGCATATATATTGTTTACAGTTATTTTGTAAATGACATTAATTGGCAGCAATTCTTCTGGATTAATTCTTCAAATTAATATTTAATAAAGTGTTACATGTATGCTGAGATATAAGAATTAAGAGTGTTTTCAAATTCATTTATGAGACTGTATAATTTGTCTAGTTATTGATAATGTTCCTCTGGTTGTTTAAAATGTTTTTAATATTTGGCTAGCCGTCAATGAAGTAAATAATATGCCTTGAATAAAAATAAAAATCATTACATGCAAGGAGATAGAGATCAGATATAAAAGGATAAGGGACAGAGCCCACTGCAGTGATGTAGGCTATGCCCATATTAGCAAGTAGCACAGGGAATTTCCTTTGGATTTATAGAGATAAACAGGTACTGCTGAAGACCCAGCAACTACCTATACGTGTTTTGCTGTCTTCTACTTCAGACTAGTTCTGGTCTGATGGACAAGATTTCCACTAGTGATTGGTGTATGCTAGGTAAGGTCCTGAAGTGCATTTTCCAGTATACTTGCTGTTGAAAGAAATCCAGTTCATGTTTTCTAACATCACACTCTGCCATGAATCAAAACATGATAAAGCACATCTACATTAACGTTTTCATATGGATCAGATGTGCTATTTGGAGACATATTTCTCAGCTGTGTCCCCTCACTGCACTTTCCTTCTTACCACAGGGGAATTCGTGGAACACAGAAAGTGGATCCTTTGAGGTGAAACTAAATTGAAAGGTGCACAACAGACAGAGACTAGAGGCCAGACTAGAGCTATTTCAAGGTCACCTTGCCCTGTGTTGGGTCCTCAGAATCTACTGTTTCATTTCACAGAATTGCTTCTACTCTACTGCGCTGCGTGGTCAGTGTGGATGCCTGGAAGACTCGCCTCTGGCACGCACTCCTGACGCAGGTGAAACTGCTAATGTAGATATATCCATAGAACTTAGAGCCTGTTTGTTTTGAATTACAATAAATAACAACAAAATACAAACAAAATAACTAAAACAATGCTAAAAATAAGACTAACACTGGCTTGACTTTATAGGCAAAAAAAAGCATTTCTGCTGTTTGTCATCATGTCTTTAATGATATATTCGCTGTTGCTTACACCATTATTTTCACTAGTTCTAAATATGAACTAGTTTGTAATTAGTTCAAGACAAGAATTTGACCTTGGGCAGTAGAACAGAGGTGTGAATGGGGGAAATATGTCAGCAGCATGCCTAAAAATAAGAAAGGAAATAGAATACAGAATTTTCAAGTGACAATGATTGATGTGTATACATCTCTATGAAAATGAATGAGCAAGAGCTTTCTAAACACTGCCAAAAGTGAATTAATAATAAATAATAGGGAAAACGAATTGACTAAATAATTGATAATGAGAAAATTTGATGTAATAATTATTGTTCAGAAGGAGGAATGCGAGACAAAAACAAAGTAGCTTTACATGGAGTCCAGAACTTGATCCAAAGCCTTTGAAGTCAGTGGGAAGCCACTGACTTCCATGCACTTTTTGGCAGCGTTGCACTGTACTCTCAGTGTGAGAAATCTGGCACTTCTCTCAGCCGCTCCATAACTCAGTCCTGTTCTTATAACATTGCTTCATCAGTTCATTCCTTTACTCATCTTCCTAAATTAATCTCAGGACAATTCACTTTATAGACTCTTTCTAACCTCTCTAATCATGATAGTGCTTGTACTCTAAATGGTGATTTGAATAAGATTCCCCTGTATTCGAATTTTCTCCCCAGAGAAGGGACCACTTGTCAGCGTCAGTAATAAAAGAGAGTAACCTACTGGGGAAAGTTATTTCTATAATATCATAGCTGTATCACTGAATTTGTGGACAATTTTTTAACTAACCCTTTTGCCTACAGACTGTTACATTTTTGTCCATCTTACTTTTTGCTTTACATCTTTGCTGGTGAGTTAAACCTTTACCTCCTGCCTGGCATTTCTGCTCTTGACTAAATCAACTTCTCTTTGGTTTGTTGTTGTTGTTTTTGTTGTTTTCCCCCAGAAATGTCAGCTCCTCAAGGAATAAGCAAACTAAAATGAGAAATAATACCTTCAGCTTGTCAGAGAAGGAGCTGGACCTGTTCAGCAGAAGTGGAAGCAGAGTCAAGGAGCCTTGCCTTGTTGTGAGATCCACAGCTGAGAGTTCACGGCTCTGTATACCAGGATACCCTGACAGCTCCCTTAGCTCTCCTGCAGTCCTGACAGGTGTAGCTTGTGCTCCTATAGGATCTGGGCAAAGCTGTGCAGCCCTTCCGCTGGCTCGCCCTCCATCCAAATGTCATCACTCTTGACTTCAGGACAACTACACAGCAAAACAGTAATGTGGGCAGTATCTTTTGGTAATTTTAGAGCAAAGAAGGCTTTGCTAAAGGTGAAAATGCCAGTCTGGTGCTAGTCTATTGGTAAAACTACAAAGCTGAGAAATGTAAGAAACAAAACAAAACAAATAAAAACAACCCACAAAAAATAAAACCCTTAGCAATGACTGCATATAATATTGTTTACAATGTTTAAGATACAGGAAGCTTGTCACAGTGACTCGTTTGTCCTCAGTATTTTGTAAAATGAAATGCTTTTATAATGAATGCTTATTGAAGACAAAGTATTTATTAGAATAAAAGATGGGATTTGGATGTAAATAAGATTGAATTCATTTGCAAAATAGGATACATCATTTTTGTCATTGAATTTCAAATGTGAAAGTCAGCACTGCATTACAGTGTTGCTTCTCCCTGACGATACTGTTTTTGAAAGTTCTGACTGACTTGTAGGACTAAATCATGAATTAAAAACCTAACATGATTTTTTCTTCATTTCTTGTATTATCTGCTGATCTGTAACTAGTTCTGTTTACAAAAAAAAAGAAAAATAAATGACAAAAAATATATTGTTAGGTTTTCTTTATTATTTTTTTAAAACTGAAGGCTTGGAAGATTATTTGATATTCATATGACAACACTGTATGGGTCTGTGTTCTTACAGAGAGAATTTGAAACACATGCAAAATTAGATGTGTAAACCAACAGCTGCTAAGTAAATCATCCACTACAAATGACTGGTACTGAGGGACAATCACCATAACACAAAATTTTAGGTGAAGGAAGAAACAAGTAGAAACAAGTAGGATGGCAAAAATGCAACTGTTATGCTGATTTACTTTTTAAAAATTAATTAGATACAGAGATTTCAAATTTGATAGGTGAAGACATGAGAGAAAGCTAAGCCATCAAAATGAGAGAACAAATGAAGTTGTAAGAACATGGCTGGTGACAAAACCAAAATCTGTATGTATATCACAGAAGAGCAGTCTTTGTAAAAGAATATATGTGCACATGAGATACATAAATATAAAAAGAAAAAGTATGTGTTTCTTTTCAGGCTTTCATATATCAGGGAGGACTTTTACATCACAATTTCTTTTATAGTGAATATAATTTCTGATACTTTGCCCTATTCCTCTTTCTCACATCATTCTGGTTCTTTCTTGTTTAATAAATCACAATAAACTTAATAGTACTACTTGCTTGTATAAAGTGAGTAAACATACACAGTTTCTGTATCTTTCTTGAAAATATAACCTACTCTTAGCTTAAAATATCGTTCATACAGAGAGTTAAAGAAAATAAGTTATTTTTTGTGTCATCTTTTAAAGACAAAAAAAGATCAAAGAACTTGTGGTTTGTTGCTTGCAGAGATAAATTTATTTGGACTTTCAAATGTCAGATTATTGCAAAACAGATTTATACCAGCTTGTGTTTAGAAACAGCTCAGGTCTATACAAGATAGAAAAAACCCAACCCTGCAGAGGTCACTGGGAATACAAATTCAAGTTGTTCTAGAACTGTGCCTCTTAATTGTCTTAGATATCTTTGTAACCCATAATACTATAAAGGAAGAACCATTTGATTGTGCGGTTTATAAGTTAAATTGAAACAGTTAGTTGTTTTCCCTGTCAGAGTTATAGATGAGAAAATGAGACTGGAGAAAAATGCAGTGAGATCCTGACAACGTGTATTTCTCTTCCTTCCTAGCTGGTCCCAAGACAGTTCTCTAAATTATAGCTGCACAGGTGATATCCAAAGTAAAATAAGCAAAAAGACATGGGGAAAAAAAAAAAAAAAAAGGATAATAGTAGTGCAATTAACGATAGTTCCTCTCAATCTTTGTTACTGCTTCTTTGTAAAAAAAGCACGGCAGGAAGAGAACAGAATTCTAGTGTTTCAGAGATAAAACTACGCCTACTTTGGAGGACACTTTCTTGGAGTCCATTACCTCTCAGTGGAAAGATGGAAAAAGCAGACCTCTGAAAATCCTACAGATCCTGAGTACTATAATGAAGTTGTTTTTAAGTAAGTCTTCAGTAACAAAAAGAAAAAAAAAAAAAAAACCTCTGGTAGTATGTAAATTTGAATAACTAGAGGAATAATAAATAAAGCAACGATTGGAGACATTCTCCCAAATAAATACATCAGATACATTTCAGTCTGTTATGGGCTAGGTGATTATCTGACTTCTTTAGTCAGTTACAAGTTAATTGTAGGAATGGGACATTCTAACAAATAAAATTAGTACTGGTCTGTTAGCCATGCCCTAATAAAAACAAAAGGACTCAATTAGTTGTCATTGTGATTTCCAACCAGTGTTTTAGGTCTATTTATTGCTATCTTGGGATGAAAATCAGAATTCTGATTAGATGCATCCTTTAGTAGATTATCAAATAATAAGACATATTTACATAAAAATGTTTTAAAGCCTCAAAATTATGCTTGTGGTTTTGCTCCAGTGACTTATGATGATTTTAACAAGACTACTCACTAAGTGAGGCATTTTCAGTGTGCAGACAGATGAAAGAAGTAATTCCCTGACCAAGCTCTGAAATATGTATAAAACTTGAAGAAAGATACAGGCGGTATGTACGCTACCTTATTATAGCCTATAATGCTTTAATCTGATTATTCTGAAGCATTTACTCTATATTTATTAGATTTTAATTTATTTCCATTTGAATTCCCCAGCTATTGTGCATTGCAGAGGTCTGGAAAACACCTCCAATGAGTTTTTCCATGCCTGCCATTTTCATCTGCTGTTGCTGGTGCAGGTTTTGTGTGTTTATTCCCTTTTTTGCCCACTTGTAACATGTAGGAAGGAGTAGAAGGTTAGTATCCATGAAAAATGGAGATACAAGAAAATACAAGCAGACTTACAGCTTGTGAAGTGGAAGGATTGGTTCCTATTAATACTTATGACCTCAGTAGTAAATAGATATAAGGAGCCCTGAATGTAAATGTTGGTTCACATATGCCTTGCATCTGGTTAACTGGGTGGGGAAAACCAGAAAGCACCAGAGGGTTATGCATACATATGCGTAGACAGAAATAATAATAACAAAAAAACCTGATGCTCATTCTATTATTGACAATAAATAGTATATATAAAAGTGTCCATATTTTTTTTCCAGTTATCAAAGGGCACATCTAGAGTGTCTAGTTAAAAGAGTCAATCTATTAAATATGCCTAAATCTTTCTGTGACCCGAGGCTTACATGTGTGTTCAATATTGCATGACCTTGCAACAGAGATATTAATTTCCTTCTACTTGAGTGAAGTACATTAAAGCTCTTAGCACATTTGAACTCAAAGCGTGAGTCTACATTTTAGCTGAACAGAGGAACAGACAGTTTAAAAGGAAGCAATGACCAGAAAAATGCATGTTGAACTGCCTGAATAATTTCTTTCTTTTATTTTCTCATCCACACAGTTACCATTTCCCCCCACACAAAAAAAACACACAACCAAACCACAACCCACCCTAACACAGAAAACTTGACATATCAAAAACTGTACTCTATCAAGACCAAATTCCATTTTGCTACAGAGGGTACAGTGAACTGGGCTGTATATCAAGTGAATGAATGAATGACAATTCACTTCAGATTTTCATTTAAGGCTCGAATCTGCAATCCATGCTGGTACTTAACACTGAAGAAGTATCACTGAATTAATAGGACTGCCTGAGTGAATGCTATTCACAGCATGAATGAGGATTGTAGAATAATTTTAATCTTGTTGGAATGACCGGGTGATTCAATCATGTCACTGAAAAAGGTTTAATATATATTATTTCCTTGGCGTTTCAAATGTAAACTTATTGTACCTTACTCCCTCTCTCATGTTCCCTTTACATCAGTAAATAATATATGTAAAAAATGCTTAAAAGGGTCATGAAATATTCACATATTACATAAATAGCATTTTGAATGGTTACCTGACGCACTAAATCTTTGGTCAATGACTCCTAATTATTATTTTTAATTAAATACAGGATTATTACGTTTGATAGATTTAAAGTTTTGGTAGTATGAGTTGGCAACTTCTCATCCTTCTGCTAATTCCTTCTCCTAATTCAAAGGCCAGAAGTATCTTAATGACTCTTTTTCAAAGTCTAATACGATATATTCTGAAGTTAATTTAATTTACTTGGTCTATAAGTGACACATCATTGTAGCTAAGCATTTTCATCAGTGTACATTTAATGATTCCATGGATCACCATAGGAAATTTTATTAACTTGACTACTGACTCCAACTCTAATCTAGTTCCCTTGTCAATTTAATCTATTATACACAAAATACGCCTGAAGTGATATTAAAGGGAATGATGCCCAATTAGCAAAAATAAATCCCCAAAGGCAGATTTTAGATCATGTTCTTCTTATTTATTGTATCTTACCTTTTCTTACATATTTTCATAAAAAACTCATATAGTAGTTAGAACTTTTATTGCATGAAGTAACCACTGCAGAGAGATGATTTTGGTAAAGACATCTTATTCAGCTCTGATGAATACCTCTCTGATGATATTTTCCTTGTTTCTATTTTAGTGATCAGCAAAATCAAAATTCACAATTATTGTTCATCTGTATTCTCATGAGAACTTTGAGAGGAGGATAAAGGCTTACAAGTGATATTACCTTTTATAGACTTTGCTGATTCTGCTTCCAAAATTTTAGCTGTTGTAGCTGAACATATGCACAATCCCTCCAAAGGAAATGATAACAGGATTTATGCATATATTGACATATGCATGTATTTAACATACAAAGGACATGCTTCTATATGGCATTTGGTAATGTATGTTGATTTAAAGTGTGAAAAGTATTGCTATTTTTTTTCTTGTAAATAAATAATAAAGTTGTTGTCTTGTTGATTTTTTAGCCGTCACAGGCCATCACAGGCCTAACTCTCTTCTCTAACTTACATGAAATTTGGTGGTTGTGGGGATAGTACCATAACTGGCTGTGCACTCTGGAGCACTAAGAAAGTTTCTTTAATTTTTTTGGACAGTGTATAGTTGCTGTGTGTCACTGTAGTTCTTATTCTGTAACACTCTGTTTTTGTCTGTCAGTCTATCTATCTATCTATATCTAAATATATCTGTGCAAGTGAGTAGGACTCTGAAAAAGCATAGCAGTCCTTTAATGTATTTTCCCCTGCCCCTTTTCATGGACAGGTATCAGTTTACTAAAAAATTGGTGAAACAGCTTCAGATTGTTGTTGGTCTGATCTTCCAACCTTGTCTGGTGAAAACATTGAATAACCAACATACATTTGTAAGAGCCTGTACAATATAAGGTTAAAAAAAAGGCCAGGTAGAACTGTGAGTACTGTCCTCTGTTGTCCTCTGTTGAGGACAGAAAACTGAAAAAAATAGTGCTGTAGTAACTCTTAAAGATCCTTTATAACATGCTAAACTCATTATCATAGCATTGTTAGTAATTACAACTTGTCTCATACAATAGCCAGTAATAGCCTGTAGGAATTAGTCCACTGTAGAAAGTAATTAACTTGTTTGTATTAAAATTCAAGGGTCAGCATACAGAAGGGTTTAAAATGAGACATACATAGTGTTTAACAAGGCAGGAAAAAGCACGTTTCTACTGTTGGATATTGAAGCATGGAAGATGTACTCATCTGGTCTGCCAATATTAATTTTTCCAAAGAATTAACAATTAGTGGAGCTGAGGGAGGTGCAAATGATAAAAATGCCTCCCTCTTTCAAAGGGAAGCAAAGAACGAGTTTATGGACTTGTGAGGAAAGTCTTGAGTATTTGATACTTGTGTAGATAGTGCAGTGCCAGCTAAAAAAAAAAAAAAAAGAAGAAAAAAGTTATCTGGGATGGTTGAAAAGTAGAAATGGAGAAGAAGAAAGGCTAAGTTATCGATGTACTGATATCCCAATATGGGAGCACACATTTGTTAATTGCTCCTGAATAAGAAGTAAACTGAAAATTTCTCTATGCCTAGAAGTGAGGGAAATTGAGAGCCATTAAAAGGAGGGAAGATCATAATGATATTGCACGCGCACCTTGAGGGTCCTTACAAGCTTTGTACCACACCAGGATACAGGGGACACAGCTGAATAAGACAGCTCCAAAAGAGGAAGAAACGTAGCCACATCAGTATAACATCACATTTGGGCTAACTAGCAATACTGTAAAACTCTAACCCTGTTGTTTCTTTGTTTTATACATCCCTCCACCATCTCTGTATTCCCACTACCCCACAATTAAAAATAAATTTATAGCTTTGTCTTCAGTGTTTTCAGGAGAACAAATTATCTGGGGGTGAGGGAGAAAGCAAAGGTAAAAAGATAAAAAGGAAAAAGGCAGCATTTTGTTCCCTGCCCCATATATAGCACCTCTTGCACTCTCACACGGAGGCTGCCAGACTCAAATTTTTGCAAAGGTTGCAAGTCTCTTTTTGTGGTCAAAGCTGTGAACAGATGCACAAAGGGAGAAGACAGACATTTTAAAAAGAATCACATGGAAGGAACAGATACAGGGAAATTTTTAAACCTGAGATACTCCTACTGTGCAGCAAAATGCACTGCCAATAACCCACAGATGTACAGCACATGGGTGTGCAAAGCTGTGACTGTTAGAGGTGTGAAAAGAGTTCTTAGTATGTTCATTGAATAGCAAACGTACCCATCTGTTCTGTTGAAATAAGTAAGATCTACATCTAAAATCTTGTACGTTCAGGAAGTTAACATTTCTGGGGAGACAGATAACAGAGGTAACAAGGTGTGCTCCCTGGTACTGACATGGGTAAACTTTGGTATCCAAAAGTAAATATTCAGGGCTTAAGAACGAGTTACACATTATTTCTCACTTACGCTTATGACATGTCATTTCCTGTCTATTCAATTTCAGCCCGTGTTTTCTTTGCAGGGCAGAGCAGCAGCATACCTGGCCAAACACCTCTTTTGTGTCTTATGAATGGTGACAAGGAAATTGAACAACAATCCCCATGATAGTTATTTATGGAATACTGACTCCAAGATGGAAACTTCTTCCTAAATCGCTACGGTATTGTTATATATCCTGAGGCTTGAAAAAATAGCAGAAAATATTTTGAAAGCACCTCTTTGATTTTGAACCCTGAAATTTCCTTCACAAAGGAAGGTGAGCTCACTGGCAGATGGACAAAAATAAAACTTGTGTGCTTCAAACTAGAAGAAGTTGGGGCTCAAAATGATTCCATACAGCAGCTGCCTCAGCTTGCTGCACCTCTGAGTCTGAATGTGAATAGTTGCACAGTTCTTGCCTAAGTCTCTTTACAATCAATAAGGAGTGGAACAGATATTTAAGTTCCCTAGGGCTCAATCACATAGACATTTCTTGAGCATAACTAATATATATACCCATCCTGGATTAAACCCTATTATAGCCATAGATCTTTAGTGAGATGATAATAGAGCACTCACCAAGAATTGGGATAACAGCACTAATTTTTCTCCATGGATCAACTGGTATTCTGCCCTTCCATAAGAGGAGATTTCAGCTGTGAAAAAGCTGTAGGCTACATATGTTTGAGAAGGGCTTCCTCCTCCTTTTGTACTTTTAAAGTTGTCCTAAAGAACAGAAAATAATGGATAGCATTTGCAGCCAGAGCAGCGTGTAAAAAGGATCATGGGGCTCGACTAATGGAGAGACAGAAGAGTACTTAATTCCTCTTTTCTGTGCCCAGATTTGTTTATGCATTTAACTTTCAACAGTCATTGAATTGAAAAATAAAGTAATAATAACTAATCTTCCCCCAAAATATAAATTTACTTTTGGAAGCAGGATTCGTCTACCTCAGTTGAGAGTCCAAACCATCAGGTTAAGGAGT
Source organism: Rynchops niger (assembly GCA_013400035.1). Taxonomy (NCBI): domain Eukaryota; kingdom Metazoa; phylum Chordata; class Aves; order Charadriiformes; family Laridae; genus Rynchops; species Rynchops niger. The sequence goes on from VXBH01000501.1 coordinate 170,004, forward strand.
TGCACCTCCTGTTAGGTGACTACTGTAGAGTGTGATACTTTCTATTCCTTAGACATAATTTTCCTAAAGAAAATCAACCTTTGTTCCCTGTTGCACACAAAGACAAAATAAAACTAAGAAATACAGGATTCTGGAACAATTTTGAAGCCTGGATGGCAGTAGTTGCTACAGAACTGAGAAGTGCTTTCTTCCTCTTTGCTTTAGGGTTATAAGCTGCCACTACCCTTTGTCCCCTGCCCCTATCCACCCCAGAGTCTTTGCCTTTCTTGTGTAAAACTGATATCAGCTGCAAAACAAATTCTCTCGTGATTTCGTATCATAGTTATATGCAGTTTCAACTATGCTGTACTTTCAGAATAAAAGCTTGGCTCGTGGTTTGTTTGTGCTTCTACTAATTTACTTTCCTTGATAGGAAAGGTTGAGGATTTTGGGGGTACACAGAGATACTAGACTTCTTTCATAAGAAATAATAGAGCTGGATCAATGCTATGACGTTTATCATTTTGTTAGCAATAGTGAAAGGTCACAGAACAATGTGAGTTCAGAATGCAGTGTTCAAATCACACCTCTGGAAAATGTGGCATGACCCTGCTCTGTGTAATCATCATTTATTCACTGCTGGTGGCCAGTCAAAGAGGAACTTCTGATGCTGCTAGGTCTGACATTTTTTTTCTCCAAGAAATCTGCCTCCCACACTGCAAAACTAAAGCTTTGCGCTAAACATGATTTAGCACCAAGATTAACTTTAAAGTGTATTTGCTCAAGTTGAAATTATAGAAGTTTAAATATAAAATTAGACATAATCAAAACAGGGAGAGATTTGCCATTTGCTACTGGGAAGAACATTTTAACCTATAAAATCAGTAAAGAGGGTCTGAAAGCAAAAGAAAGATGTCAATATTGGAACTGCATATAATCTCACCATCCAATGGCAAGTGTCACTGTGTAAGAGTTAACCAAATGGAAGTATGTTTGCAGCCTTGGGCACTGGAGGCTCAGTATTCATCCTGACCTGCAGGATGCACTAAACATCACGCAGCTACATGTAACTCTTCCCTACAGCAGAGACATAAAGTGTTGCAAGACAAATCAAAAGGCTGTAAGTAATTCATTTGCGCTTTGTGATATTCATTTTTCACGTAATTTGTTTGATAATATTCAGACCATCAATAGAAAACACTGAAGGGAGACATTTGTTTCGGAAATATCTCTTCATTAAAGCATAGTGGTCCCTCACATTCATTGCTACTATAGTTTTCTTCATTATTCAATAGCACTTTCAATCCCCATGTGTGTGACTTTCATTATTATGGATCATTTTTCCTTAGGATGTGTGATTTAATTTTAATGCAGAAATCTAAATCAAAATCCTTTCCTATTTAGTGGCTCTCTAGTGTAATAAAAGAGAGTAAGGCTTAGCCCTCTGCTTTTGTGCGCAGGAGCGTTTTGCCATGTATTTGAATTATGATAAAATCAATAGGAAGAGACCGACAGTGAAAAGTAGGAAGAAAGTTTCCATAGATGATGCTGGAGAATAAATACATTCTTTTTCCCAGCACAAAAATGCTGCAAGCAAATAGCTTGTTAATTCAGCATCCATCACCATTTAACCTTGTTTGTCCTCGTGTTGATAGAATAACACAATTAAAAGGCTTTCCCTTTGAATGATCAGTGTCTGAAGCTAAAATGCTCTGTGTTTTATGAAAGCTGTGTTCTCTGCTACTTCCATAAAGACAACTCTGAATTGTTCGCTGCGGCTCACTCACTCTTAGCATCTCTGGGACTGCAGCACCAATGAAAGCTTTTTTCTTGCTGGCACAAAGCCAAGGCAAGCCATGATCTAATACTGCAAATTATTTTCCTCTTCTACGCTGGGAACTACTGTGTTAAAAGCCAGCTTCCTTTCCTAGCTCTGGGAGAGCGAGGCACAGACAGGTGTAGCCCCTTTGATTGCAGTGAAACCAGTCTCAAGGCCCTCCGCAGTCAACGCTTCAGTGCACAAGCATGAAGGAGAACCAGCATATTTTCCCTTGTTCTCCATTTTTAAACCATGGCCTAATCAGCAGCTTCACAAAGGCATCTTGGCTTGTGCATAATTTTTTTCTCTGTCTGAATACAAAGCTGAAGACACGGGAAATTATGTCACTGAAAGAATCATGTCATTTTTACCTAGGTGCTGTCTGTCAGTCCTGACGCGATCTTGAGCTTTAAATTCGAGCAATACAGATAATGTTAAGAAAAAAGGCTTGAGGTAGGACTTTCTGCCATACAAGACAAATACGCTCTCTGTTTTTTACTACTACCTCCCCCTGCCCCCCCCAAAAAAGGAGGGAAGAGATGTGGAAACAAGAGGTTCACCTGTTGAAAATATTATGGGAATGGCAAGAAAACTGGAAACAGTGTTATCTCCAGTGTGGAAAAATACATTTTCTATTTTATTATATTTACCCCAGGTTTTCATGTTATCTTCATGCCAGTTCAGCTTCAGCCAGTGGTTACAGCCGAGCAACTGATGATTCCCCACTTCTAAAGGTATTCCTGCTGCTGATCCTGTTGCTGTTCCAAATGACAATCAGCGCTTTCACTCTACAGAATTTCCCAGGATGTAATATAATACCTGATACTTGTTAGGGTCTTTTCCCCCTCTATAAGCTTAAGTGATCCTCTGAGGCCTCTTCACCATATGCTACTGTATGCTAGAAGCGTGTCAGCTCCCAGGGGATGATAAGCAAGGTTGACCGAATTCAGGAGGCAGCTGATCGAGGTCATTCCTTCAGTTCCATAGTGGGGGGACCTTACTGTTCGATAGCAGGGTCGATTCCTCATATTGCGTCCCTGAGCCCTCGCCCTGGTGTGATGCAGTGTTGAAGGTAATACACATTTCTGAAGGGTGATAACAAAAGATGTTGTTGATGCTTTATGCCAATTTTGTGTGGGAATAAATGACAACACGCAAGGAGATGCTGTGAAGAATCGTCTCCTGCTGTCTTACAGAAAAGATGCTGAGCCAAGCCTTTTACAGGCTGAAGTGCTTCTTTCTGAGAGGAGAGTTGAAAACTATCTATCTTTGATGAGATGTTCTTTGCTTTCTGCTCTCCCCAGCGGTATGTTACTGGTCTCCACTCTGAGGTCTGTCACTTATCCACTGTCATAAGTGTGCCATACGTTGCCCCACTGTGCTCTCCTCACCAAATTCCCCTCATTTACTCTCTGTCCCCCGATTAGCCCAGATGCAGAGCTACACTGATACAACTCTATGGGTTTCAGGATACAGCTTTTGTCCCCGCTTTGACCTCTAAAGCCCTCTGTCACTTCTGTCCTTTATTCTGGACTTCCTTCCCTGTAAGGAGGAAGGAAACACTCCTTTCCAACTGTATCACAGTATGTTGGTTTTTGGTACCAATCACACTGAGAGCCCATTACAAAGGACTGTTTGGAATATGCAGCTAGAGCTGTGGAGTGTGAGGGCTGTTGCTGTGATGGTAACCTTCTTCTGTGTGGCTGGCTGATATGAAAAGGGACTTTGGCAGAATTTCTGGAGGTCTCCACATTTAGGAAGGTGGCCTATACTTCCTTTTCCCAGTGATACATAGCAATATATAGCTATGAACTGTATATGCCTTAACAAGAAAACGTGCCAAATATATAAAAAAAAAAAAAAAAAAAAAAAAAAAAAAAAAAAAAAAAAAACAATAAAGCAAAAAAAAAAAAAAATATTGCAACCTTTTACAAAGGCAAAAATCAGACCCTAACGTGCATTTACAGATGTATTGGAAAAATACCATAGGAAACAGGAATTGCATCTCCATTTAGCTAGTAAACTAAGAAGGCAAAGCAAGGCAAAGGACTGATTACAGGCTGAATGTCCTGTGGTAGTGCCATACTATGCCGTCTGAGTGGTCAGGCCTCTACTTTGTTTCGATGAGAACTCATGCGCTCGCCAAGGTCCACGCAGAGGATTCAGGTGGGGCTTTTAAATGAACAGTTGTCTGCCTTGTGTGCGGGGATTGGCTTTAGCCATTTTGTCCATCAGCCAGATGGCTCTTTTCTTCTGATGTGTTTTTCCCATTCCCTTCTTCATTTTCAGCTTGGCTATGCAAACAGTATTTTTGCCGTGTACTTTTGCCTGTACAGTTCACCCCCAAATATTTCAGGCTGAAAACAAACTAATGAATTAATTCTTCATTAGAATCAGGACATATTCTAGACAATTAATTTTGTAATTAGAATGACAGAAGAAACTTTTTAAAAGTCTCAGAATACATGTTTATGCAGAGATTTATTTTTTTTTAAAATATCCCAGGTACATAAGATCAACTAGGTAAATGCTAGATTTCATAATCACCTGACATGTAAACACACTGAAAAGGTAGAGATTGTACCAGGTTCTGATCATCTTTCTAGGTGTGACTTGTTAACACTTTCTAAGCCTCATCATTTATGCTTACAGTAAAAAAAGTAACTTAGTTAAATTTATATATAACATAGTTAATTTTTTTATATATATATATGTCAAGCCATCTTATAAAATTGGCATTTTTAGGCCCAGAATTCTTAGATAATTCTTTTGTATACAAAAGGAGTATGGGTACCATCATGTGTACCTGGTGAAGCAGGCATTTTTTGTCTAGAAATAAACTAAAAGTTTGCCCACAGTCACCTTCATTACCTGGCAACCTAAAACCATTGGACACAGAAGTTGTGTGGTTTAGACCGTTAGATTCTTTGGCTTCAAGTCTTACTTTCTCCCTGGTTGATTCAACACATTGATTTACATTTAATGTTCAGTATCATGAGTTTATCTTTTACCTTAATAACTGAGGGTTTTGTTCAGAATTTCTTGCTGTCTTACTGCATTCCACTGTTTCCAAGGATGATTTTTTTAGTGATGCATTTTACTAGTAATTACAAGTCGAGGAAAAGAAGTCTGGTGCCAATGAAAGACTGTCAGTCAGCTCTGTTGTCATATTTTTTAAGGTAGTTCATTGATGACTAACTTTCACATTATTTAAATGTAGATTTTATAGCTAATATGGAAATATCAGCACTGTGCCAAAAAAACAGCTTTCCTCTTGACAATAAAGCAGAACAGTTTCAAGAAAACTCTGCCCTTTCTCTTGTTAAGAAGTGTCTGTTTCCCAGCTTCAACCCTTGCTGTTCATCTGCCAGAACGTTCGTGGACCAGGCATTGCTCAGCTGTGTGAGACTCTGGTAGAATGGAGAAATCATTCTGAATGTTCCTCTTCAAGCTGAAAAATGTTCAGTCCAAACTAACTGCTACTGCTTTATAGCCTGTCATAGGCACTCATTCAGCTGTCTATTAGGAATGCGATGAATGCTTTCATACTTATGCCGGAGTTGTCTATAATATAGAGATATTTTATTTTTATCCTGAAGGAAATATCAGCAAAAGTGATTTTTTCAAGTATGTTATTTTTTTTCACCAGAAAACTATTTGTTTCTGTGGGGTTTGTTTGTTTGTTTGGGTTTTTTTTTTTACTGAAGAATTTAAAATGGGAAATAGTGGGTTTTGGCCTTTCAGAAACAACATTTTAGAGGCTATTCTTTGGTATTCAGTTAGGAAACCAACCATGGGATGCTATGTCCCTCTTCAAGCAAGAAAACAGATTTCAATATGGAAAGCTTCATGGCTTCCATGGTATGTTCCTGCTGATGGTTCCCCTGACTGAAGACACTTCAGTCAAGCCGTAGATATAAAGACACATAGCAGTATCATTTACAATGTAAACATTTCATTTTTAATTTCTATTTCAGATAGAAGCAGATGCTTTTCAAGACAAAAGAGTTTTAGATCTAATTTTCTATCAGATAATAAAGTCAACGGAGACTTCTTCATACTTAATTCCTGTTTTGAATTGATTCCTATCTTGCACTACAGCTACCATTTCATTTTCACCCTTCTAGGTCAGCTCTGGAATAGATTCCAAGATGCACAAAATCACAAATACCCAGATTCTCACTCTTGTTAAGAAATGTAGTCCTACCAGATCATGTGAGTGCTGCTTCTAGATAATGTGAAATTTTCGTTTCATAATGTTATTCCTTCTTTCCTGCTTCATTAGAAATATCTTGGAAATTGTGACAAAACTGGTGTATTTACAGATGCTGACAGGTGGTAGGAGTTAGGGTAGTAACTACCTCTTCCAAGCTATGTCCAGTGCAGCACACTGCTCAAGCCATGAAGGCAGTGATACAATTCATGATGCCATGTATAAAGAGCAGCCAGAACAATAATAATTCATATCCAGGTTCTGTTACTCCTAGGAATAATTGTTGTTAACTACATTTTTATAACGCACAGTAGTTACCAGTCTGGATGCCCTTTGAAAAATAAGTAAAATTTCATAATTAATGTGAAGGGTTCAGAATAAGGGTGTTCTACAGTCCTCATACAATATCTCTATTCTATTTCTTTAAATTAAGAAAAAAAAAAAAAAAAAAAGCACAACAAAACACAAAACCAAAACCAAAAAACCAAACTGAGACGTCTTGTTTTCATTTTCCCAAGCTTTTGTCAGTGCTTTCAGAATGCATCAGCACTGTAAGACAACACCCTGTCCTCATTTCTACACATTGTTTGTGTACCAGGCTCAGAACTGCCATTTCACATCACAGTACATTGATTTTTAATGTTCTTTTAATTTAGGCTAAAGATGCAGAAGTCTTAGCTCAGTTAGGCTGCATGGTGACCTGCATTTGAACTTCTTACCAGCTGCTCTTAGGTCTCTGACAATTCTTTTTTTTTTCTAAAATCACAATTAGAATAATAATAAAAAAATCATTAAATTACATTATAGGCTGTTTTTAATTACGTTTTAACATTATTTTTGTTCAGTCAATAATAAATATGTGCTTTCAAAATGGTTGTAAGGGATGCAGGATTTCGACAGATACAATAATCTCACTTACTTCTGTCTCATTCCCTCTTTAGATCTATTGCTGTTATCTGATTTACTAAGACATAGCAGCTGGTATGCCCTTTTTGAGCTAGCTTTGCAAGATTAAATTCTGTCACCTTGACCTAGCATAAATATTGAGAAGTGGCACAGCCCAGGTTCATCATGGGATCTGGTGCATGAAATTAATGCTGGAAAGTAGGATAACACAGCGACAGTGACATGGATGTGTCAGTCTGGATAATTCTGGGGTTCTGGAAGAGGGGAAAAGTTCAGTAAGAAACATTGCTCTACTGAGTATTGTGAAAGAAAATAATGTATTCCCATATAAGCTGTTTGGGCTGGAGAGGAGTAGCAGGAGTAGGATATTATCATATTTAAAAGTGATTGATATGCTCTGAAATAGGACACTTCCAAAGCTTCTGCAGTCCTCTTTACAGCCTGATGTTACAGTTTACACTTAGTTCAGTTAGCAAAAGAATAGAAAGGCTGCTGCAAAAGTTGGAGCATTAAAACTGGGAGCTGGTCCTGCGATATCAATAAATGAAGTTCCTGTTGACTTCACTGGATATTTTAAGGAAGCACAGACTGCAGAAATAACTCTCATTTTTTTTTAACAGAAAGTATGACTAAAAGTGAGGGCATTTTTAGGATATTTTTATTATTCTTACAGAGCCAATTTTAGCTTAACCTTCTCTTTATAAGGCATGATGAAAAGACACAAAAACTGTTGTATTCTTGGTTTCATTCCCAACAGCATACTAGCATACTACTTGCACACGACTGCCTTGAGCAGTATTCTGTAAACTAAATGATGATTATGCATATGTGAGCACTGGGCCAATAAAGCACAGAATTTGCTATTCACATTTATAACTGCTGCATGACATCTCTTTCTATTAAGGCAAAGAAGGCTTCTTTTTACAGAAACACACCGAAGAGAATACAAGCCTCTGTGTAGGAATATGCACACAAAAAGAGCTTAAATTAATCATATCTTCTTTGATGGATGTAAGCAAAAAGGGACGATTTGGCTGTTTTGGTACTATAAATCTTAAGGTACTAATTTATTTCCAAATCAGAATTTTGCTGTTTGATCAAACTAGACACTGTAGCTCCTAATAAAATAATAATTTGGTCTGCTGTAAATGTCATTCTGAAGTACTGTTCAGAGTGTAGGCTTCTAAAGGGCAAAATCGACTCAATTTTAAAAAAGAAAATTTGCAAAAAAAATCCACCTATAACAGATGCTCTAGCATATGGCTAGGTTTTAAGTGAGTGCATAGTTGAGCACAGAAAATAAATAAGGGCATGACAAGACCCCCCCCCCTTCTTCTTTTGCCCCATAGATACACTAATCACGTGGTCACCAGATGGCATATACAGAACTTTGAATGCAGTACAATATTTATAGCCACCAACTTGTGGCCTTAAAGTCTGAATATTAAAATATTTATTTCATATGGCTGAAAAGCAGCCCTTTAATGCTGTTTACTTTTGCTGTTATTACTATTCAGAGCACAGAAAAGAATCGGTTTGTGCAACCAAAGTGGGCAACTTGGCCTTGAAATGACCTCAATGATCTTCAGGCCTTGATGCATATAGCAAAGCCGGTTGTGAAGCCCTTGGTCTGGAAACCCCTGCTGCCCTGAGCTGAAAAGCATGGGTCTTAATTTTGTGGGAAAGCTGGGGATGGGTGTACAGCTGCACAGAGCTGAGTATCTCAAAGGTGGCTCTGCTCCCGGCCTTGCTTTCGCCATCATCCCATGTCCCTCTGGAGTGGGGAGGACTGAGATGCGCAGACCTCCCTCCAGGGCCGGGGCAGTGGCTCGATCCTATGGCACCTTCCCCCAAAATTTTGTTTTTCCCCCCGGTTACTACAGGAGCAGCAGCCGAGCTGTACGGCGAAGTAATGCCTTGTGTGCTTTTACTATGCGAGGCCACAAGAGGGAGAACAAGATAATGAAGCCACGGTACGAATAATTGCGTGCCCCAAATTGTCTTTCAGCTTCATAAAGTCTGTCTGTTCTTCCAGTTTCCTGGGTTCAAGCAAATAATCATTACGCTTTCAAAAGCTGAACATCAGAAATTTGCAATCAAAAGGTAAATGAAAATGACACCGGAGCAACGTTCGCCTTTATGCTGTACTGAACACTGACTGACAAGGACTGGATGTTTGTACAGGAAATAATACTAAACCCCGCATAGAAAAAAGATTTTTAAATACTTTAATACAAAGGGAAATCCAATTAACTAAAACATATTTCTCCCTTGAACATTTACGGTAAAAGAGCGTGTAGGTTTTTGTCTGATGGAGGCTACTGCAGAAGCTTGCATAGACTTTGGGTTTTTTAAGCCTTTATTAATTTAAAGATAAATATTCAACTTCATTTGCAGATATTCTGTATTTTAATAGACAAAGTAGATAATTCACATTCTGCTTATTTTAAGGAAATTAATTTGCGCTAAATTCTCAGATGCACTTGCATTAAAACAATTGTCATAATTAATATATATATCTAACAGAGCAAAATGTAGGAAATTCATAGTGTTTCTATTAGACACTATGTCAGCCCTGCTGGTATTAGAAAGATTAGAATTATATAGGTGTATTATCACCTTTTAAATTATTTATGTAACTGTTTTCATGAGTTTATACTGTCACCCAGAGACCTTTAGTGAACTTACTGTTTTAACAACACTGCTGAAGAAAGTATGTAAAGAAGATGGGTAAAACATATTATCCTGAGCTATAAAATACGGTTTGCATTTCTTCCTTTTGCTTTATTATTTGAATGTTATATTGTTAACATATTTGTTTGAAGACCACCAGGGGACTGTGGCAATTCATAATGTTACAACACTGAAAATAATGTGTTTGATTTATTTTTAATGTGAATACAGTAGTGATTTTGTTTGTCAGAAACCATGGGGAACAAATTTGGATATTATATATTAGCAGCCTCCATTTAATGTAATAGGTTATGTAATTAGATCATAAACAGAGAGATGATTTAAAAATGCACTCTTTTATGCTTAATGAAGTGATATTAAAATGTGCTCCTGCTATAAACAGAATATGTGCATTTCCAGGAAAAGTGTAGAGTTCTTAAAAAAACCAAACAAACAAACAAAAAAAAAAGCAGAGGAGAGACAAGAGACAGACAATAGAAATTAGTAGAGGTATGTCTGCATTTTTTCACAGTAAATTTTATTCTGTTTCCAAATTGATTTTTTTTTGTTGTTTTGATTAATGTATTCTCTCCACTTCCTTGTTCTGGCATAAAAAGAATAAGCAAAGAAAAAAAATAAGGGAATAAAAATGGGCGGACTGGCTTAGTGATTTCAAAGGTTGTGCCTAATCTTGCGCAAGTACTCATAAAAGACCAATTAAACTACATATGTAGACCTTTGTAACGGGAAGCCCAATCAGTTTAGTATTTAGTTGGGAAAGACAACATGCTGTCAAATTATCTTTTTTGGTTTTCACCTTCTCTTCTCTTTTTTGTTTTGTTTTGTCTTTGAAGATTTAATTTTAAGTTATACATTCCTTTTATGCATTCCTATAGAAGAAAAAATATATATTTTCATCCTAAAACTGGAGGGTTTTTTAACCTCCCACAGTGCCAATTCCATACTTTTCCTGTCATATCTGCAGTGCAGATAGATTAAAAGTAAGAGTCAGTCTCAAGAAAACAAGATGAAAATAATCTTGCTATAACATAACCATTTAAATCTATATGGACTTTGGGGTTTTTTTTAGTACATTTTTGCTATCTACTTTCTAGATGGAGCTATCTTTTATAGATCTACAAATTAAAGCTTTCAAACTCTAAACTTGCATTCTATAATTAACTGAAGAAAAAAAAAAGAGTCTTATTTGCTTCAGTTTTCCCATTTCTCATCTCTTCAGTTCATGGCGCAACTCACAGTTTTGCTATACCCTTTATTTCAGCTTTCTTATTTAGCACGTTAGCAAGTTTGATCATAGTTAGATTTACTCAAAAACTATACAGAGCAGCTGTACAGAAATGTGCTTTTTTTTTTTTTNTTTTTTTTTTTTTTTTTTTTTTGTTTTGTTTTGTTTTGTTTTACTGCAGAGGGTTAGAAAATATGCTGGAAACTCTAAACCAGTCCCAGGCTATAACAAACAGCAAGTGTCACTGCTTGCCGAACAACAGATGCTTCGCGGTTGTGACAGAAGTAGTTGTGTGGGCCACCTGGAAGACTCGAGACCACCACTTACTTGCAAACCATTGTCATAAAATACTCCTTGATTTACCATCTGCTTTTATGAAATATCCCCAAAATTAAATATCTTAATGGAAGCATGGAACGGTGTGATATGGGGTGGTTAAGTGTGAAACCCTGCCTGTTTGTGAGTTCAGTGAAGGAATAAACCGCAGCTGCTCTTGTCTATGTATGTGCTGTCACTGTTTTGAAAACCCGTGCTCTGCCTCTTTGCCTGTAATATATCCCATGTATTTACAGTGGATTTCAGCTTTTATAGTATCATGCCACATTTTTATGCTTTATTCTTATGATTTTCTTAACAAAACAGTTTTTAGTGCTCATAAATTGCAAATATATTCCCTCCAATTGTTAGTATTTATATAATATTGAATACCATAATATTTACTCTATACATTTGCAGGCAATGAGGCTATTTATTTGAATAAAGCCACATGTGTATTTCCTAGATCAGGTTTATATTACTGTAATGGATTTCATTATATAGAACTTTTTCTCATATCAGTTTATACTGATAGTTATTTACATGCAAGTTTTCTTCTGTAAGGAGTAGTTATGTAAGAAAGGCTTAAATTAATAAAAATATTTCCAGAGAATTCTTAAATGAACAAGAAAAGAGTTGGCAGGAATACATTTTTGCATCTAGTATTATCAAAACATTTTAAATAATGTAAATGAAAGATTCAATTTTTTTATTAACTCCTATAATTATTAGATTTCATGGATTTGCTCTGAGACCACCAAAGAATATGTTTGATTCATATTACAGATTACAGGATTTTCCTAAGAGTACTCATGTGAAGAAAGATTTAGTAAACAGCATTGAACAGATTTGGTAAGGGCTAAGAGTACCAAGAGAGACATGAACATGCTACTATTGATAACTGCAGCCTATGCAAGTGAGGTCCTCTGGTTTTATATGTCAACTGGGCTTGTTGCTTGTCTCATAGCCATAACTATTATTTGGGAAATTTTTAATTTGCTTGCCATTAGCAAAATCTTCCCATTCTATCTGGTTTAGTTTGGGTGGTTTTTTTTTTTTTTTTGGGGGGGGGGCAGGGGGAGGATGGTGTTTTGGTTTGTTTTGGTTTGTTTTTTTTTTTTCTTAATTTGGGTTTTTTCTACAGCTTAAACCTATGCAAATAAAAGATCCTGCTGGTTAGCTTAGAAAGCCCAAAGGTCTGTAAATGTATGTGTGTAAGCATCAGTGAATAATTTCTACATGCAGTGGATGAAGCAGGATTTGCAGGAAGAAACAGTTGGTGATCAAAAAATTCATTTGTAAAAAAAAAAAATATTTTTAAGCGTTTTCCAGTCAGATGTGCCTGAGCTGTCTGAAGGCTGGAAAGGCGGTCAGAGATGCTCTTGCTGAAGCTCAGCAGCAGACATACAGCCTCATCAAGGAGGCATACACAGGAGTTGAAAAGTTCAGGGTAGGCCTTAAGCATTTCAGTATCTTCAGAAAGATTCACAGTTTATCTGCATCAAAGAGTCACTGTAAAACAACATGACTGCTATGGAGTACATAATGAGAAAGGATACGGGGTTTCTTTGCTGAGTTGTTGGGTTTTTTGGGTTCTTAAGTTTTTTCATATGTTTTGATTCTATCCCAGGTTTGGTCATGTAATATAGGTAGGCAAAGATACACGCTTCTAAAAGCCACAGTTGTGCTTGGATTGTGGAAACTGGAGGGAAAGTGGTATAGCTTTGGGATGTGTGTGGGATAGAAGACTATTTTTCGTGTAACCATAGAATAGGAGATAAGGTAAAAATATTTTTTCTTTTTACATAATAGCTTACTTGAGGAAAGTAGCTATCACATGGAATGTCACACAGAAATGTTATTTCAAATGTTAAATAAAAGTTTTTATAGTATTATATATAAAATCATTTTATGCTATTTCTTTTATCACAATCCTTATGCAGTAACAGCTATATCTGACTTTTTTTCTGCTGTAGTTTGTAAAAGAATATTAATGATGTGGCTACCTACCTTTATGCTATTTTCCCTTTTCCATCAAATAATTTATACTGTTAAAAATGATGCCTATAATTATAAGCTTTATAGGAATTTTTTTTTTCCCATTAATATTTTGTGTGCTAGTCATTTATGCAGGGAGAAATGCTTCAAATCTGTATCTTCAATAATGTCTCTTTAAGGAATAGGTAGGGGGTTGTGTTTGTGAGGCTTTCAGACCTAAGCCCAAAGCTGGCACTACCTCTAAATGCCATTCAGTGTTATTTTAAAACAGCATTTTGCAAGTGTGATGAAGTGAGAGTATGTGGCTGAATCTGTATGAAAAAAAAAAAAAACACCCCAAAAAAAACCCCCAAACAATAAAAACTTGTCATTGCCAGCAAAATAGGAACAAAACCCACTTTTGATTATGCTTTCTCCAAAACAAAAATAAACAAACATAAGTTATTCACAGTTACATCCCTGATTCCTGTGAAAATGGAAAGCATTCTGTGGGGTATAAAACACCTGCTGTTCATACATTCAGACTCAAATATATACATTTAAAGATATTTTGCTGCAAACCACCCCTCCTTCAAACAAGCCCAATTTAAAAAGACTATTCTCTCGTAAGACAGTGACAATCACTAGCCAAGTTAAATATGTTAACTGCGTAAATTATAAGAAGGGATATTTTAGGTATGCCATAGAGACTAGCCCTCAGTTTAAAACAGAAGGGAAAAAAAGCAGTGTTTCCCCTTGCCAACATTTTTGTCCAACAAAATTTCATATGAAGTTTCACATAAGACTAAGAGACCTTTCCCTGTATGTGAAAACAGCTTTTCTAGTTCAGAAGCATGTACTGTCACCTGTGAGACCACTGTGGCCACAAAGAGTGCAATAAGGGTTAGGCAGAGCACGAACTTACTAAAGGAGCAATAAAAGCCTTGGTCTTCCTTTTTCCTGAGGTCTTGGCATGTTTGACGATGTTTGCAGTCCCATGACATGTAACATAGACACACATGCACATCTAGTTAGAGATCCATTTAGAACCATCTTTGGGCTTGGCTCTGTAACCCCAAAGTACGTAGGCAGAATTTCCTTCCCAGCTCGCTTTGGTGTCTCTCACCTCCAGTGCTTTTTTTGAGTGAGTCAACAGCCGTTGACCAGCCACCTGAATGATGCATGTACAGACGGAATATTGACAAGATGGGACACATACACTCAATGTAGAAATTAGACTGACCATTTTTCATTTCTAAAGCGGTCTGTAAATATTAAAGGTCATTAAAATGAAATGAAAATAAGTTTGTCTTTATGCATTGCTGCTCCTTTATGTCCCAGTCTTGCAAAGAGCTTCATGTAGGCAGGCGGTTTTGTTTAAATACAGGTTGTTTGCCCACTTCTTGCAAGACTATAGATTTCAACAATGTGAAAATGTCAATACAGAGATCCTGCTTTTGCCTTGGGAATGATTTTTTTTTTTTTTTTTCAGTCAAAGCAATTATTTACTTTCTTTAACAGAAGTGTCAGATGGACTTTTTGTGTTCATGAGTGAAGTCATCAAGTTTTGCTACTTGGGTGAAACTTCTCACGAAGAGAAAGACATAAGAAAAACTCCTCAAGAGAGAAGGATAGTTTCTTTCTGATGAGTGCTATGGGTGCAGTCAGAGGACACTGTTTACCAGATCACTTTTATCCCTACTGTTGTTTTCAGTGAAAAATGCAAATATAGTGATAGAAAGATTTCACAATTGTCTTTTTGCTTTCAACAATTATTTATTCAAGGAAGACAGTGGGGAAAATGAAATATTTTGTTACAAAATTTTTAGTGGAACCTTTTATGATCTGAAATTATTTGTGGCTTTACAGTTTTTCTTTTCTATCTCAGTTCGACGTCCATAATCTAAGGGAAACAGCACATTCTGAATCAAACTCTTCAACTGGAAGTGAAAGGAATTTAGTTCTTGAAACTGTCAAAATGCTGAAAACAATATTTTGCATCAAAATCCCCCTAGCATTGCTCTAGAAAATCCCATCAAAAAGGAAAACAGAAGTAGCTTTTTCAGCTTTGCTCTGCAGCTCTGAATATTGCAGAAATGAGCTGTGTTATAGCACCCTGAACCTCACTGTTTTAGGGCTCTGAAATTTCCATGGTGTACTAATGGCAGTACTAAGTGATTTTCAAGTGGCTTACAAGAAAATATTGTCCCATATCTTACTGGAAGCCTTCATCTGTGTTCCTCCTGTACTTCGACTGACTGGTCCATTGGATTATATTCTATGCAGCATTTCTCAGTTGCTCACTGATAAGATTACAAGAACTATGAAGTGCACCTTAATGATGTATTTGAAAATAAATGACAATGCATTTTATGTGTAATTAAGAAAAAAATATATTAGTTGATAGATTTTTTGACAAGACGTTTAGAAGGGACTGTTCTAATCATACAGTTTGACCTCCCGCATAATGTAAACCATAGGATTTCCCTAGTGTGACACCTAACTGAGTTTATACTTTAGCACAGTGACTCTTAGACACCCACATTCATCTACCTCTTCCCTCCCCTGTCCACACTGCTCTGTCCTCTTGTACTTCCTTCCCACCCCTCCAGGCACTGATGCTGTCCTCACCGTCCTATCCTTTACCCTTGCTGTGAGATAATGTTGCAAAGAGGCATCATCAGGGGAAGAGGAGAAAGCATCAGTGAGGTAGCAATTCAGTGAAGGCAGCAGAAGTGGTACCTAAGCACTTAATTGCTGCTGTCTCCTCAAAGCATTGTTCGTACTCACCACAGTTCCCTGTGCCCATGGGTCTCTGAGCACAGCATGGATGGGCAGTTGTAACTGTCCAGCTGAGATTGCAGGAGCTCTTGCCCATCTGAACACTGAGGCTTCCAGAAAAAATCCTGAAGAAACTTTCAGAGTACACACAATGCCTGATATGACATTTTCTGTCATAAGAAATTGTTCTTTCTGACGTGTAGAAACTGATGAAGTTTTAGTGCTGTTGGGTAGAAACAGCCAACAGATATCATATTCATCAAAGATACACATAGTGATGCATTTTTTCACATGGATGAGTGTTTGAGAATATTCTGTTACCCAAAAAGCCTTTGTTTGAAATTTTAATTTCAGATTAATGGACTGGTTGTTTCTTTCAGCCCCAAAAAATCTGTGATATTCTTAACATTATATCCTCTAATCAACTTTTTGATTCTGAGTCCTGTATAGGCAAATGTATGACTGAAAGATTTTCAAATACAGTGTGTATAATAGAAAAGTGAGTGACAATGTTGAAAGGCAGATTGGAATATGGGAGCAAAGAAAATATGGTTGAAATAGTCTTGAAAAATCTGAAAGTTGCAGTATATTACCTTTTGTATTGATTTAAAAAAGTGGTGGGAAAGTAGACATGCAGAGGTAGCGTGGGGACAGCCAGATTGTGGCATGCAACAGGATTGTGTGAATGCATGAGTTTGGCTTCAGAGAGCAATGCTAGGCTAATTAGGTTGAAAGCAGCACTGTAACAGTACTATTTCTATTGCTAGAGCTGATATCTGAACAACTGCCTGCAGCTAGATATTCAAATAACCAATTAACCAAATATAGAACTATTGCAGATAAGAAAGGCAACATCACTTGTTTACATCTCCTGTGCTGATGGCAGCGTCCATTCTGAGGACTGTGAAAGCAGCAGGTGAAGTCTTCTGTGTGAAATTTTTCAAAACAAATTAATAATATTCTTTTAGTGTCGAATCGCTGGGAAATGACTTAGACTAAACCTCATCACTGGTACCTGCAGAACCTTTTTATACATAGTTTTATTCTTCCAGACTTGCCTCTTATCAAGAGAGGTGAAGGTGAAGCACCCAGGATGATCAAAACACTGTGTCAAATGAGGCTTTATGCCATGATTTTTTTTCTTTTCTCATTATTTCCAAGAAAAAATAGAACTAAGAGTTAACAAGGCTTAATCCATTATTCCAAATTCCTAAACACATGAAGGTTTACTGGTGTCCAACCAACAGCTTTTAAATCCACTGCCTGATTTAAAAAAAAAAAAAAAAAAAAAAAAAAATAAAGAGACAAAAAAANAAAAAAAATTAAAAGGAAAGAGAATAATTAAATTCAGTGAAGTTTTAAGAAGGTAGGCAGATGGGAAAAAGAAGGAACATACTAAAAAAAGCCTGGAATACTACATAATTAGACTCCAAAAATCTGTAAAGGAGACACTCCTTAAAAATGCTCTAGTTCAGAGAAAAATTTGAATCCAAATCTTTAATCTGTTCATGCATAAGACTCAGACCCATAATGGTCCCTGATCCTTCTGATTTCAGTAGGTCCAGAGTCCACAGAACTATTCTGTTTTTATAGGGTTTGTAGCTATACAGGACTGAAATCTTTCTGCCCCCTGTCAACTGTCAATAATTTGTATAAGTGTCATAGATTTTCTTGTTATATATTTACCCAGATACAAAGAAGAAACAGAATATATATAGTCAATAAATATAAAAAAAGGGGACAAAGCTCACTGCCTGCATATAATTAAAGTCAGCTTTATTTTTTACTGAAACATTTCCATCCCAATGAAAGGAACTATTCTTATGTCAGATATTGTTTATAATTTGGAGACTCTTTTTAAGAAACAAATGCAGAAGGAGAGAGAAGGAGAGAGAGGAGGGACAATACATGGATATATTTTCTCTGTAGGATGCACTACTTTGACATAGCAGAAACTCCTCCTCTCATTCTAAACAAGAAACGCTCCCATTTTTTATATGGCGAGTGAGTTTACTTACTTGAATGGCAGGCACTCAAACTACTACTGAAGGACTGACACGAGCCCTTGTGTTTTCTTCCATTGGTGAATGCTGGCATTTTTAATGGTCATGTCCTGCCATTTCTGCTCAATAGGGAATACTTCAGTATCTCCTCTCCTGTGCTAATAGCCTTCAGCAACTGCTCTCTTCCCACATGCTGGGCTTATCTCTGCGCTCTTCCGAGTGGAAGAAGCTTCTGAGCCATATAAATGATCCACTGTTTAGCCTATGATTGCTCATGATGGTGTAATCCTATATGCTAATTATATATAGTAAAGTCTATTTAAAATCTCTTTACCAAATCTCTTTAGATCATTTCTATTAGTGTTTATGGCAGTGCTGCGGACTCTCCCTTGCCAGGAAGCCCATAGGCATTACCAGTGTAATTGCCATGCCTTCCTGACTGTACTGTTCAATAACTTTCTTTTGTTTTGTTTCTTTATGTTTTACAGAGCTGGCAGAGTGTAGAAATAGTTCAGATTAATCAAAGAAACTTAATGTATCTCTATGGCTTAAAAGAATGTTTAAGGCCCCAGTCGTTTCCTTTTTAAATTTAGGAAATGATGCCTTGTATTTATTTGTCTTTAAAAGTTAGATGAAATTCTTCAGTTTCTGACTTGGTTTTCCACAGAGTTGGGTTTTTTTTTTTGTTTTGATTTTGTTTTGGTTTGTTTTGTTTTCTTTCTGAGCCATAGTGAGATCTAGTCTTTAGGAGATTAGCCTCTTTCTCACAGTTTCTGAAATACACGGAATATTTTGTTTTAAAAGTCTGATTTTAATGTTACTCTGGTAAGTAGAGATTTATCTTGACATTCTTGATGGAATGAAAGGAGTTTAAAAGGCAACTGGCTTCAGTAATTCTATTTCTGTAAGAGATATAGAAAGCAGTAATGACAATTTGTGTTACATATGTTCAGTGGTGCTATGGTAGAGTTATGTATTGTACAGCTGAGAAAGCTTTAGAAATATACAATACAGGTAGTGTGTGGAAGTCTTTACAAAGCTATTTTAATCCAATCTGCCCTATTCAAAAAATAGGTTCTCTTCAAATTTCAACTCGTAAAAATAAAAAAATAAAATTAGCTCATTGTTGATGCACACTTCCCAGAGTTTTCCAATTTGGATCTTTTTATAATTCTCATACTGTAATTAAATTTTTGTAGATATTCATGAGCATTAGGGGAAATAAATGCAAAACATTCTGGGGACTCATCAGGTTTGGTTATTTTTCTCCTTTGCCATCTCAAGTTCAAAAAATGTTTTGGTGGCATGTGACACTTAATGTGCACTTCAGACTACATAGTACTTTTGTTTTCTATGGTTGTTATTTCTGAAGTTTTCATAAGAATAAAAGGAATCAACCCAGCCAGTAGCCTGATCTGAAATCTGTTAAAAGAGTAGAAAAGCTTGCAATGTCTGCAGACAGTTTTGAAGCAAACCAGAAGAACTGGAATGGTTTTTTGGTTTTAGAGTTTAACTGTAGGTACTTGCCGTCTCCCTTCCATGCAGTTTTTATATGAAAAATAGAGACAGAAATTGCTTGAGTAGATTTCAGTAGCTGTTGGGGTTTGACTGAATAAGCCTTTCCAAAAAAAAAACAAAACCAAACCAAACCAAACCAAAAAACTCTTCAGAATAAAACATTGTTATTTAATGTTAGTGTTTAGAAGTAAATGGTATATTGTTGGTAGTGGAGGAAGGCAGGTAATGATATTGCACTCACTCCCATAGTTATTAGAGACAATGAGAATACTACTGCTGAATAAAAGAACCAGTGATCCAAGCTGTTGTCCTCTCTGGCTTCCTTCTGGGTCCAAGTGATTTTTGAAGTTGATATCACAGTTAAACTGTTTCTACAAGAACCTTTTATACTTCATATTTTTATTACATCTCATTCAAATGATCTTTTGCACTTTGATTTTTAATTTGATAAGCCATGACTAGCAGGAAGATTTTTCCCTGCATTTAGAGACATTTTCCCTCTCTTAACATGATTAAGAAAAAGATATTTTGCCTTTGCCCTCTCCAAGTTGTGCTGGAAGCAGATGTTAATATTTTATATACAATTTTCCTTAACCCATAATTGGCAATAAAGACAAAATAATGTAATGTTTCAAGATTCCTCAGTGTTAACTAATTAAACCAGCAGCAGGCCTCGAGCATGGGACAATGGCAAACTTTCAGATGAATTAATTTTATGGAAGACCAGCTGAGTAATTGGACTCCAATTACAGGCTGTTTAGCTCCCTCATCACCTTCACATATAATTAAATTCAATTGGTTGATACAGCTTCTATTTTTATGAGGGCACTTACAAGCTTTTTGAACCCCACTGTGACTTTGGATCTAGGCCAATCAATTATTACTCATTTCTCTTTCAAATGGAAATTCTCTAGATTAGTCATATCTTCTATAAAGCATTGCTTACATTTAAAAGATCTGTCTATAGTACATTGCAGCTGAGATGCAGATGAAGAGAAATGTTTATGGATATTTTTGTGTTCCACAAACAATATATAGGATGTAATTTTATGTTTGTCATGGGTATTGATGAATGGAAGCTGCATGCTTTTATAACATGTCTTAAGAGATATGGTGCCACATACAGTGTGTTTGATTTACTGTATCATTATCTTTCAAATGCCATGCTTGTTCACGTTACAAATGATTACTTAAATTCCTCATTAGACTGAAAATCACCTTTATTGGCATGTAAAAAGTAAGTCATTATGTACAGTTAGCTGAGAATCGCTTAGTTGTCCAGTTTTCCTTCTTTAATTTATTTTCAAATGAAATTAATACATCATTACTAATTAAAAAAAAAAAAAAAAGTTACTGCCTATATAGAGAAAAATCTAACAGCCCCTGACTTTTGAAGAGGTCCATAGGTTCTCAAGTAGTTTGACTAAAAGAAAGAAAATATGACTTTAATTTGAGAATGCTTGAACAGTTTTTATTTTAAAGCATTTGGCTCTGAATTAGTGAGATATTTTCAAGTGCAAACAGAAAATTAATACAGCATTTCACCCATAACTAGTTTATAAGGAGATTAAACAAATGACTAGAATTGATATGGCAGTTTTGCCTGTTCTCAGTTCCAATGTATTTATTTGCAAACACAGCAATATATCACCAGTGATAAAACAGGAAGCAGGGAAGCAATAGTGACATCAGTGATCTTTTCCAGCTCTACTGAGTGATCAATAAAGAAAAAAGCAGTGTCAGATATGAAATATTACTTTTCTTTAGACCTTTCGGTTAGGGAAATATCAAACCTATTTCTTTGCTCCTTAAACTCTTGTATTTGAATAAAAACCATTGATTAGATATATGAAAAATGACATTGAGACATACTAAATTACAACAACTGTGTTTCTACTGATTGACTAGCAAAACAGAACATTAATGATTAATGATTAATGGTGGTGTAATAAATAGCAAAAAAGTAGTGTTCACTACCTTCTTTTTTGAAGTATTACCATTACAGGGAATGCAGATAGCATACTTGAGAAGGTGGTTACCTCACATGTTCACTGGCAAATTTTTATATTCCTCTGATCAATCTGCATTTGAAAAAAAAAAACATATCACGAACAA
>VXBH01000501.1:191622-208800 GCA_013400035.1 Rynchops niger
CTGATAGATAGATAGATAGATAGATAGATAGATAGATAGATAGATAGATAGATAGATATACAGGGAAAAAATACAGTAAAAAGTTTTCTGAGATAATTGTTTCCTGTTGTTTGAAGAATAAGTGTGACGGTCATACTAGATGCTATCAAAATATATTATTATTACTAGTAGTTTTTGATATTTTAGAGTAAAAAAAAAAAAAAGCAGGTGATAGAAATGGTAAAATTATGTCAAGTCCAGGTTTGTGTTTTTTCGTTTGTTTGATTGGTTGCTTTGCTGGTTTTCTTTCTGCATATCTAAGGAGAAACTTTAAATGAAGCTAAGGAAATCATGGATCAATAAAAGCATTTTGATTTTTCCTGCAAGAATAAGGATTAAATTGCTACCACTATTAATGTGGTAAATAACGATAGAACATAAATAAATTTTTCAATTATGCCTCCTGTTTTGGATCACAGATACTTTCATTCATATTAAACAGGCTCTGATGACACATTTGGTTTCTCCCACTCTAGCATGTCCATCGTGCATTAATCAACAGCAGTTGGCCCTCTTGATGTCGCTACATGTTTATTAATACTTTCTTTCTCCTAGAAACACCCAGCATTTACGCAATAAAGAACATAACTAATAAGATAACACAGACCGACCTACTGCACTTCCAGGGGAGAGAAGAAAATTAGTAGTGCCGTCACAGACCTAATACCAACTCACTTGAGGTGGCAGTTTGGAAAGGAAACCCTCTAGGTATTCTTACTTTTCAAAAGCTAGATGCTTTAAATCACAGTGTTCATTAGACTTAGT
This sequence comes from Rynchops niger, assembly GCA_013400035.1. NCBI lineage: Eukaryota > Metazoa > Chordata > Aves > Charadriiformes > Laridae > Rynchops > Rynchops niger. Next base: position 192,427 of record VXBH01000501.1, read on the forward strand.
CATCATTTCATCGTTTTGCTTCATCAAGCCTCTAGTGCTACATGTGTTTTGAAGTCTTTTTTTTCTCCCTAGATAGGTTAACTGAGATCAGAATGCACAATTGGCGTTTCTTGTAGAGACACAGTCAGAATCGATTGGGTTTAGAAGATAAACTGCACAGAGGGAACAAAAGGAAAGACCTCATTCAGAGAATAATTTTACAAGATTTGTTATTCATAAGTGAACAGCCACCTTTTCATGGATTTCTTTCTGAATAATGACAAGTATAAAAAAGAGAATATGTTGGCTCGCCAGTGTTACACTTATTCAGGAAATATAAACAAGTATTATAAGTTTAATGAAAACACCACTGGTGCCAAAAAAAAAAAAAAATAAAAAAAAAAATCCCAAGAATAGAACTTCCCATCATTTTTAGAGGTGAGTTTTCTGCCCTTTTGGGAAATGAAGCACAAAATGTTCATGATCAGCTCTGGTATGTATTGACCAAACCATAACCTTATTTGCCCTCCAGGCAACCAGGCTTTTTTTTTTTTTTTCATCCCTTTCTTCCCCACCTCTTTCCTTGAGTCATGATTGAGGGCATATACTGCAAATTGTGAAACGCCTTCAAATATAAGGAAAAAAAAAAAAAAGTCAAATCAGAAAGACAAATTCCTTGCTTCCACATCCGGTTTCTTTGGTGGTCAATAGACAGGTACCTTATTCCTTTAATAGTATTGCCCATCTTAAACGTTGAGTTCAAATCTCTGCACAGATTTTAGCATAGCTAAATGAAAAAAATCTAAAGGATAAGAAAAGAAAATCAAAAAGCGACTGAAACTTGCACAACCTGTGTATTCAGAAGCAAGTAGTTTTCTGTTACGTAAATAAGATGCATTTAGGTATGAGAAAAAAATGACCTTTTGTATCTCATAATTGAATAGCTTTTAAGTCTAATCCCTGCCATAAAGTGTGTTGGCAATGCAGCATGTTGCTTCTGTGGCTGCGAAGACACTTTGACTCCTAATCGTTGATATCATCAGTGCTCCCCTCCAAAAACATTCCTCATATACAGTACAACAAAGAACAGTGTGTGCCCGTGGCCTGAGCTTAACAAAGTGCATTGAGAAAGACGGCTTCCTGGGCAGAAAAGCACATCAATAACACAGTGGGAAGTGGCACCAACAGAAGGTAAACACGGGTCAGTCAGGGAAAGCTTAGTAGGTGGTGGGGCACAGATCTTCAAATACAATGAAGGGAATGACATCAGAGAGATTCATCTTTCTCTGTGCTTGAATTCTCAGTTATTAACTAAGGCATAACATCACACGGGACAACAAAGGCACAGAATCAGCCAGTTTTCGGCTGCCTCACAGATGGCACTTAAATGGCGATTTCAGTGCTGCTGAGAGAATGACTGTGGCAATTGTATTATATGAGCCATTCAGCTCAGGGAAAAAAAAAAAAAAGTGATGCATAAATGTTCTGGTTAAGTAAATATTATTCAGACATGTAAGCCACTAGGCTTACCCAGTTCTCTGTCATTATTTATTAGGTATATGTGAATGGTGTATAAGAGTTTCAAATTCCCAAGCATAATTTTTCTGTCAAGGGCTGGCAAAAAAATAATAAAAAATAGCTGTTCCCTGTATGTAGCTGCTTATATTTTATAGCTGAGCAGGAAATCATTTGTTTTTTATTTTAGTTAGATTTAGCAAGAGATGAGTCTTCATTACAAAAGAGGCTTTTCTTTTCCATGCTGCTTTAAAGTGTATTCATCTCTAACCCTTTTGTCTCTAACCTTTTTCCTAATAGGGAAATTATTAAGGAATCGGGAAGAATTTAAATGTCACTGATATCAGACAGGAAGCTGTTCTGATTATGGAGATTGTTTATTTATGGAACTGTTCACAGATTTCTAATGCACTCTCTTGATTTTGATTAGTGTTTTATATTTTATTGTGATTTTTAATTTTACTCACAACATTTGGACAAGAGATTTCTATGCATGAAACTTTTTGTACTTTCAAAAGCAAAAACTTAAAGTGGTTTTGTAAACACCATGGATTCTTTATTGTAGTGGTCTAAACTTTTTTGATTGTGGAACCCTAGCAGCATGCACCCCCAGTATATGTACATTTATGTTTGTATTTATAATTTATGTACATATACTACTATACTAGTATGTTATGTACATTATAAAACATACATAAAAGTAGAAATTAAAAAAAGTAATAAGAAAAAGATGAAATAAAAACTACTATAAATTTTAACTTTTTTTTGTATTTTATTTACTAATGGTACAAAAAATATTTTCTTCCTGCATCCCCATGGATTGTCTTGCACACTCCATTGGGTGCACACACCCCACTTTGGAGACCGCTGCTTTATTATTGAACAATTTGCCATCTAATAACTATAAAGTTATAAAAACCAAAAGCTCATTGTAGAAGGAACATCTTAGAATAAAATATATAGAAGCTTTATTAATTTTATCCACACTGAGGTACTCTTCCCATTTTGGAAGTACTAGTTTAGTGAAACTTCCTGCGGAACCTACTTGCCTTCCCAAAGAGACCTTTGTCTAAGTTAGATATCCATAACTGCAAAATGTTACGATTTTACAAGAATGGAAGAATAACATGGAAGAAACGGGGAGTTACATGCTTGAAAACGTATGTTACTTAATTTGCAGCTTTGTTATAGTTCCAGTAATGTAGTGAAAAGAGACATCAAAGTAGATTTCCAGGCCTGGATTGTAAACCTGGGATAAAGCCACCTGCATAAGAAATTGTAGATAGTGTCAATCATCCTTTTGCTCAGACAGCAACATCTACTTTTCCAAGTGCCTTCACTTACCAGAAGAAAGTAGTTTTTTTATCCCAAAAGAGTCCAGGAAATAAGCCCATTTACTTGATATGGCTTTTCAAATGACGACAACCCAGGACTGGGACTGGAGAGCTGAGACATTTAATGAAGCAGCCAAATGAGTAGAAAACTACTTTTTAACTATCTTTCTGGAGGCTCTTCTCCATTGTAGTGATGGCCTTTGCCAAATGAGCAAAGTCCACGACTGAGTGTGTTTGAAAAAGAGCTAGCTGCATTTGTCAAAAGTTATCTTTAAAAAATTAAAACACAGTCCTGTTGGTATTTATATTTATTTTGCCTATATTAACCATGTGTGAAAAAACAAGCCAGATCACTCCATACAGAGAGGGTGCAGTGAGGAAACACTGCAAACAAAGCTCCTTGCTGAATACATGGGTCTGCAAGAAACGAGAGTTTCGTAGTTCACAATACATTAAGGTGGATGTACTAATTTTGCTATCCTCTGGGAAGATATTATTACACAGATTATTCTTTTTGTTTGGCATTTTTTTTTAAATATTCACAGCTAGAAGAGACAAAAACACTTTTTAAAAACAAGATCAAAAAAGAGTCAGCTGGGGGAAAGAATAGGAAACCTAATAGGAGTTTCTGAATTAGGTAACCAATTTTGTTTGTATAGTCAATGGGACTTTCCTAGAGTGATTTGGAGCACCTAAATGTTACGAATCAATCTCTGGAGGCTTCATCAAATAAATAAAGGGCCTAATTAAGGCACCTACTCTGATATCATAAGCTCACATCACTCTGCTCCTCTTTTAGGTTGATTGTGGTGAGTAGCTTTACAAAACCATTGATTTCTTATTTCTAAATAGTAAGTTGCCTTGAATATTTCATGATTCATGGATGTTGGGAAAAGGCAGCCAAGGGTGAGGAGGATCTGAGATTAAAAATAAGATGCATTGCTTAAGAAAAGATAATGCCGCTAAAATGGCAATACCTTTCCTGAAGATATCTTGTTCTGAGTAAGTCCTCTGAGAGCTTTACTAAAATTCCTTTGTCAGTCGTTGTATTTCCATGCCTTCAAATCCAGAGGATGATTCAAAACTGTTTTACGTTAGAAGGATTTTTTTGTTATCTATTGGTTAAGGAATTATTTCATCTGTGAAAAGTAAGCCCAAAATGGCATTCCGATGCTTTTTAGAAGTAATGAATCCTACAAAATTCAAGAAAAGAGGAAAACTTTATAACTATATCAGCTTCAGTAGTATGATAGCTGATGGCTATTCACACATACCAATGTCTGTAATTTTTACTTGAAATGTCTGTGGCAACAACATGTAGGATATGTTGATTTAGCAAGGGCATAAAATAGAGACATGGAATTACCATCTTTATGAGACTGTGTACGAACTGTAATCAATCACCAGCAATAGGTCAAAGCTACAGCATGTTCCCTTTGTCTATGCAAAGATATACTCTTGTTGCTGTCACCTTAAACCTCTCTTCTCTGCCTATGGATTTATTTTATCCCTATGTTTCATCTACTCATTATCAGTGTATGAATTCTGCAGATTGGAGACTCATCTTTTTTTTAACTGCGCATCTGGATGTAGCCCTGCGGGGTGAATAGGATACTGGTTGTTCTTGTGATATATGCAAAATGAAGAAAAATGCAAAATGCTTTCTTGAGGTTAAACTATAAGTTTCCATAGACATAGTCTGCACATATAGGTAGGGATGTTATAGAATCTAATGATTTTACAAGATCTCACAGGATGTGAGATCATAATCTCACATCACTTCTTGTTTCCATGCAGAAGCACTGCCACTATTACTAATATGATCACATTTCTATGTCCTCAGAGAAGCACGTGTTATCAATGATATTGGAAAGCGATAGAAAATATAGCAGCACAGTTTTTTTTCTGTGGTTGTGAATGCATCAGACTTTGAGAACTCTGTGGGTTTAGGGACAATACTACCACCTCCCTCCCAGGCCTGCAGCAGGAGCAATCCACTTCTTGTTGGCTTGGGCAGCTCTGCTGTGTTGCAAAGTCTGAGCTCTAGGGAGGACACAATGCCTCCATGACAGTAATCAAGAAGAAAGACATGCCCGTGTTAGGTCCTGTCTGACCCACCTTGCACATTCTGTGAAGCAACAGGGCTTCTCCCTATTGCAGATTTGTAAGGGTTTATGTTTGTCTGCAGTGGATTTTTTGTTGGTCTTGTTGGTCATTTACAGATCATCACATTTGGGTAACATTGATGTGAAATGCTACCTCCAAAATTGTTTCATATTTTCGTAATGATATCTGCAAAGGAAACTGATTAGAACAATATACAGATACTTAGGAATTTCGTAATGTACCACAGCATGCACTTCACATTAAACGGATGATAACCGAAGTCTCTATTTTTCATCTCCATCCACTTAAGAACTTACAATTCAACAGGCACTGTGGTTTAATGCTAAATGTAATGAATATAAATGAGGTGATTTTGTTCATTATCTAATAGGCTTTCTTACTAGGTATGTGTCAAGAATAGACTAGACCAGCACACACCAACATGCAGACAATTAAAGTGAAGTTGAGCTGAATCCTGTCTGTCAAGGAAGCCATACAAGATTCATACCAAAGCACGGGGAAGTCACATTGGCTCCATAAAGTGATATTAAACAAAATATCTTATTTCTATAGCTGGAAGATACGGCTTTATGGACTAACAAGAAACTCCACCAAAATCAAAAGTAGGACTGACTAAGGAAAAATATGTTCATAGTTTTTTTTCAGTTAGGAGGAGCAGAAATGAAGATGGTCCAGGTGGTCCAGATAAGTACAAGTAACTTGGAGAAAAAAGGTGTTTTTTTCCTTTTTAAGTATTTTTCCCCTTTTTTTCTTTCTCTTTCCCACCCCCAACCTGGGAACTTGCTCATAATAAGATTGTGCAGATAATTTTCAAATAAAATATTTTTACTTGTCAGTTTTTATAAAAAATTGCAAAAAAACCTATATTTAAAACCAACAAATATCCTTTTTTAGTCTCATCTAATCTCTTGCTTTGCTACAAATCTTCCCTCAACTTGTGGGAACAGGTAACAAAGTCTGCTAATGACAGAAAACTATTGAGGATAGTTGAATCTAAATCTGGCTGCAAATACTTGTGTAAGGATCAGACAGAAGATGTGAAAAGGTGATCAAATGAAGAGGTGACAAAATCGTAGACGCAATTCCATGTGAAGTAATATGGAAAAATAATGCTATCAATATATGCACAATAGAAGACTCTAAATTAGTTCTAATTACAGATCAGAAAGGAGTTCTGTGAGTCATTGCAGATCTCTGAAAATGTCAGCAATGGTCAGAAACTCCCCTTGTAGAAATATATGCAGAAGAATGGCAAGTATGATTAGCTACTCTAGGAAAGGCTAAATAGTTTAGGACTTTTCGTTTAGACAAAGACAACTGAGGAAAGGAAGAAGTGCATCAGTGTCTGCTTTAAAAAAGATTATACTAAATGTTTTTCATCTGATGCAGAGTTGAATTCTAGAACTCATTTCCACAGATAACACAGGTGACGTGAAGTATAGGTGGGTGGAGGCAGCGCGAGTAGATAGATCAACTCATCCGTGCATTAAAATATTGTGAACCATACAAAATGTCCAGTAAAATATTCTAATCTCTTATCTGTCAGAGGCTGAAAGGGTCTGTCAGGGGAGGGATCATCCTATTATTTCTCTCTCTCTTATTTTTCCATTTATTTGGTTGGCTTTTTTGGTCTTGAAATTCCTTAGGTATCTGTAATTGACCACTGACATCAGATACATGACAGTTGGCTAGGTGGACCCTTGTTCTAAGCCAGCATGTCTGTTCTTATCCTATTGAGATTTTTGTACATTTTATTTTGGATTTCTAAACATTTATAAAGCTCAACAATTATTGCTGGTTTACCATTGCTAGTAAATGTTGTACAAAATGTTGCAGAACTTGCTGAGGAAGAAGCAGTTTACACTGAGACTAGTACACTTTATACCAGATATGCCTTCATTTACCTTGAATGAAATCAGGTATACATGTGTAAAATATGTCCTCTTTACAAGACGTCATCCTTAACTGCCTCTGCTATGCCTACAAAAAGACTTCAGTTTAGATTAAGTCTCAGTATCTGCTATTTTTTGTTCAAACGTTTCTGCTCAGACTACTTTCATAGTCACTTTAATGTATAAATACTATAAATACATCTGTATGCACTTTGTACATAATGTGTATTTGTATGAATGTGTATGTCTATTTATGTAACATATGAATGTATTTAAAATAGTTTTGATTTTACTGTAAGTGAAATATTTGTTTAATTGATAGATGTTGGAGAAAAAGCCTCTGATATCATGATTAGTCAAAATAAAACCATAACATTTCTAAATAACAACCCTCAGTTTAGATAGTGATATAAGGTAGTTGAAAAATGGAAAATAATTTGATAAGATTTTCACAAGTTGCAAAAATGCTGTATCCTCCTTCTGACTAGCAGGAAGTAAGCAATCAACGTGTCCAAGGCATGAAGACAATTCCTATCTTCTGTCTGCTAGTTACTCTGCAATTTTTCTTCCACTTAGTTATTATGGATTGATGAGTTTCATTGCCATTTTGTACACTACGTATGTCACAAATATTAAAACCTTTATGCCTGGTTTTCAACACATCCTATTGAATTTTCAATGAAATAACAAAATATCCTCAGAAAATTAGACTCATGATTATGAATAAGAATAAAACTTCATATTTAATGTTAAAAAAAATATTCCAGGTGTCACTCATTGCATTATTTTCCAAGTTAGACTTGATGATAGTTTGCATTGAAGATTTCTAAAACCACCTTCTTCAACAGTGGTTCTTTGAAACTTCAAAGAATACAATTTTCAAAATGTTAATGTACTAATATTGCAGATTTTCAGGAAGTGCTTTCTTTTTAAAGTGATATTTCTGGAACTCCTACAGTATTTTATTGCAGTAGATTACAGGTTAAGACTGTGAAAGGAGGAAGGGAATACCCTATAGAGAGATAACATTTCACTAATAAGCAAAATACTACAATATTTTTTCCCAAAAAACTTTACCACAGGTGCATTTTCTGTAAGAGAATATACAGTTCCAAATTAAAACCACACCATTTTCTTGCATCCATAAAATTTTGCTTGTTAGTCTTGGCATTTGTAATCTTAAAGAAAATACACTTCTCAGAAATACTGTAGAGTAGCTAGTGGTTCTGGAAAAAGTAAAACATCAAGGGAACTTTCAACTTAATATATATTGGCACCTCATGACATTTTAGTCAGTACTGCTTATTCAAGGAGGTAAGGAGATTTTGAAAAACCATTTAACAAAAATCAGTCTGGTGGTGGATTTATAAACACACTACATTATAACTGTCTGACAGAAAGATAGAAATAATATCCCATTTGCCATCAGAGCTGCTCCAAGAAACAGAAAAGGAACAATTCTGTCTGGGCATGGTCAGTTTAAATTTGACAAATTCTCAGAGCTCATCAGGTTGCCAAATGACATTGAGAAAGAACAGATATCCTCCCTTCCAACCCCTCCTTTCCTTTCTTGGTTCCTTAACATATTGGACCTTTTCCATCAGTCAATTACACTGCAAAACATTGTTGTCATTGGCAATGATCTCAAAGGGAAGGATTAGACAATTTGGGTTCAGAAGCATATTGGACTGTAAAATCATACTTCCATGAAGTACCGTGCCTTTCAATATTTAGGGTGCTCAGATACCACTGGTGATTGAGCTCAATCATTTCATTAACTAATAAGTATATACGTACTCAGAGCTAACCGGGTAGACATCTGTTGTGGCATCAATTTGGATTTCTTTTCACATAATGAAATAGTTGAGGGAAAATAAAAATAATGCTTATGGGGATCTAAAAGCTCAAATAACTACAAGTGGGCTCTGTCTTCTCTTTGTAGGCTAAGTTTATCTAATGTTTCATTTTTTACTTTCTACACTTTTCCTCACGCACTTTGATTGCCATGGAGATGACAAAACTATCAGCTGGAAGGAAGAATTAGCATTAACATTTTACCATGTATTGAATTACTAGTTAGTAAATCAAAATGCATTTTCATTAGCAGAGATATTTCACCAAAGCAGTGTCATTTAGAGAAAAGTCTAACGTTCATGTGATGTTTATTTTTTCAGGTCCTTTTTCCTGGAAGACAAGATAAATTTTATCACTTCATTTTAATTTGTTTTGTAAGCATCCTCTTCCCACTGCTTTCACAGTAATAGGCAAAAAAAAAAATCCCTTGAAAACACATTTAGAGTTGAGAAAATGTGGCAACAGATTTCGCTAGAGTTTTATTTTTTTAAGGTTTTAGAAAACTATAAATAGCAGCTCCATGTAATAATATTAAAAATTTCAAGTATTAAGAGTTCTATTTCCACAGACATCATCACACAGCTGATATTATGCCTTGTGTTAATCATGTACCTTACAACAGTGTTTTCCAGAACTTCTATTCAGAAGCACCCTCAAAGTTCAAGTTCATGATTTTTAATCACAGGGACTGAAAGACACAAAGAACTTAGGCCAGAGTCGAAACCTGGGAGGATCTATAAGTTTAGAGCAGACTTTGAAGAGAGAGACAATCTCCTCTAGTTGTGCCTAGAATTCCTCTCTTAGCAGTGGATTGATTATGCCCTGCAGAATAAGAGTCTCTTTATTGTCAGGTCCATGAGAAGCAGCAACAGCTTTTCAAAACCAGGAGAAAAAAAAAAAAATAAAAGAAAAAAAGAGAAAAAAGAAGGAAGAGCCTCTGTCAGACTTCACAAGGGATATTTCTATTACTTTTGCTTTTCTTTCATGATGCTTTTCATAATTACGTTATTTATATTTATTTTCTGGGGTTTTTTAAGGAATAAATGTGAAGGAGTAACGGGAATATCTGCCAACAATTGAAAATCCAGGCTATAATGCATTAGTCTCTAGAATGGTAACACCAAGTGAATTCCATCTCCATTTTGCCTTGATAACATAAGAAACAAGTCCCTGTACTGAAAGAAGTTTTACAAACTATGGATAAGACAAATAAGAAAATAGAGACAGGATGTCACTGAAATAACTTCTATGTTGAGTACTACAAATATTATAGGTAATGGCACCCTTTGAGAAATCTAAGTATGGCTTTTTATTTATCTGTATTGTGCTGTAGGGGTTTTTTTTGTTTGTTTGTTTGGTTGGTTGGTCTGGTTAGTTGGTTTGGGTTTTGTTTGTTTCTTTTCCTTACAAGGAAGAAAAATAACTTTTTGAACTGCTCATTCATTGATTTTCAGAGCCTCTCTTTTCTCGATGGTTAGTCCAAGATGATTCAGCATGTCTCTTCAGAAATTTGATGTGGCAGCTTCTGCTAAAATTTTCACTTGTGTGAAAGACGATAAAGAACGCACATGGAGAGACGTTTGGTAAGACAATATTGGTATGAGTTTTTCACCATAACGTCTAAGATTACTGCTAACTTTTGCTTTAAATAACTGAGAAGGGCAAAGATTGGAGATGTAACACCTTTTTTCTTTAACAAGAGCAGCTGGTGGACTAAAAAAATACAGTGCTTCTTGGCCACATAATACCTGGTTCAGGGAATCAGACAAGTATAACAGGCAATGGAACAAAAAAGATAATGGAATCTCAACCACTAAAGGATAGTCAGAGAGCATATTTTGGTTTTGGCTGCAGAATGTTATTACAATAAATCAGGACCAATGTCCCATTGAATGTGATCTCCATTTAAAATAAATTTTCTGATGGCATGCTTGGGCTATTACAGGGAGTATGCTGCCTTTCTAAGCCATGTTGGTCTGGAGACCTACAGTTGCATATGCTGAAAAGCAGTACGAAGGCAACATCATGATCAATGTTACAGAGCACTTACATTGGTGAAGATGGATTTCTTTTCTTTTAGTTTGCCCAGCAGTTTGTTTCCACTCCTTTAGGTTTTAGTAATTTTTATTCTAGTATTAATACTTACTGAAAGGTTCTTTCCTCCCATCTATTTTAGGACAGAACTGAAAAGATTTAGTCAAATTCATTCCTGAGGCAGCTCCACTAATTTCAAGGGAGATAAATCTCAAGCAAGTTTGTCTAATGAAGATTTGTTTAACAACAATGAACAAAACTGCAATATTGCCACACTTAAAGGTACCATTATCTTTGAAAAAGTATTCTGAAGGGCATAGAAGAATCATAATATATTTGGAAGAAGAAGCACATAAAAGTAACATACTCACACATCCTTTCTAATGGCCCTATATTCTTTAATTTTTACTTACTAGTGTCACATTTTTGGATTAGTTCTGTAGGTTGTACTTACGAAACTCATGAAACAGGGTAAGAGCATGGCCCATGTGGGCCATATGCTTCCCTTACACTTAATTCTTCCTTGCTTTTTATCTGTTTTGTCCTGTGCCACCCAGGCATGGTATGGGAGATAGCATCATCAGGCACTGTCCACCACAGTCTATGGGGGCAAGACTACCTCACTCTGAGAGGGGAAGAGAGACTGCCTTCCAGACCAGAGAAAAGACGCCCTGGTCCATTTGATGTATTAGTACACATGTGACCTTTGCGACCACTGAGAATCATGCTGGGGAGAAGACTGGTCATCATTGGCCAAGGGCAGTTTAGTGCTGTCATGCTTTTAAATGAGCCTAAATTTAAAGTTGAATGAAGTTAGAATTTTACTCTGGATGAGACTGGGTGCAAGAATGTTGACAAATATTTCCCCTCAGTCATCAGATAGATTGTCCCATTCTTGCCAACTGCAGAAATGGGAAAACCTGTCCCCCAGGACTCAGCATAAAAATGAAATTTCATGCTGCATTTGTGAAACTGTATGCATTATAGAGAGAAGATCTAAAGAAGGTCTTGGGATGTTTTCTTGTTAATTTGATAAAACTTTTACTCATTTCAGTGAGGATGTTCATTAAGTGCTGTCTACTGCTTTTTGCCATTGAGGCTGAAGGGTTTTTTGGATTTGCAGATCCCTTCAGCAGCATTTTCTATGACAACATTTTGCTACATGATCTTCTTGTGTGCCTGTTTATTTACATTTTGCATGTTTTTCCTACTCCTTTTACACTCTTTTGCCAGAGACAGATTTTTATTTTTTTTTCATAGAAAGGTTTGGGTTGGAAGGGACCTTTAGAGATCACTTAGTTCCAACCACCTGCTATGGACCTCCCAATTGCTGTTAACTATTATATTTAGGACAGGATGTCAGAACTAGAGACCTGAAACAGAGAATAGGATACAATGTAAGAAGTTTGCTCTTCTGCATTTTTTTTTGTACAATTTTTCTAAAAGACATATGAACTCTTATGCTTCTATACCAGATTCTTATAAAACCGGTGATATGAAACTGTCATATGAACTAGTTACAGAAAAAAAAAAAAACACAAAAAACACCTTTCATGACTTCAGCAGACATTAATAACATTTTGTTATTTTCATTTTCATTTTTATTTTTCAACACTGCACCTAGCTGCAATAATTTGGAACATATTTGAAGAGAATATTCTGATTGCTGTGAAATTCTGCCATAAGAAAAAAAAAATACTTTTAAAATTATTTAAAAAAATATATATGTTTGCTGATGGGAGTTGGGAAAACTCACTTAGGCTTTCCAATTTGCCTTCTTTTTCCTTTCTCCTACAGAATTTTGACTAGCTAATAGCAAAGGTTGAGCTCACAGTTATTTATTTGGCTTCCTGAGAGTGATTGCCCTTTGTTTAAAAAGGAAACTTAACTGATGATCGAATACATACCTACAATATGTTCTCAGTCTGTTCACACATAACACTGTGTATGACCTGGAGAAATGTAAATGACAGAACCTCCGTTTCAGTGAAGTAATTAGTGTTTTCACAGAGATTGGTAAATGTAAAACTGTACAAATGATAGTAGTTATTGCTACTATTATTTGCTTCCAAAGCACTCTAAATTGTATGATCGTGTTGGTAACAGTCCTTAGGTACTGGAGAGAAACTTGTACTACGTGATCAGATTAAGAAGCAAAAATTTCTTTAGCCTCTCTATTGACTATCCTTTAATTCAGATGCACAATAGTAGACATTTGCTGGTTGCTATGTGTTGGGTAAAGGGGGGAAGATGAGTAGGAACATGGGTGGAATTAAGATTCTACTTCCTGGCTGATAGAACTGAGCTGGTTTTGATCAGTAAATCCCTGTCTTCACTTTTAAAGAAATGACAAAGGGGAAAAAAAAAAAAAATAGTGTCTCAGAAAAGTACCTTCTGCTTTCATTCGATCTGCTACTAAGGTTGTTCATTAACTTTTCCTAAGAAAATTTGTTTTGATGTTTCAAAAAAAAAAAAAGAGCTTCGGTGAGTGCCCTTTGTCTTTTCCCCTATCTTCTGTACAACTTTATAGTTATTTTGATCATCTAATAATTTGTCCTAATTGGTTATCTAGTGGTGAGTGGAAATGCAGATAGGTAATGTTCTTCAGGACTATATTTCTACTGATGGAAACAAATGATTTCTCTCAGATCTAGTCAATGAGGTGCAAAGCTTTATCAAAAATTGCTGGTTTTCACTGAGTAACAAAATCTGTTCTGTTATGTTCTTGCCTCTAATTTTGTGACATTGATCTTAGAGGTGCTTTTTGTAGAATCATAGAATCATGGGTTGAAGACCCATAAGATCATCGAGTCCAACTGTAAACCTAACACTGCCAAGTCCACCATTAAACCATGTCCCTAAGTTTAATTCCTTTTGTCCCATTACCCTTCCATGAGAGGCATACGCTCTCGAACTGTTGTCATTGACTTGTGCACTACTCTTGTGTACACAAAAAAATGAAATCAAATCTTCCATTAAAGTTGCAGTTCTATGGAAGTAAAACTAGCAATAGCAATACTTTAATAATACAATATGTTTAATATTTTCATCCTCAACATCGTCTATGAATTTATATTTTAAGTGCCTTGCTGGAGGAAGTATTGCAGTAGTTTTATATTGGTAGCACGAGCAACCTCTCCCTTTCCTTTTAATAATAAAAATGGTTAAAGTTAGGCATAACAACTGCTATAGAAATTCTGTAAAATGTAATCAGATTTGACACAAAACTCTATTGCTTTACTGCAGAAAATGAAACTATAGATATGATGGTTTCAGCATGATCGTGACATGGAGCTTTATACCTCTATCTCACCCCAAATAAAAAGCTGTCAAATATTTTCCTGTGTCTGGGTGAGTCTCAGACACAGATGAGAGCAAGCTGGCTAAGTCTCATGCAATTCAGACTTAAATGATTATTGTGGGATGTGGAAAGCAACAGGAGGCTTTGGATGAGGTTATATCATCTCCTCTGCTTTGAGTAGATGTGCCTGGTTTTTGTTCGTAAAGTTCTCAACATAGGGATCTGATTAGATTTGCAGTTGCTTCTAGATGATCAAACAGTACAATAGTACTCAGCCGTCTTGCTCCACCTGCATCTGGTTAAGAAGTTGTGTGATTTCCTTTCTGAGCAGATTCCTCCTCTGGTGACTTATAATTTTACTACCTTCATGGTGGAGTGGAACAAAAAATAGAAGGACACCTTAAATTCACGGTGAGAATATAAGTGACAGAATACAGCTGCCCATTTGATAGAAAGGAGTAATTTATAGTAAGCAGAGTGATGTTTGCATATAGGGATATATACTGATGGCCATTTGGCTTCTTTGTGTAATTCTGAGATCCATTTCGATTCAAAAAAAATATCCAGGTAACCTGGTAACGATCCATATGGGACACATTCTCTCACAGTTCAATGTGCAACCAAATGAAAGACAGAAATATAGTCTGGAGTTCAAGTATATTTCTCCCTGGATTGCCCCTAAATAGTCTGAATTTGTTCTTTTCAGTTTTGCAGTAATAAGGATTGCAGTATATATTTATAATCTAATGTACTGATTTCAGCTAGGATAAAGTTAATTTTTTTGCTAGGAGCTCATATGGTGCCATGATTTGAATTTGTGATGAAAACAGTGTTGATAGCACAGAGATGTTTCAGCTATTGCTGAGCAGTGCTTTCAGAGTCAGGGCCTTTTCTGCTCCTCATGCCACCCCACCAGCGAGCAGGCTGGAGGTGCACAAGGAGTTGGGAGGGGACACAGCAGGGACAGCTGACCCCAACTGACCACATGGGTATCCCTTACCATGTGATGTCATGTTCAGCAATAAAAGCTACAGGGAAGAAGGAGGAGGGAAGGATTTTTGAAATTATGGTGCTTGTTTTCCAAAGTAACCATTAGGTGTGATGGAGCCCTGCTTTCCTGGAGATGGCTGCCAATGGGGCACAGTGAATTAATTCCTTGTTTTGCTTTGCTTGCGTGCACAGTTTTTGGTCTACCTATTAAACTGTCTCAATGTATGAGTTTTCTCACTTTCACCCTTCTGATTCTCTTCCCATCCCACTGCAGGGGAGTAAGTGAGCAGTTCTGTGGGGCTGAGCTGCTGTCTGGGGTTAAACACCGTCTATGTGTGATAATAAATGTGGCTTCTTAAGTGTATTCACACTGTATTTTTTGAACTGGTAGCACCTTATACACAACTAAAATAAATACTAATAGTAAAGGTAGCAGAATACAATAAGGTCACTTAGTTGTAATTTCATTTGCTTTTAGCTCTGAGTTTTCACCTTATTATTTCACTTATTATTTTACTTATTATTTCACCATGCTGTTTTCACCTTATTAATGTCTTCCTCTAGTTCTTTTTGTCTGTCTGATTTGTTTGGTATTGGAAAATGATAGATTTCTTAATAATACCCACAGATCTGATACCAACAGATGAATCTACCCTTGAGTCAGGGGACAAGGGGATGCAAAGGCAGAGGTAGGTCTGTCAAACGGTCCAAAGCACTGGCAAATTTAGTCATATCTTGCCCATAACATTGTGAGTTTTACATTATATAATTACAGGCCTAAGAAAACAGATGATCCTTAAAGTAGAGTTGATTGAATTCAGAAATGTGCCTTAGAAGATCTTCCTGAACCCCCTAAACCCTTGCATACAGAATAGTGCTTCTTTTATACTTACTCTCTGCACTCATAGATTTTGATTTTATTTCTACGGAGTTGCACAGTCTTAAAAAAGTAATATGTCTACCTTCGCGTAGTCTGAAGTCCAGTGACTGTGGTATGCCACAGCGGACTGTGGTTTTGAATCACCTTTGGCTAAGGGCTAGCTAAAATATAAACCTTAGATTTTTTCCCCCAGTAGTGTTTCAGTCATTTAGTATCTGTATCTGTTGTGGTTTAGCTCCAGCTGGCATCATGCAGTCATTTGCTTACCACCCCAGTAGGGAGAGAATCAGAAGGAAAAGGTAAAACTTGTGGGTTGAGATAAAGGCAGTTTAACAGCACAGCAAAGGAAAGAGGGAAACAACAACACTAGTACTGATAGAGAAATATGCATGTACCACTGCTCACCAACTGGAACCCGAAGCTCAGCCCACTCTAAGCAGGACAGTATGATATAGTTGCCATCACAGA
>VXBH01000503.1:10152-21614 GCA_013400035.1 Rynchops niger
AAAAAGAGGTTTTTATCTAACAAGCAGATATAAAAACTGCAAAAGCTGTAAGAAGCAGTTCATGCTTACAAAAAGTTGCCCTGACTACATAATGAAAAGAATTACAATTATATCCCTCCAACAGCACCAAATTATCCTTTATTTGATTTATGTTGCCATTAATGTGTAGATTTTATTAAGTAACCAATGTCATTTAGACACAGTATCTCATTAATTTAACAACTGAGCAAATGAGCGTGCTGCTCCCCATGTTGGTTTCTTTGGTTCACTCTCCCTCCTCATCTCTCTCAAGCCTATATTTCTAAGATACTAACACTAATTGTTAATTAGCGCTCAAATTTTAGAATAAGTGATCGATAACTAGAGAGACAGATTGAGAGATGCAACAGCACAATACACAATTTTATTGACAGGCACTGTATCACTTCTCTTCACTGTGGAAACCACTTTTGAAACAGCATTATGTATAGCCAAGATGTATTTGTGATACTGCTGAGTCCTCATGTGGACTAGAACACTTTTTGAGGACAAAGAGAGAACCCAGTCCAGGCAGAAACAGCACCTAAAGGAAGAGCTCAGCATCAGGACTCGCCCCTTGTCAATATTTCCCTCATCCTGAGTTGTTGTGGCTCCCACCCAAATGCAATCAACCTAAGGGAAACCACAAATAATATAACAACTATAACTCGTGCCTCACTGAAGTTCTCTGCGCATACACATACCATCTCATTAACTGCAGCCATTTTCAGCTACAGTAGTCTCCCTGCTGAAGAAAAAGTTTTGTTACAGATTTGTGTGAAGATTTTCCTCAAAATTTTAGCTGCTTTGTGGAACGTTTAAACTGATACGGCAGTTGATTGGCAAGCTTGTGTTGCTGTACCCCTTTTTTATTGCCCTGTGGTGGCCTCAAACATAGAATCACATTTAAGGGCACTCCTGGTTCCCAACAACTGCTTTCTTGCGGGTGGAGAGACTGCTTTCCTTTAGGTCTCATGCCCTCTCTTTAAGCCATATTTAGACCACAATAGATGCTAAAATTGTAATAGTTTTTTCCCCTTTGTGTGTCAGTGTGAACAGAATTTAAACCCCTTAAAATCAGCTTGCTAGTCATGTCAAAAAACGTCCTTTCTAAATATACAAAGCAGGTCACCAGTAAGGAGGGTCACTATAACCTCACCAGTAATTAATACCCTGGTGTCAGGAACACTTTTTCGTATGTTGCATGTGATTGTTTGCCTTCCTTCACACTCTGCTAAGCAGCCACACAGAACAAAGAAGCCTTTGGGCAAAGCAACAATGAGGATATCCATAACTGACAAAACAGCCGTAGATTTGTCTTGTTTCTGGGGTCATGCATTCTTTCCCTGCTTAGCTCAGCGCTCTGCCTTACAGCAAAGATGATCTGGGTGATCTCTGTGTATAGACTAAATAATAGTAAATGGTAATAGTAAACAGTGCCAGTGACCACGGCCCTTGTTCAAGCTTTTGAATTAACATTTAACTGATGAAAATATCAATGAAACTGATTCATAGTACTCTTAAAAAGAAATATTTCCTGCAGGTGGGTAATATCCTTATGCATCAAACCTTTGATCTTAACAGAGTTTTTCTCACAGATAGTCCAATAAATGTCAATGGATTACTACTGAGAAGGACATTAGTTTATGTTATTAAGATGTTGAAAGATTGGATCACTTACACCCACAGTGAATTATTCTATACTAAAAGGTGACAAGACATAAAAAGCTGACTTGAGGAAGCCAAGAGTTTTGACTCAGTGCAGAAGTCAAAAAAGCAAATGCAAGACCCAGTGGTTCCACCTGATGGAATAAATTGCCAAAGTTTCTCCAACAATGCTTACTTTACAGAGATTACTGGTTGTGAATTGTTATAGCTAACATTTGGACAAAGCTTTAATGACTGGGATCGGTGCATCTACCTAAAATTCCAGGCAAAGGGTCACAGCTGGTTATGCTATGCAAAAATATTTTTTTTGATGGTCAGAAATAGCTGCTTTTATATCCCATTTTTTGAAGAGTGAACATATCAGAGTTGTCACCACATGGTTAACATATAAGAGCTGTACATTTATTTAGAGCTGCAAAGCAGGTGTCACACACAGGACGGGTTTACAACACATAGTTCTAGATGAGCTATACACACACAGCCGATAGCATCTGACAACTGACATTATATTGCACGTCTAAGCATGCAATAACTGCTTATTAAGACATTACTGTAAAAACATGCCAAACAGTACTAAGTTTAAAGAATATTTACCTCCCAAGCTACATACAATAAATTTAAGGCCTGGAAATTACAGTGTTTTCATCAAATTAAGCAGTTCCAAAAGGCTGCGGATTCACCTTTTCCAAACATCTCATCCAAAAGGAACATTTCCCCTCTTCCAAAAAAATTGTATGTAGTTTTTGCAAAGCTGCAAATGCCACCACAACGTTTGACTTCAGCATTTTCTGAGGTGTTGGCAAAAATGTCCTGTTAGCTTCTTTTGTGGGGATCTTTTGTTGGGTTTTTTTCCTGTTCTTTATTTACTTCTAAACCTGGAGAAACTTGCTAAACACATTTTGTGACACAAAACTAGCAGAAATGTTTGAGAACTGCAGGGGTTATTGCTTGGTTGTTGGGGTTTTTTTTTTCTTTTTTTTTTTTTTTTTTGACTGATTTTTTTGTACTTCTGTACAAAAGGGCCAAGCTGGCATTTGTAGGCTACAGTGATATGACAGCTGAGCTGCACACAACTACTTATTTAAAAAACTGAATGTCACATATACCCATTACTATCACTGTCGGTTGTAGTCAGGTGCACAGATGGATAAGGCAGAAAGTCACTCATTAAGCTGCAGGGACGGGAAAAGCAAGACACACGGACCAGCTGTACTGCTTTTATCACTCAGAGAAACCCAGGAAATATTATTACATGTGTTCAAAGACCTTAATAATCATTGCTGTTATTCTAGTGAAACAATGAAGCCTGCCTTAGCCAATAAGCAGCATTTATTCTTGGGATGTGCTCAACAATTTGGAAGTCAGAACCTGAAGATAAAGAATATACATATTACATGTGCATGTTTAACAGAGAAAAATCCTTCTCACTGGAAAGGAAGCTGAGGCACTGCTGAGGAGGGCTCTTTACATGTAACAGCAAGGTAATGTCAATAAACAAGGCAACAAAAAGAATCTTTGGAGTCCTGCTTTGCAGTGACCGAGTTACACCCAGTACCCAGTGAAGAAAAGCTGCTCATTTCTTTAAATGATGTAAATTAGTTTGATTCCTTCTCACTTTACTTTCCATGTTTCAAGTGCTGCAGCAGGCATGCCCAGCCTATGCTGCCCTGACATGTGTAGTTTACATGCAATGTGAGGCACTACTTCCCACTCACTGTGGAGTAGAGGAGTCATTGAATCAGAATCACAGAATGGTAGGGGTTGGAAGGCACCCCTGGAGATCATCTAGTCCAACCTCCTGCCAGAGCAGGGTCACCTACAGCAGGTTGCACAGGAATGCATCCAGGCAGGTTTGGAATATCTCCAGAGACAGAGACTCCACCACCTCTCTGGGCAACCTCTTCCAGTGCTCTGCCACCCTCAAAGTAAAGAAGTTCCTCCTCACGTTGAGATGGAACTTCCTATGCTCAAGTTTGTGCCCATTATCTCTTGTCCTGTCACAGGACACCACCAAAAAGATCCTGGCCCCATCCTCCTGACACCCATCCCTTAAGTATTTACAAGCGTTGACAAGGTCCCCCCTCAGTCATCTTTTTTCCAGACTGAAGAGACCCAAATCTCTCAGCCTTTCTTCATAACTTCACTCATAGCAGCTTCAAGAGTCACCTCACGTCTAGGAAAGTCTCAGTATGGGAAGGACGTTTATCTGTCTCCTGTGTGGGAGTCTATGTGGACGAAGAATGACAGCGGTCCTCATTTAGGTGCAGATATAGAATCTTCATCTGCAGTTCTCTCAAAGGAAGAAATGTGTATACAGCTATTAGTTGAGTCTCATATATCCTTGCTTTACAAGTCATGGAATTTCTCTAAGCCTGTCTCTCAAGGGACTCCGACTGTGGCTGAATTCACTGCTCAGATAGCTGGGTTAGCATTCAAATCACTTAGATCTCCTTCCTAGCTCTTTAGCAGGCAGTTATTTTGAAGCACAACATCACAGAAGCTACGTTGATTTTTTTAAAAAGGAAGAGACTATTCCTGCAACAATGAGCTGTACAAACCAGATACTACTAAGGGAAAGCAAAAACCAGAGAATGAGTGAAAACAGTAAGGAGGTGAACAAAAGCTAAAGGGTTGATCCATTAGTCCTGATAAGGTAAGAGGGGCACTTAGAGATGTTTCAGAGAGTTAAAGTTCAAATGGGAATAGAATAGAAATAACTCACCTTAATATTTCAGTCTCCTAAGACCTTCACACAATTACTTCTTAATTTTACGGACCGAATATCTGTAGCCTACTAAAATTTTGTTCCTGACAGGGAAAGAGAAGGAGAGACTTAAAGCACTAGCAGTAACAAGAGCTCTTGCAAAGATTGACAGATCTATGGTCGTTAGATATACTCAGTTGGTCTTAACATGCTCTGCACTACAGGAAAAAAGATGGAGAAAAAAACAAAACAAACTCACTCATTCATTGAGTTTTTCATGAGAAAAACCAAAACAAACAAAAATCCCTACTAGTCTGACCTGTGGGAAATGCCTTTCACAACACTGTGTCTTTGTTGCAAGTGTAGGAAGTGAACAATTAGGAGTCTGTGTCAGAGTTCACAAATGAAATTAATCTTTAATGTCACATCAGGTCAACTAAGAAGCACAAAAAGCTAGTAGTGAGAGAGAGAAGCATGTCTTTCACTTAGGTTGCTGGTGCATACCTCACCTATTGGAAAAACTCGCTCAGGCTATCCTTATCTCAGCCCAGGATATAAGGGGCCACTCATCCTTACAGTCTAGCAGTGAATACAACCATTATGAAGTGAACAAGATGTGCTAAAAAAAAATTATCTTTTAACCATCTCTGAGCACTGCCTCACTGACTTGACAATCACTCCTCAACTACAGTAAATCTCTGATGGGCTAGAAGAAGATAAAGCCCTATGCCAGTCAAAAATCGTTCATGATGGTTGTAGGTAACTGGCAAAACCCCAATATGTAACTCTTGCTAATTATAACATATACAGTACCGATATGCAGGTGTTATGATTGGGCTATTAGGATGCAGGCAATCATCTTTTCACAGTTCAAGATGTGGGACGATGTAGAGGTTTCTTAGTGTCAGATTTAGTATGGAACGAAGAGACAACTATAGCTGTTCAGTTCGAAGTCAACATAAACATAAAAAGATGTTATTTAAAGATTGTAAACAATGCCACTCAAATAAGACAACCAATGCATCAGATTTCAAGGTTATTTTTTTTGTTCAGAAAGATACTAAAAATACAAGGTTAGATAAACAGAACTTACTAATTTTTTCACTGGACAATGATGTTAAATGGACACTGGACAATACATGTTAAATCAAACTACTTGGTACCCCATCTGAGTCATCATCTCCTATTCATTACCATTACATAAATAGTTATTAGACTTTCAATGACAATGACCTAACTAAAATCAGTCATACTTAACTGTGTTATAATTATCCAGTTAATCTGTCACAAACTGTTGGGTCTTTTCATCATTTCTTTCACGGGGAAAAATTAAAATGATAAAGAAACAGAATGGATAATGGTATATTAAAAGCAATAGAATTTCTGCTGAAAGATACACAGCTCATCACGCGTCATAGAGAACTAGCAAAGTCATGAAGTGTGAAATTAAATTCATAATTATGCTTTGTCAACATTCAGACCTCAGTATAACTTAGGACAGAATTAGATCCAGAGGCAAAACCAGGAAACAAAGGGTACCACAACCATTTGAATTGAGATCACATCAATCAGGAGCAGAATTTCAGTGAGTGACACAAAATGCAGCATGACCAGTGAACTGAACATTGGTTAAAGAAAGACAAAAATCAGGAAAACAGACTTTTCTGGATGATTATTTGAGCACATTTGTGAGTGCGCCCTGGATTTATCCATTGGGCAGTAGATTAAAATCAAATAGAAATACAAGCCACGTGATTTCTGCAGAGTAGTTCCCTAAATGTTGGCCCAAAACCAAACCAAATTATTAGGAAACTATAAAATCAAGAAGAAAATAATGCGTACAAACAAGGCAATTTAATAGACATTTCTTACATGTTTTCACATTCTAGTCACAGACCAATAACAGTACTAAAAATTACAATAGTGCTATACAATTGTACAGTAAAAGTATATTTTAAAGAGGATTTTAATCTTCCATTACTTATGATCCATTAACTTCACTTGAAATCCAACCATTAAGACTCTAATTTGTAGTTTACCCCTGTCCAAGTTCTTGAATATAGTTTTTTTTGTCATAAAGGAGAACTTTCTGCATGTGTTGTATTGTAAGTCAATACCTATTAACCAAAATCCTTTTTGGTACCTAGATCTTAAATATTTCAAAGCAGAAGAAACTGAATACATTGCAGGCAGAATACTAATGCTCACTAAGCAATTGCAGCTTGCTGTTTTTCCTTCTGTAAAAAGTGTCCATGATCTATAGTCTAAAATAGAATAGAAAAACAAGTTATGTCCTTTGAGAGCCTTAGAGTTCAGCTCTCACATTTTAAGGACGTATCCAAAATTTAGCAGAGATTACGTGAATGATAAGACTTGTAGTGTTCTTGCTGCTTAGCTCCAATTATTGCATTAAAACAAGTCAGTAAAATAGATAAAGTATGTCAAATATATATCCTCCAGAATACTTAATCTTCTGAAATAGCACTTATGTTTTACTCATGTTTGTGGCTTGCTAGGAAAAGTTGATTTAATGAATGAGTTTATTTCTTGTTATTGATGGTCCAGGCGCATTTTGTCCACTAAGCACAAGCTGTGATGCAGGTAGACTCTATACTCCTGCAGTTGTGGGGAGGCAGTTCAAGTATCACACACGATTTAGACATTGTGCATATGACTTTTGAACACGAAGGGAACTAATGCATACAATTAACAACACTATTTTTGTGCTGTGGATGCCAGTTTGTGAAAAGGACATGATGGATTTTGCTTAGCCAGCCTGGTTGCAGTTTGCTATTCGTAAATACTCCGCTATTGAGGAGTTTATAGCATGCTTTACAGGCTTTGTTCTACTCCCATTGATATCACCTGGAGGTTCACATATGACTCAATGAGACCACAAAGAGGCAGCCCAATGCAAAAGACTTCTGAAACACCAGTAATTTGAAGTGTCTCACATTACTGTGGAGGAGCACAGAGAAACAAATACATATAATCTCAGTTTACACAGTTGAAGAGATAGAACATAATGATTGTGAAAATGAACAATAGGTTAAACTTAGTTTCAGTCACTAAAAAAGCACGTAGATTCTGTTGTTAAGAAAATAACATGTTTTTAGAGTAATTTCTGCTGTTTCAAGGTTAAGTTTGGTTGCTAGAATTCAGTGAGAGTAGCATGATGACCTTCGGTTAAAAGCAAAAAACACGCACTATCTCCAGAAGAGGTTAGACATATTAAGTAAATTGATACGAGCATATGGTTGGACAAAGGCATTTAGTTCATGTATTTAAATGTCAGCCAAGGTGTCTGCATATAATCTCTGTTGTCATCATGAATATACTCCATTACCTGCTGATTAAACCTGACACATTAATTAAAAAAAAATAAATATAAATCTAACAATGTTAATTATGAAAGAACTCTTGCAAAAAAGTGATTTTTGGTAAATCCTTGACTTGGAACAAATCTACAGAAATCACACTCACAGCTCTGATAAACCTGTTTGTGTAGCTGGCAATCTACTGGTTTGCCACCGGTGAGCTCATGCTGTTGTCTTTAAGTAAGGGTTCTTCACCTGGTGTACGAGGGCCAATCAACACTTTGCGTTGAGATATTTGTTTTTATTTCAGTTCTGCAGAACTGAATATGGCAAGAAATATGGAGAGACTTCAATGAGCAAGCCATTATGCACCCAAGCCACTACGTTCTGTTGGATAGAACAGGAAGTTTTCAGCTACACCCCTGGCCCAGTACTGAAAAGAGTTCCTGAGGTGTTCTTTTGCTCAAAGCATAGGCAGATGCGTTTTTCCATATTTCCCAATTCTATCCCTGCCACTGAGTGAAGATGCCCTTGGCCCTGACATACACTGCAGAAGTAGGTGGGGTTTCTTGGCAGACATAGAGCTGTCATTTAAAAGCTAACTATGGTACTCTCATCTTAGGAACCTGAAGTACTGGTGTTCAACAAGTACCCAGTTCAACAGAGCAAGTGATCAAACCGCTGTCTTCACTCAGAAGTTAGAGTATTTGTTAGCACTAAGCTCCTGAACCTTGAGTAGCATAGTTGCCGCATCTGTGCAGGTACTGAAAGCTGTCATGTCTCTGTATTTAAAAATCTTTCCTAGGTTTCATGATGGTCCTACAACTCTAACGTGGCCAAGCTGCATAGCAGTCTAGGGGAATATTTTCTTTTTCTATTGATCCAGCTAAAGTTAATTAACAAAAGACACCTTAATTTCTGGTTTCAAATCAAACTTGCAGTAGGAAATCTCTGTGCACTTAACCATTAGAATCCACTTGCCAGGTATCACAACCTTGAAATTTTTTTCAGCAATTGATGTAAAAATTAAATGCTTGTTTGAAATTTGATCTACTTTTGATTGGAAGCATGCCATATGTGGTGTCTCACTTTCTTGACGTCAATCTAAATGTAAATTCCACTGTAAGCACTCATGTTTTTAAATTTAAAATTTACTTTCCAGGACTATCCTCCAGTATTTCTTTCAATTCCCTTTTCCAGAAACACTCTAGGTAGTAAGTTCAAGCAAGCAATAATTAATTGAAGCTGTATTTAAAAAAAAAAAAAAAAGATGTAGCAGTCAAAATAGACTCATAAAACAAAATGGAATAAATATTTATAAGAAGACTGTATTTACCCATCTCTAATGTAAACCAGAGCATTGCTGTTACTTGGAGGCACGCGGTTGGCACTTCTGCATTTATATTTACATTCATTTAGTTCTAGCTTCACATTCTTCCAAATGTTCTATCAAGTTATGCAAATCTTAAACTGATGTGTATTTATTCATGCATATATTTTGTATAAATGTACGTAAATTATCACAAGCAGGCTTTCTTTTGCTTCAGAATTAGATTTGGTGTCAAAGACAAGAGTTAAAGAAATGTAGTGCATTTTCTATTTGAAACTGTACTGCTCATTACTGAGGTACAATTATCAGCATGAGTATATTGGGTGTCCGTAACCAGATGCTGGCAGCAGGTGGCTGCAGAGGTGGCCCCTATGAGCAGAGGTCAGGACTGCCCCATGCTGGACACAGCTGGTTCCAGACGGCTCCAACCAACCCACCGCAAGGTATGGCTGAGCCCATCGGTCAAGGTGGTGTCACCTCTGGGAAAATGTATTTAAGAAAGGGGAAAAGNTCATGTTTTTAAATTTAAAATTTACTTTCCAGGACTATCCTCCAGTATTTCTTTCAATTCCCTTTTCCAGAAACACTCTAGGTAGTAAGTTCAAGCAAGCAATAATTAATTGAAGCTGTATTTAAAAAAAAAAAAAAAAGATGTAGCAGTCAAAATAGACTCATAAAACAAAATGGAATAAATATTTATAAGGAGACTGTATTTACCCATCTCTAATGTAAACCAGAGCATTGCTGTTACTTGGAGGCACGCGGTTGGCACTTCTGCATTTATCTTTACATTCATTTAGTTCTAGCTTCACATTCTTCCAAATGTTCTATCAAGTTATGCAAATCTTAAACTGATGTGTATTTATTCATGCATATATTTTGTATAAATGTACGTAAATTATCACAAGCAGGCTTTCTTTTGCTTCAGAATTAGATTTGGTGTCAAAGACAAGAGTTAAAGAAATGTAGTGCATTTTCTATTTGAAACTGTACTGCTCATTACTGAGGTACAATTATCAGCATGAGTATATTGGGTGTCCGTAACCAGATGCTGGCAGCAGGTGGCTGCAGAGGTGGCCCCTATGAGCAGAGGTCAGGACTGCCCCATGCTGGACACAGCTGGTTCCAGACGGCTCCAACCAACCCACCGCAAGGTATGGCTGAGC
This sequence comes from Rynchops niger, assembly GCA_013400035.1. Taxonomy (NCBI): domain Eukaryota; kingdom Metazoa; phylum Chordata; class Aves; order Charadriiformes; family Laridae; genus Rynchops; species Rynchops niger. The sequence continues at coordinate 20,356 of VXBH01000503.1, forward strand.
CCATCGGTCAAGGTGGTGTCACCTCTGGGAAAATGTATTTAAGAAAGGGGAAAAGATGCTGCACACCACAAGTGAGAAAAATGTGAATAAAACAGCTGTGTGGACACCGAGGTGAAAGAAGAAGGAGGGGAAGGAGGTCCACCAGGTGCTGGAGCAGATATCCACACGGTACCCTGTGGAGGAACCCACAGCCCAGCAGGTGGACATGCCCTTAAGGACGCTGCAGCCCATGGAGCTTCCACACAGGTCCTGGCAGGAGATGCAGCCATTGGAGAGGAACCCACACAGGAGCAGTTTTTCTGACAGGAACTGTACTGTATGGAAAGGATCCAAGTGGATCAGTCTTTTCCTGAAGGAATGTACCCCATAGAAAGCAGCCATGCTGGAGCAGTTCTTGAAGAACTGAAGCCCGTGGGAAGGGCCCACGCTGAAGCAGTTTGTGAAGGACTGTACCCCGTGGGTTCAGTTAGATGTTAAAAGACCTGAAAGATGCTTTCAGGAGGACTACTTTTTCGAATTACCTACAGATTTAGTACTTGCCAAAACAAGCAGGAAAAAAAAAAAAAAATAAAAGCATTTATCTTTCATATTCATCACTCATGAAAAGAATTTACAGTAGTTATAGTGGATAGTGTTCTTCAACTTATTTTGTGGGATAAGCTACCAGATGTAAAGCACCAGAAAGACTTCACAAGCTATGGCTACAACTGGGGTATTCAGAGACACAGTGTTTCTGAAAAGTGGCCACGTGACACATGAAAGGTCCCAAGATTTTCAAGATGTCATCATCCTATTATATCCTACGATAAGGATCTGGTACATTTATAATGCCCAACCAGAACTTTCAGGCAAACACAGCAGCTGTTAACAATGTATTCCACCAGTGCCTTCATAGCGTTTTGACAGAGTTCTGTTTGGTTGAAGACTTAATATTAGAATTGGAGTCAAGGTCTCCTAATCTTAATCATGCATTTTCTCAAGTTCCTTGACATACTAGATGATGGACTTTGATGAGAGTCTAGAGGAAAAAAAAAAATAATTAATTGATAAGTTGTGAGAAAACAAGATAAGATTTACACAACTAAGATCCACTGTCAAATCCTAGGTAAAATATGGCTGCTAAACGGTAACAAAGTTCTATGTAGTCAAAACTGCTATGTAGTTAAACTGTGGTTTTATACCTGCTCTACATTTTGCTGTCAGAACTGTGGCTCAATGCTCTTTTTTTTTCTTCTCTCTCTTTTTTTTTTGTTTGTTTG
>VXBH01000503.1:33018-51154 GCA_013400035.1 Rynchops niger
TTAAAGTCTAAAATGGATATGTTCAAAGAAAATTAATAGAGAAAATTAGATATTCTAGGAGACAACCATAACCGAGTATAGATATTATTTCAGTTATATGTATCTCACAGATCTTTAGTGTTAAGACTACAAATAAATATTATGCTTGAAATAAACTAATAGTTATTTGAGCATAAGCACTTATCACTTTTAAGATTACAGTTGGTGCAAAAATTTAAACCACCTTTAGACCTGTAGAGAAAAAAAATTAATTTGGATATTCAAAACATTAAGAAATATTCACATGGATGAACAAATACATACTCACACACATTTTGAATTGCTGGATGGAATTGCATCCATGTATTGAAGATGTTTTTACTTTAAAGGAGCGGAAGAGAGAGGGAGCAAAATGAAATGAAGAGAAGCACAGCATGAAACAACAATCAGCTTGGATCTTTTGGTACATATAGTCCTAGACACATGAATGCCTTTCTAATCTGCAGAGGTGCTTCTAGCTGACTCATGGAAATTCTTTAAGTTCTCACCTTGCAACAACAGCAATAAAGATTCTGTGACTGGACAGCAGGGTTAGGCCTGGGCCATGGGCATGTTAGTTTCTTAAGTGTTCTCACATGAAAGCCTGAAGTAAGAAAGTTAGATAAGGAAAAATAGTTTTAATGTAAGGAAACAGAGAGCTTGATTCCTCCGGTTTTGGCCAGGCTTGGTATTATGCCCAAGGAACATGCCAAATTCCAAGAGAAGGCAGGCTCTACTTCCATAAACACACTCCTCAATATTTCCAAGTATCCTGAGGCTTTCTTAACCCATGAGCTTCCAGGGTTACTGACAGCTCTGTATTCCCAGCAGAGTAAATGAACACAGCTGCCTTGCACCCACTGCATGGAAACTTCCTACTAGTCGGATTCTCATCTTAAATAGAGGCTAAAAAGGCTGACAGAATGTAGTGCTGTTCAGGGTGGTAGAAAGTTGCATGACAACGTATAAGACTAATGGAAAGTGCTAAAACTTATACTTAATTACCATTCATACAGAATCTGGATGGATGGCTTTTGGAAAATTATTTTAATTGGCAGGAGAATGCCCAGGTTATTCCTAACTTCTTGAGTGCTACTTTATATATCATATCAGATGACACACATTTTCAGAGCAGTCAGATGCATGGTACACGTGGTTTTTTGCTTCAATAAAGATCTGTCATAGCTCTTGCTTAATAACTAATAGTGAGTAGGATGTAGTAATTCTGAAAAATTATCTATAAACTGCAATGTCTGCATTTCAATATAGATAAGGGACTATCCTTTTAGCTGTCTATAACTTAGACCACTTCTTTTTTAACTTAAACATAAGAAGAAAAGGATTTAATTTTAGATCCACACTGCACTTTCTTTCCTATTCATGTAAATAAGTATACAGCTAGCAATCTGTCAATTCTCTGTGTTGACTGCATGCAGTTAAATGAAAATGACTCACAGGGAAAAAAAACCAAAACAAAACAGAACATAAAATAACACATATAAGATACATTCATTTGTTGAGAGTACTCAGAAGCACAACAGGAGGAAGCTTTTAATAGGAAATGCCTAGTGGTGAAGTATAGGTCAGTCAGAACTGTTTTTCCACAATTTCCAAAAGAACAGTTGAAGACCACGGTGAAGAAAGGGAGAAGCAACTACAGATAGGTCTACATTTGGTAGGTCTACGTAGGGTTTGTTGTTCAGGGATTTTGTGTGGGGCTTTTTTTTCTCCCCCACATTAACAAGATAGAACTTAATGAGTCAAACATAGCATAGAATCATAGAACTGTTTTGGCTGGAAAAGACCTTTAAGATCACCAAGTCCAACTGTTAACCTAGCACTGCCAAGTTACCACTAAGCCATGTCCCTCAGCACTACATCTCTCGTGGCTCAGCTGGTCTTTTCAAAGAACTTCCTTTATTGGCTGATCTTCCAGACATCTCATGGACGGAGAACACCACAGTAAACAGATGTTCAAGCTGTAGAAGACCTGAATCAGGAAGTTGTGTGAGAAGTGTATTTATTTTAATCCAACTGTAATCTAACCATGCTAGTGAGGAGCTGCATGTCAGGTAATGAACTACTTCTAGCAGTACATTCACAGAAGGCCCATGAATGTAGATGCCATTCATACACAGCATGGTAACAAACTACCTGTTATCTCATCGCAAACGCCTTTGTATCACATTCCTTTTTGAGACATAGTAAAACCCAGAGGGAATGTTTCTCTCAGCTGCGAAGTAGAAGCCTCTGAGGCAATTAAAAATGACCCAAAACTCTCAAGGAAGGAATCACGTTCAGGTAAAAGAGACTGGTTCTATCCCTTGTCTCTGTCTGCTGTATACCTGTGACTAAATAAAACATGTTTGTTTTCAAGAAACAGGGTTTTAATCACTTAAATTATCACAGACTCTTGAGTGAAACATCATACAGTTCACAAATGTATTTTAGATCTTCTGTTTACATGGCTGCAACTCAGCACTTCAGAATTTGTGTGGTAAGAGTGGGTGATTTCACAGTAAGTTATGAAAAGAGGGTGAATTAGACCCAGAGAGGTCTGAAGTTGCTCCAAAACTTGATAGAGTGCTCAGAGTTTCAATGCTAAAGTCCTAACTATATTTTTGGCATAAGGTTTAAAATGAGAGATGAAAAGTGTCTTAAAAGTACTTCATTAAATAGCTGAATATTGAAACACAATGATTAGCTATAGTCATGATTTTTAAAGTGCGTTTATGCTATCTGAAAGAGGAACAACGATGAACTGGATCAAGATTCACCTTTGTTATTCTTCTTTAAAATACAGGAATAAGAAACCATAGATAGTTGTACTTCCATGGCAACTTCAAATCCAGTCTTGATTCCCAATGTATATTCTGAAAATTAGTAATAATATGGTTTTTAAAAGAGATACTTCTTATTTTTACAGGAATAAGTGCAGTCTATCAAGACACAGTGAGGGCTGGATGCTCTCTAAGAGCTGGGGAGCTAAGGACGATAAATTGGCTGTCAGGGCAGGGTCCCCACCAGCTTGTCCCACCACCTTCAGTGAGGGGGACACCAAGCCCAGATTTCAGGCAAGTCTGTGGTGATAAGGCAGATCCAAAGTCAAGCCAGAAATATGAGTCAAAATCAGACATGGTGAGGATAACCAGATCCTAATGGCCCCCATCCATGTCCAAGGCATGCATTGGACACTTTTTACATGGGCAAAGGTGTTAAGCTGTGTAAAACAGAGTGCATCTAATGATTTTTGAATCGCACACCACATTACTCCTGCAGTAGAAAACTAGTAACTGCTAAATTTTAGCACTGCCGAGTTACTGCAAGTCTTGCTAGGAATAGTATAAACATCTCCAGAAAACCATTAAGTTTACTATCTATATGTCAATGTACGTGAAACCCATAACCCTTCCTAGCTTCAGTGAGATGAGGCTGATCCTACAAGGTGCTAAGTACCCTCAGTTGTGGGAGGTGTCAATGGGGAGCTGTAGGTGTGCATTCAGTGAGAGATGAACCGGGAGATGTTTATTCAGGAGGAAGTCTATTCCAGCCACATATGTAGGATGAGAAGGAGGAGACCTTAGAAACAGCTGCTGCTATACAGCCAAATTTTTAATAATGTTGGGAATACACGTAATAAGACCTGTCCCTAAGACTCTTTTCAGTCAAAAAAGGATACGTGTAGCTTAACTGCACCCTGAGGCATTTAGCATAAGATTGTTTATTGCTAATTAGAGTACCATGATTACACCTGGACCATGTGCATTGCGAACAGGGCGTGGTTGGAAGGTTTCAGTCATTACACAGCTGTGCACTTTCAGTTTGTGAGGTGTAAGAAGGGGCCTTTCCCAAGTCATGCTGTGCGATATGTTGTAGAGCTCATCCCATTACCCTGAGTACCAGAATCAGCCCAGCAGCCATGAAAAAGTTTACTTTAGTCCTTAGTGAGGATTATTGGAGCTCTATGCTCCAATATATGAGTTTAAACCTCTTTTTTCCAGTAGAAATCCAAATGTAGAAGGCAAGAGTATTTTTTTTAACTAATGAGCATCTCTCTGTTATTAAGGCTTGAGGAATGCAGTAATTTGCCAAGCATTGTTAGGGAAGCTAGAGTGCCTGGATGTTTATTTTGTACCAAAGTTTCTTTCTCTGTAGCAGTTTCCACAATTCAAAGTTGAAAAAATTGTTCTTTGTGCCCTACAGAACACATATAAAAACAATTTAGATGCCAGGATGTGAGAATATGCCTTGCTGCTATGTGTAGAGACTGTGGCAATTGTTTTCTTTTTCCTTTTCCTTACCCTTTTCTTTCTCTTTCTCACTTTCCTTTACCTTTTCCTTTGTCTCTTCTTCTTTTTCCTTTTTCCTTGTTTTTTTTTTTTTTTTCTTTTTTTTTTTTTTCTCTACAGACAACAATTTANATGTCATTAATGGTAATCATACTGTGGGGCTGTCCTCCTGCTCCTCAGTAGCATGGGAGTACAGGAGGTCTGGCAGCTGGAGGATCTTCTCACTGTAGTGGGCTACAGCGACGTCGATGAGCTGGCACAGAAACGTCACCATCTGGTTTTGGGGCTGGGGGGAGGGGTACATCTCCTGAACCAAAGCCTCCTTGTCCATCCCAGACTTACTACAATGGTGGCCTCTGCCCCAGCTGCCTCCTACCAGTGGGTCCTGTACAGCACTCACAGCTCCTCATTTAGCTAGGGCAGCAGGGGCTTGAGAACCTCTGAGCAGTCATGGAAAAGGCCCCCACAGAACTTGGGCTGGAAGCTGGCCAACATGAGTCCTGGACACTGGCCCTACAGCCCCCTCCTTGTCCCATCAGCTGGCAACCAATGGATCTGAGGGGTGTGGAATAATAATCTCCAAAATATTGTCCTCTGATGGTTGACAGCCTGCCTGCAGAGGGGACAGTCCAATCTCCTCTTTGACCACCGCACAATGCATCCCAGATAGAACCGGTGGTGACAGGGGGTCATGCGAGCGATGTCCTCTTGAGCATCATGGCAGATGGGGCAGCTCCACTGTCTCTCCATGGCCATGTTTGCTCGGTGCAGCAGGCTGGGGAGAGCTGAGGACAAGGAGCTGATCCCCCTTGCTGGAGCTGCAGTGGTAGGTGTCACACTGTGCAAAAGGGAGAGAAGCCAAAGTCATCTGCTGTACAGAGGAGTCACCCTCTATTTTTTCACTCCATTTTAATTTCAAATTACCAGCTTGGGATGAAACATGGGGAAAGGGGAGAGTAAAATTTTAAAAAGTGGAGACATATAAGTACAACACAGTGAAAGGTTGAGAAGATCAGTCTTCTTGATTAGTCAGTGTATTCAAACACACAGAAAAGCTTGCAGATGACTGGAACAAATGGCAAAACACCAATAACCTAAATGTTTCAGGTAAGCCACAGGCCTGCACCATTTTGTCTCCCCTCAAACAGTTATCTAAAATACTATTCAGCAAAGACTTCTTTTGAAAGGAGTGGAAAACCTGTCCTTTTCTTTGGGAGCAACACTATCTCTACTGTGATACTTGAGATTTCTGAAGAACACTACAATATTTTTAAAAAAGATTTCTACTACCAAGAACAATATTCTGCTGCCAGGAATTTGGTTTTATTCTTATAATATACCTAAAAGAAAACTCCACACTTCTGCTTCTAATTAATCTCTTCAGCCACAGACTGTTTGTGTAGTTTATGTGTACATGTGTATATGTGTAGTTTAATACAGATCTTAGTACTTACGATTAGCACCTCTAAAAAAGCCATTTTCTGTGATTTGGAATGTATTTCTTTTGGTAAGGCTTAAACAAAACCTCAGCAATAAGTTTAAGTAAAAGACAAACAGGAAACTGCATCCCTGCCAGTACTATCGAGATAGAAGAACAGCTCACATCATAGCACAGAATATTTGAATCTGAAAAAAGTTTCACTTCTGCACAATACTCCATAGTGAGGATCTCAATTAAAAGACTAGGTAATGTAACGGTTCACAAAACAGAAGACAACACAACCCTGAAGGATCTCTTCCAGGTAGGCTAAGTATTAAAATAGGTCTCAGAGGAGACAAGAATCGAAGCCCTTGTTGTTTTCTTCTGTGTATATAACTTCTTCAGGTTGTTGATGGAGAAAGGGAAATGCTGAGTCCCAAGACAACTGCAGATAAATTTTATAAGGATGACATATGGTGAACAAAATGAAATATTAACACATGAACAGTAATGCACAGCAGGTTCAAAAAACCGCATTCATCCATGAGGCCATCATGGAGGGTGAGGAAATAACAGTGGACTTCTTAACAAATGAAACATACCTGTTCTGGTGGGAGTTCCCTCTGCCGGTGGCAGGGACGTTGGAACTAGAGGATTTTTAGGGTCCTTTCCAACCCAAACCACTCTATGATTCTATACACTGTAAACCTGCCTAAGCAAGTTGGTGTGAAGTGCTTAATAGCTCAGATGACGCCTGGAACACCAGCACAAATAGCTTCACTGCAGCAGTTTGTAATAAGCAGAGCTCTCTCATGCTTGGAATATTTTGTTTAAGCCTACTCACGCAAGTCTAGATGGTATTTTCCCACCACTGATATTTAGCTTCATGTGCACATTTGAAAACCTGATAGAACCTCCCCATGCTATTTAGGAGTTGCTGGCTTTGTTGTTGTACTCAGAAGTGGTGGACTTCTATGTATCACAGGAAACCAGTAGTCTATGGTCATGCTTCTCACTCCAAATACCAAGACCCATGGAACCTTAGCATCTGGAGGATTTACTGTGAATCATGCATGTGTCCTGGATGACCCTGGATGAGCCTGGGATGAGCTCTTGGAAGCATATGGTGACAGCACTTGTGACAGAGTTTTACTTGGAAATCAGAAATCAAAGTAGAAGTTGAGTAGGGACCAACCTTAGTTCACACACAGAATTGAACCTGAATTTTGTGTATAGCTCTTTTTTTTTTTCTTTTAATTTTTTCTTTATGGTGAGCCCAGGTTTAAAAAAAATAATAATTAAATAAAATAAAAACCATGTCTCTCTGGGACATTTATTATCAAAGTTAAATGCCTTTCTTATGCTTGAAAATGTTTTCCTACACCAAGTCAGCCTATGTGGACTGGAAATAAAGAAGACTGTTTTTGTGTTCACTGCAAATCTAATGGCAAAACAGCAAGTTTACTAAGTGAAATAACGTGTGATGGCAATACATGAAAGAGTACAACAAAACCCATGAAATTCTGCCATTCAAAAAGAAAATAGAAAAGGCTATGTGTTACATTTTCCATGTTGAGAAAGGTCAAATTCTAGATTGGTCATGAGCCAAGGATTACAATCAATGGAATTACTTATAGGAAACTAAGAGGAGGGGCCTTTGTGACCAGCAAATTTGAGACACTGAAGAGACAAGAGCAAAGAGTGTGATTGACCTGCTCTTCCCAGGTCAACCAGTGAAGTTTATTAACGCTGTGGTGATTTAGGAAGCTTTCTGACAGTATCTGCTGAAAAATTTTCAGGGCAGATATTTTGATTGTTAACTTCTGACCCCTGATGTGCCAGTTTATTCAAACTTTATGCTCAGGCAAAAAGAGAAGAATTCAGTTTTTGGAGTCTTTACTTTAAACAAATGCTCCAGACGTGCCTGACACAAGTGGAAGAGCTGGACAGCGAGTTTACAACACAGTTTTTCGTTCAAGTTAGACTTTCATGTATTCTTTTAACTTTGTTCTTAAACCAGGAATTTTAGACAAAACAAGATCAGCTTGAATCTCAAATAAAATTATAATTCAACACATACGTGTAATCCTATCTGTTTTCTTACCCTTCTGGATATACAAAAAAAGGCAGAATGTTAATTTCAGGTGTGTTTTTGTAAATCTTGATAGTTTTCTCTTCATTTGGGCTTGCTCTGGATTCAAATGGGAAGGGGAGAAAAAATTCCCTTCTGTAGTTCCCATGATTTTCATGGAGCTACAGAATGAGATGTGTGTGATGGTTTCATCTGGGATAGAGTTGTCTTTCTTAATAGCCAGAATGCGGCTATGTTTTGGATTTGTGATGAAAACAGTGTTGGTGTCACAGGGACGTTTTAGTTACTGCTAAGCAGTGCTTAGACAGCATCAAGGTCTTTTCTGCTCCTCACACCACCCCACTGGCGAGCAGGCTGGGAACGCACAGAAGCTGTAAATGAATTCCTCATTTTGCTTTGCTGGCATGTACAGCTTTTGTTTTACCTATTAAACTGCCTTATCTCAACCCACAAGTTTTCTCACTTTTACCCTTCTGATTCTCTCCCCCAACCCACTGCGTCAGGGTGAGCAAGTGGCTGCGTGGGGCTTAGCTGCTCACTGGGGTGAGACCACGACAATGTGAGATTTTTAACTAGAAGAGTCAGACACAGATGTGTTTCTAGAAATGCACCAGGAATGGGAGCATATATTTTCACGTGGCTAATATGTCAAGCGCTGATATAGCCAGAGGCAAAGAGCCTGAACAAATGAGCAGTGACTCATGTGTATTCAGTGACATTTGTTACAACATGAACAGACTTCTTAGGAACCCTTATGGTAAAAATCATCCAGTTTAAAGAAAATGGGGATGAAATTAGCACCAGATATAACCCATGTCATTGACTAAAACCAGTCCTATAAAGATATGCTGGAGTGCTATAACAGGGATCCAAAAACACGTACTTGCAAGAAAGATAAAATATGTCTCTTTGTCTTACTGCTCATGTCAACCCAGGAAACAAATTCTAAAATCATAGCAGAAAAGGAATTTCTTATAACTTCTACTTCACTTGTAATTTTTCAGAGTCTTATAATATTTGTCTGTCATAGTATTAGGATGATGTGATGATTGATCTGTTAAGATTCATAAATACTCAGATCTCAGGATGGAAAGCACCCTTATAGCATATATAATCCTGAAATCCAGCAAAATCACAGCCAGAGGCTGAAGGCTGAAAATTCAGGCTATGAGACAGGTTCTCTTTTTTTTCCTCTTACATTTTATTTTCGCTCTCTACAGCACCCTGAGGAGGGGAAGGGGAGAGGGAGGTGCTGATGTCTTCTCTGGACACATGGGAATGGTTCAAAGCTGCATCAGGAGAGGTTTAGACTGGATATTAGGAAACACTTCTTTAACGAGAGGGTGGTCAAACACTGGAACAGGCTTCCTAGAGAGGTGGTCGATACCCCAAGCCTACCAATGCCTTAAAAAGAGGCAATATGCTGTGAATAATATGCTTTAACTTTTAGTTAGTTCTGAAGTGGTCAATAGTTGGACTAAATGGTCCTTTCCAACTATTCTATTCTATTCTATTCTATTCTATTCTATTCTATTCTATTCTATTCTATTCTATTCTATTCTATTCTATTCTATTCTTCTAGTAATTCAGAACTATGAAAGTTCTCCTTTCTTCTTTTACAGCTACAATATTTGACATTACAACCCTTATTGTTTAAGGCCAAACAGTTCTGCATTTCTGCATTTTGTGAGTTATTTGTTCATTCTTTACTCCATGCCTTTTATTCAATTATTAGAGGAACCTATGACAGGAAATTAGAGTAAATAGAAATATTCCAGAGGGATGACATTCAGAATACTGTAATTTTTTCACTGTTTACAAATATAGTTAAAGTAACATAATTCAGTCCAGATGATTCAAATCCCTTGCACAAAGCAGTGGGCAAATACTACAGCACATAGGAGAAAAGCAAGTGAAATTGACATATGAAAACATTCATATTGGTAGGCCCACTTAGTTAACAACCTTTCCACAGATCACGACTCAACATATAGGTGCTAATGGGGCTACCGCATTCAACTGCAGACTTCAACATTTTATAAAAGAAACAGGATTTAAAATCTTTAAAATCCTCTCCTTATAGAAACACAGAACCCATGAGATTGTAGCACAAGTTATGCCAGTCCAAACTCAGAAACAAAAATGCTGAAAGAACAAAAGAAGGACAGCTCTCATATGTTATGTGTTAATGATTACAAAACAGGTGACAGTATTCGTCAGAAGAAGCAGAAAAGCCTGCTTTTGCTTACAAAGAGCAGTGAAAGGCTCAGAGTCTTTATGGAATTGCTGTGTGTCAGTAGACAACTTTATTTTTGGTCAATTATATTCTCAAGGATCTTTTTAAAACAAAGATGTAGGTCAGATCTGCAATTGTTCACTGAAAAACATAGACCAAATGTCATATATGTCTATACATCAATGTCCTAATTTTAATAGAAGTTATAATCTAGTAAATATCTTCCTTTACCCCCACTAAAACCCCTACATACTAAAGTGTTTTTTTCAAACAAACTTCACAATACTTTTTTATTAGGCCACATTTGAGCATTTGAAATATGAAAATTCCAGTGCTTGTAATGTTAAATTAATCTGTTTGCCTCACATAATACACTCCATTTTTTAGGTCTACTGGGTTCCTCTTCCCATATTTTGATGACTGACCCTGAGAACATGTGGAAGGGATAACAATGCTTAGTATGTGTCTGTGTTCCTCCTCTTGCTACACCCCTGCTGTGGCAGCTGTTTGCAGCCGAGAGGCCAAATAGCCTTCGTTTTTGCCAGTGCTAAAGATGAAAAGCATAGTTCTGTTGCCCTCACTAACCTTTTGAATTAAAGATTTCTCATTGCAAGAAAACAGATTGAGAAGGAAAATAAAAATTTGTTCCATTCCAGTTTCCCACCAAGATCCCCACAATATCAAATTTACTGGTTGCATTTCCCATCCTGACACTTTTCCTGATATACTTAATCATGGTTTATGGAGATAGTTCTTTTTTTCCAGCAAGGGATGGGAGATTTTGCACCTGTCAACATTTATACAAAACAGCTGGGGCAGCAGGGCCTTGTGGCCTTTAAATGAAATTGTTTATCTCCTGAACAAAAAAGGAACATAAGTATTCAAGTTTACGGATAAGATGAAAATCTAGGATTCCATCTTGTGAAGGTAAAAACCAAGATGATACAAGGAAGATTGAAAAGATCAGTTGTGAAAAAATAATTATCACATTTATATGCCCCCAGGTATTCTTTCTCCTTCAGGCAAGAGGGAAAACACCTTGCTCTCTTTTGCACCTGAGGAAATGACCGTACCTCACAAGAAGGCTTTCTTTCCAGCCTTAACTGAAAAGCAATAGCTGAATAAACCTATTCAGAAATAAGGCTGTTCCTAGCACCCTGTTCCAACTTTTCTAAAGCATTGCTTCTCTGCAGCAGTCTTCTCTAAAGGAAGAAGGAAAACACAAGCTATTTTTGAGTCCTTGCTGCTCACATGTGTTGAAAACATGTTCACAGTTATTCACTGCCCTTGCTTCTTCGTTTCCCTCCTTGGTGTGTTCAACAGACCCTGTCTGATTTTAAAAAATACTTGAGGGTGTTTTTCTTGTGTTAAGATAAAATGAGCATCTTTCCCATATTAAAAGGAAAACAACAAGAAAAACACACAAAAAAAAGCAACCAAACACCCCAAGAGAGACCAGAATGTCAGACAGTAAGAGTTAGAACATCACGAAAGATATGAATAATTAAAATTAGGCTACATTGACCTAAATGTCATTAATATTTCAAGCTTATGTTAAAAAAAAAAGGCTAAAAAAAGAAAAGAAAGAGAAAAAGAGAGAGAAGGCAGCAGAAAAGTAAAATGCTATGACTTGGTTTATGCCACTTCTCATGGAATTTTGTAAGCACGTGTATGTGATGGTAACAACAGCTGACAAACCAAGTTTATCAACACATGAAAAGATAGCCATCAATGAATCTGGGGGGAAAACCCTCCTATGCAAATTTTTGCACATGTATAAAAATTTCACTGTTAGAATATTTCTAATAAAAAAAAATAATATTAAGTTAAAGACAAACAGAAAGACAAACTAATCATGAAAACCAAACTAATAATGAATTTACGAAGGGCCTCATCATTACAACTGATGCGTATAAAATATGTGAGGTGCTGCTTTTAAAGTTTCAAGTCTTCCTCTGTCTGTAGTATGCATTATCTTTCCGAGGGTAGCCAAGGAAGCTAATTTTGAAGTTTATCTACTATCTCATGATTTAAAAAGACGTTAAATTTTTCTCTTGAAGCATTTTGTTTAGTTGCTTTTTCTCTATCCACATTAATAATCCTTAGTCTATTCTTCAAATGTGGATAGAGGGATACAGCTACACTGTCTTTGTGCATTACCCCAACCCTTCTTGGTTACAGGTAAAGACACTGCCGCAGCCTCGAATTTTCCATGAAAGTATCCATACAAAAATAAAACCCAGGCTTCTTTGCATAGATGACTTTATAAATGCCCAATAAATGCCAAGCTAATAGCACATTAAAATGAAACCTTTGCTCCATAAGCCAGTGCCATACAGTGACTGTTCAGATCTGTATGCTTATCTTGGCACCAGACAGAGCAGAGGTGTTTATTATAAATGGCACAGGATACAATAGCATCAGAGTGTAAAAGCATCTCTGGTTGAAAAAAAGATATAATTGGCAGGGAAATTATGTTCTTTTCCTAAAAGAGTTGATTTCTTTTTAAAATAAGGCAACCTTAAAGTAGTGATTAACATAGTTATGTACGTTTCTGCAGTCTTCCCTTCTGCTCTCTCTTTTCTTGTTTTCCTTACCATTTCTCCCTCCTGGAGTGAAAAGAGCAGTAATGAGCTTCTCCCCAGAGACCCTCCACCTCACACTACCGTAAGGGTTTAATGTATAATGGATGAGAAAAAGCATGAGTTGCAGTGGGTTTAAAAGAGGATCCACAGAGGCTGGGCTCAGGATACATTCTTCAACAATAATTAGAAAATCAGACATCATTTTAACGTTATTCTAGTCACTTCAACTGCTGTTTCGTAACTCAGACTCAAACACTTCCAGGGAACAAAATATTTTTTATTTTTTAACCTTCACGGTACAATTGCTGGCCAAGCACATTAATTCCCTGTTGTTAGCTAGACTATGTGTGTGTATTCCTCACATCCGTCACAGTCACTTTAACTTTCACATTCTAAGAATAGATTGTGTCATATTATTCTTGTGCCAAAAGTGCATCTATGCAGACTGTATACTGTAGCCCAAAGTAACACTACCATGTTTTGAGACAACAGAAAATTACAGAGGGTTCAATTTTGTATTCAATATTTCATGTTTGTCTAACTATGTAGAATGTTGTCAGAATTTTCTCTGAGGAAATAACAGAAACTTTCATTCTGTTCTTCTTAATTGTTTCCCATGGCAAGAAAAGAACAGAAACCTGAAACTGATAGTCTTCTCCTGAACCCCATGTTGTTGCTACCAAAAGACCTTCTTATAGAGGTCCTAACCCTTGCTGCATGACATCACCTAACCCTGTGGAAATGGTAAGCACTGGAGAAACTTCACTACAGTAGGTCTTACTGAAAGACCTTTCTAGCTGTAATCCTCACGTAAAGCTCACGTTGGGATTTGTCTTTTCTTTGCAAATCAAGACAGGGGATTGTAGGGTGCCACATGCAGTAGCTTCTAGGATAACTGCAAGGTCAATCCTTATGCGTGCTGATATAGGGCATGGCATGTCACTATGTGGTAATCCCTTGCAATGCAGGAAGCCTTTGAAGCCGCTCAGAGTGAAATATTCATTGTGCTGTGGGAAAAAAACCACAACACAGACAGAAGGAAAAGATACAGTGCAACAAGGTAGACCACAAGAAAGCAAGCAGCTCACAGAAAAGACAACATTTATGGTAACATTATGAAGAAAATTCTGACCTTATTGAAAAGACCTAAATTTTACCTAAGCCATGATTTTTCCTATTGTATGTAAACTAATGCTTCATAGTGCTATAACAAAGGAATAGCAAGAGCCAAACCATTTAAATCTCATGGGAAGACCAGAAAACAATCCATTCCTATTGCCTTCTGGAACTGCTCAACTCTATCTTAAAAGCATCCAGGCTGCTCAGTGGACATCCACATGTGGCCAGAGGTACCAGCTATAATGAACTGCGCATCTACTTTCTCTGCCTGTGAATCCCACTACAATATTCGTTTACAATGATGTTTTAAAGTTCATTATATCATCGTACAATTATGCTAAGATCTTGGCTTATTTACACTGGCAGTATTAGCTGATGGGTGTGACTGAAAGATAGCAAACAAGGAGCAACTTCATTTAAATAATGGCAAGAGCCATGTTATAACAGCCAACTCACTGATTCTCAGAAATTAAAACCTCAACAGAAGATTAACATTTCATTTCAGGATATGACTTGTATACAGAAGAATGATTTGTGCACAATTTTTCCTTTCCCTGAGCACTATTCCAGACAAAACAATTTAGAGCAGCTTTTTCAGGAACATCCCTTGGGACACCTTCAAAAGCTGGTAAAATGTAAATGTGGATCACTAGAAATGAGGGTATGGAAGAGGAAAATTCAGATGTAAGGGGAGCCCACACAGGTATATCAAGTAAGAAATACAAAAGGTTGTGGAGAAAGAATAGATAGATGCAGACTATTTCTGTTGCAGAATAGACCTCTCCGCCTTGGGGGGTGGGAGGGTCAGTTAAGAATTATTTGAACAGCCTGACTTATTCATAATTATATGAATTAGTGAACAGACTGTTTTTTCACAAACTTGTCACTGAACATAATTTCATGAGTTTCCTTCAAGTATATTTAATAATCCACAAAAAAGGATTTTGCTTATGTACAGTCATGAATTTAGCCACTAATTTGCTGTGCGATTAATCATACGCTACTGTTTCTGTTTCCTGCCTGTGTGATTGGAGTTTTCATGAACAGGATCATAGTCTGAACGATACACTTTTTGATTTCATGGAATCATAGAAAAACTCAGGTTCTGTGGAAGCCAGCTAGAACGATGCCCCACGCATAGAAGCTTCAGTTTGACAGGTTTGCTTAGGGCTTCGTCCAGGTGAGTTCTGTTGTTTTCCACAACCTCTTCACATGCATAAGCATTCTCACAGGGAAGATTTTTACTGTATTTACTTGGATTTTCACTTGTTGCAACCTCTGAATGGTGCCTTTTGTCCTTTCACTGGGCAATTCTGAGAAAAATCGGGCTCCATCTCCCAGTTAGAAAGCTGAAGACAGCAATTTTATTTTTAAAACTGCAGAAGAACAAAATGTAAAGATAAAAAAAAAAAAAAATTACTGTTCCTCAAGTCCTGCGAAACTACTTATCTGAGGGTAATCCAGAGAAATTCTCCCTTCTATTAATGATTGCATCACGGGATACAGTCTGAAGCAGAGCCCCTTCCAGTTCTTTGTATTCTTGATACCACTCAGCATAAGCCAGCAACAGATTTCTCCACTGTGTTGAAGAAGCTCTGAAAGGTAAAAGCTCCTACTGTGGATAGTGTGCCTCACTGGACAGGAAATGGAAGAATCTTCTGCTCCAATATAGGAATGAGCAAGATGAGTCCCTTCTTCACTGGGAGAGAAAAATCTAAGGTGCAAAGCTGTGGGAAAGATGAAAAGTTTTTACTTGTATTTGAGCAGAGACAAGAAAAGTTCCTACAGGCAGGGAAAAAATGACCTTGATAAAGAGAAGTTAGCTCTGTCCAGAGAAGCACTGTACTTGCTGTTTGCAAATAATATAAAGGTTAAAAGGAAATGTGGATGTTGGCAAGCTGACTGAAAAGAAAGAAAGAAAGAAAGACTAACAGACTCTCCATTGCAAATACCTGTGGTTTTAAAATCAGAGCGTTAAGCTCCACGGTATATGGTTTCTCTGCTTTTCAGAAATCTATCAATCACTGTATACTTGCAATTACACATGATTTTTTAATTTAAATTTAAAAAAAAAAAATCTCTCCCACACAGTTTTGGAGAAGTTTGAAAACATGCATGTCACAGAGTCAGAAATAGGCTAAAGAAACTGTAAGGTTTTGGTTTGCTTTTTAACATCTCAGCATCTTTAAATAAAATTCTTCTATTTTAGCTGCTTAAGCCTGACAATACAATAGAACAGATAAGGAATACTAATCTTTCAGGTACATGGGGAAGAAATAATGAGCTGGGAGAAGTACACAAATTCTTCCTAGAGAACAAAAAGGGTGGGATGAGGACGGGGGAGGCTTCTCCTCAGCAGGATAAAGAGCAGCCATAGAAGGTCCATGTGGGAAGAACAGTGATTCCAAACCACAAGCAGTTCCAAACCTCCTGGCCAAAGAGAGGTGTTGTTACGTTGTGGTAGTCTAGATGTCAGGGAGGTAAGGTTTGTACAGAGCAGCAACAGCTATTACTAGCCCAAATGACATGGCTGAAAAGAGTCAAACCCTTCTACAGAAGAAATGGGGTGTCTGAAGGTGTAAAGTCATCAAGAAAGAAAAAGAGCAGAAACTCTATTAGCTCCTCAGAGGTGTGAATACAGACGGAATAAAAAAGACAGGGAAAGATGAAGGTTAAAGTAGGTAAGAAGGATTTGTTGTTTGAAATCATACTAATAATGTGGGAAAAGGCAAAATAAACATTGATTTGGTTCCCAAAGCCACAGACTGTTGCGTTTTACCTTATACCCCTGAGCCAGTGTCTGAGTAGGTTTCAAAGTATGCAATGGCTTCCAAGAGATACGCTTCGCTGACAGTGAAACTCCATCCCAAAGCAATTTCATTCATTTCTTGCTTTTGGAAAAGAGCCAGCAGTGTGCTCACAACCGTACTCCCCTTGTTTGCAAACTCCACAGCAACAGACACTTCTCCAGATTATCCGGCAAAGCTGCTAAAACGCAGGCTGGATATCTGAAACATGAAACAGCAGCTAGCAGCTTGGGAAATCTAAAGAAGGTTCCAATTCTTTGGTGCTGAAAAGGCTTTCGCCTCTCTGTTACCGTCTTGAATCAAGCTCTTTTCACCCTCAGGTATTTTGACCTGTTTTGTAATTTATCTCTAACTTAACGATGAATCAGACTAATCTCTCTTGTTGGAACATCTCCAGGTTACAGAGAGTATAAAATTCAGCTCTGGATGTGGATTTTGTGAATGAGGAGTCTGACTTCTCCCGAGTTTAATAGAAAGTGGCTCAGGTTCTGATTTGTCCTTCTAGTTGGTCACAATTTGCCAGGTCAGGAGGGAAGAGAGGAGGAGGAAGGCAGTCTGATGAGTAGTGTGAGGCCCATGCCCAAGTCCTGTAAGGCTCCCATTGCACAGCTCCCCGCTCAGATCCGCAGATACAGGTGTAGTAATACAGCCATCTGCGTATAGATAGACTAAACCTATGCCATAATACCATGTATTTTCAATCTGTTTTTTTTTCACAGATAATCCACAATCACTAGTGATACCATTAGCACAGATGTCAAAATGTTACGGTATAAACAGCTCCAGTATCTTCAGTACAAACAGTTAAGGAAAAATGACAAAACTACATGTCCACAGAGAATTATAATAAATCCTTAAATAAGCAGTCTTTTTGAGTGGGAGAGGTGTTCATTAGAGAGAGATATTTCCATGGCAGTCTTCCAAAAATGACTGTATGGAATGACAAAGTGGCTTACCAAGAAGAAAAAGCACTTCAGCAATGCCGCTATTTTATCAAAGATCTATCAGGTTATGGTTGTTTGTCTCAGTAGATAGGACTCAGCAACGGTACCAGAAGGGCCCAACATCTTTCAAGGGAGCTGTAGAAATAAGTTGGAGTGAATTAAATCCCAGCTCAATTACATCAAAGTGTACAATGAAGCTTACTGGGCTGGAGTTTTCAGGTAGGAAGTTCATTGAGGCAATCACACCAGACACAGGAATGGGAACTAGGCTAAATAATTGCTGATTAAAACATTCAAAATGAAAAATTACCTAAAGATCTGAATTAAGCATACCCGGAAGATATGTTTAACTACGCCTTGTTTAACAAAAGCATCTACCTTAGCTTCTGTAAAAAGGCATAAGCCAAATCATCCAAACATTTACAAAGTAAATAAACTCACTCACATGAGCAACATGTCAGATTATTTGGTCATAAAGCTGTTTTTCTTATCAACTGGCCTATTTTGAAATCCACTCTTTACAGCCTTCTATGTAAGAACCCAGTCTCCCACTCTCTCTTTGTATACATATGCTAGTATTTACCAAGGACATACATTTCTTTTGGTTGGTTTTTTTTTTTTTTTTG
>VXBH01000503.1:51163-73046 GCA_013400035.1 Rynchops niger
ATTAGTAAAAGGATTATCACTTGGAGTTGTGTGTTACTGTGGCACCTGTTTACTATATTGATACAGTAATAGTAAAGGTTCACAAAAATTGCATTCTGAGATTTAAATGTTGTAACACTCATCTTGAGACTAAGAGTGTACAAAATCTACTTCAGTGTAGAAAAGAAAACATTAAAAGATGGATGGGAGTAATCTTAGAACATTATCATGACTGTGTTTCTTTCTTATATTGGAATACATGTCCTCTTTCCATATTAAGCAGTTAAGAAGTAAAACCTGGACCAATAAAAAAAGAATAAATCTGCCATGAAGTTCTCCCTAGATGCCCCACTACCACACAAAAAATTAAAATATCTATCCCTCCTTTGCAGTTATTGAAACGTTTGTTGATGTTTTCTTATGATATCGAAAAAGAAAGGACTTAACCAAAAGAAAACGCAGGAAGAAGGACTGTCAGATAATGTTGTGGCTAGTCCGGAGAAAGGCTGAGCCCCCCATACCTTATTCTCTAACAAATTCTGGGCAACACGTAAGCAGCTTCTCCCCTGGCATCTGTGACCCGCTTTGACATAGTATGTTCATGTCACCACACTGTAGCGTTTGGCCTGCTACTAAACAAGTTTAGCTCAGACAAAACAAATGAGTGAAGAAATTGCTTTGTCTGTAATTCGTTTATCTTTTGAACAAAGGGAGGCTAATAGAACTGCAACTGAAGGCAACATTACCTTAATAAAATATTACTTGATTAATGAGTTCCAATTCTTGCAATTATGGTAATAGATACTTGCATACACTTGCAAAGACAGTGTAGGTAACTGCTGTGCAAGCTTTCTCACAGAATCCCGTGACTTTTTTCCTACCCTAAAGCAATTCCTCAGTATTCAGCCACAGTATTTCTTAAGCCATGACAGTCAATTGTAGCAACATATCAGATGGTTTGCAATGAGCATAGACGGAAACTAGACTAAGGCTTATTGTTTAAGAGACAAAATCACCCTCATCATTACCCTTACAGGTATTTTCTCTGCAAATGGCATATTCTTCTGTTTGTGCATATTGAATTCTGTGGCCCATATTTGCAGATAATATAATCTGTGTCTGCAACCAAAATGAACACAACCAATCTTACACTCTAAGTTAATAAGCAGACCCTAACCTGCTTAGCACTTCAATGAGAAACTCATTAGGAATCTGAGATGCTATGGAAGTGGAAATACTTCATTAAGCCTGTTATTACTACTGAACTGAGAGGAAGTAGAAAAGGACAAACCTTTTCGATGTATTGCTGATTTGATATCAATAACACATAGGCATGTTCTCTTCTGTAAGAACATCAAGAGCTAAGTGAACTACATAATCCCTCATTGTTTTGGGGTCCAAATTGCCTAATAGGCAATCACAGATATTTTGGCCAAAGCACCTATGCTAAATCACAACCACAGGGTCACTGCTTTCCACTCTGAATAGTGCAGTACTCAGACTCCTTCTACCATTTGTTCAGGTTTTCCAGTTTCACCATTAGCTTTTATTCCCGTTTCCACTTAAAAAGATCACCAAAGCCTCATTTAAGTGTTTGACAAGTGAATTATGAGATTCTGCTTCTACTTTCCATCTGGATTGAATCAGTAGGGCCAGGTGTTTGTAGGATCTAAAACTTTTTCCTTCTTTTTAATATTAGGTGCCTGTTTTTTTCAGTGGGTGTTAGAAGTGAATTTGCTTTGATAATCTCACCATGGTCTCTTTTCTCTTCTTTGCTATGCAAGTGATTTCAAAAATCTGGAGGAATCTTCTGGGGAATTTTTCTCTGCTGGATAGATTCACTTACAGGTCAGACCTAAAAGGAGCTATTCTTTATGGTCCTTATAATGAACTACCTAAAAGCACTTGGTAAATTAAGCAATGACTCCCAGCACGTTTGGCTTAGCTGAACTTAAGGACAGAATGAAATCTATTTCACAAGTGAGTCTTAATAATTTGTCACAAATATTTCTATTTAAACTGTCCTTGAACAAAATGGCTGCAACTGATGATTTAAATGTTTTTGTAACTCTATTTCTATCACAAGAGATATTCTAAAATAATACTTATAATTGTATCTTGTTTTTTCAGTTTTGTATTGTTGAATGTAAGAATATTACCCTTCTTTGAGACCTGATTCTAGGCATACAATAAGAGATGTTGAATAACATACCATTAGGAACTTTACTGTTACAATTCTAAGACACATCTTGAGAAGTAATTGTATGTATTTTGACATTGACAAGTCCATGGAGTGCAAGCATGCTTTTAACACCAAACTTAGAAATACACAGGACCCCAATATATACCGTGGGTTGGTGTAAACAGGAGCAATTTTTAATGTGTTAGTGGAAGGGGAAAAAGAAGGCAGCGAAATATTACTAGCAGAATCAGATGTGCTGAAAAAGGCATGACATAACACTGATGTAGTTCTTTACATTTTCTATGCTGATACACTAAAAGATCTTCTAGGAAGAATCGCATTATGGTTCCATTTTTCAGAACAAGCATCTTTAAACCTCATGCAACACGGTGCCAAAATATTCCCATAATACTACGTGTTTGATATTTCCTACTTTATGTGTGTAAGATGTTTGATGCTGAGTAGTCTTATCATGACAGAAAATGTCTGAAGGATCAGTTCTGGACCAAATATTAGTATAACTAATAAGCAAAGTGGGTTTGTATGAGAAAGTAGGACTATATCGATAGCAACAGGGTTTTTATGTTAATAACAAGGTACGATTATATTGATAGGAATTTTAGGAACTTATATTTGATTATGAACCATTAAGCGGGAATTTTATATTGATAGGAAAGTAGGATTATATATTTATAGTGACAGTTGCTAACTAAAGTAGCTACATTAATAATATTTCTGGACTATACAGTACATGATAGTCTTTGTGCATCCAAATGCAAGCAGCTGCCTGAGAAATACACAACATTGTTCAAGATATCAACTTACACTTTGTTCTGTTCTGAGTGGCTGTTTACATCGTTGGTGATTTTACATTATATTTATGAAACAATTACATAATGAGATACAAATCAAAGTGTCTGTAAGTTGTTAATTCTCAGGCAAAAATTATACGCTTCTCAGCTATAACTGCTCAATAGTGATGAATGTGAGAACAGACTGAGACCTGATGTGTTACAGCTAAACACAGGGATTCATTTCCAGTGAGAAAAAAGAATAAAAGGCAACATAGTTGGCAGTTGGGAATGGTAACCATCAGCAGTATTTTCTGTTTTACATACAGCTTCAGTGTTGTTTCATCTTCTAGAGAAGTAACATTGTGATTTCAATAGCCAGAATCACACTGGTCTGGTGTGCACTGTGATCCCAGTTCCTCTTCTTACTTTTCTATGTCTACCTCTTCTTCCATTTGCTCAAGGAACCACTTCCAGCTTAGAGACGTTCACCCCATCTTGGACCTATTATCAGAGGCTCTTCTTCATCTAGAAGCGCCTGTTGGACCAACAGAACAAAGCTGGCCTCTAACTAAGAAATTAGTATAGGGAGTAATAGCAACAAAGGATAAAAACAAAATTAGAAAGAACTGTAGGCAAACTATAGGATTCTGAAGAAGTGTAGGGAGAGTAATTAAAAGGTAACAGGCTGGGAAAAGGATTTAAAATAGAAGTAGAGTATGTGTGAGACTAAAAATTGCTGCAATAAAAATATTTGATGGAAATAATCCCTTTGATTTAGGCGGAACTGTTTATAGCAGATCTCAGTGTCAGTCAAGTTCCCTGAGGAAGGGGTTAATAAAAGAGATTGTTTGTCTTTATTTCCAGACTTTTCCTGCAGGAAAGTCCTGGATTCAGAAGGCAGGGAAAAACAGTGTTCAATCTAGATCTTACTTAGATGAATACAAGAATCACTGCCACTAGGTCCTCATTTAATCAGACACATTGATGAATGACAGACAGCAGTAATTTTTATTTTCATTTTCTCGCTTAAAAAGAAGAACAATAGTTCTATGATTTGTTTTAATAGTATTGTGTCTTTCCCCCAAATACTTCATCAGCTAAGGATCCCATCTTGCAGATATACTTTCAGCACTTGAGTAGTTTCCTCTCTTGACTGCTTCTGAGGTAGATGATAAAATTTGAAAACAATCTTTAAGCAAACTAGATTGAAAATATTTATGTCTAGGTGGTTTGGGGTTTGTTTCAATTTACAAGTGCACGTACTTTGCATACCTCTGGGACAACCAAAACACCGTCTCCATGTGTCCTCTGACAGACAAATAATCAAGTTTGATTTTGGAGACAAGGTACCAAGCTCTTTTCAGGCACCAGAAGAAAATGGAACCACATTGTCTACTATCTGGTAAGACACCATGTTGAAAAAATAGTCTCAAAACTACGGTTACCTGCTCTTTGTAATGACAAGAGGCACACACAACGTGTTTCTTGAAGATAATTTCAAGCTTAGGTCAGAAAAATATCTTTGAAGAGCATGTTTACAGAACTGCCAGGAACGAGGGAAAAAGAAAAAAAAAAACTTTTACATGAAAATTTAGTATACTCAAACTTTAATTTATTANTTTATCCCGATGAAAGGTTCCTACGTGATACAAAGTTTGCCAAAAGTTGCCTGCAACACATCACAAGTTGCAAAGGTCTTTAGCATAGAAAGGCACCGTTACTCAGATACTACATGCTAGCACAGTAGCTGTAAATACTAATTTTTTTTCTTATATCAAAAATTCTTTTAGCAGAGCACAGCACAGAGTCCACATACATGACTAGACTCATGACAATTTTGAAGCTTAAAAAGAAGACCAAATAGTTACCCTACTGTAAAAATAACCTTTGCAATTTTTTTTTGCACAGTGGAATATACTTCATTCCATTCTGACATTAATCAGAAATGACTGACTAGCTTTTCCCCCAGTCTGTGTGTTACTGGGTAGTACTTATAAAGTTGAAGAAGAGGTAGAGTCACAATTTCTTTTGCACTTTGTTTCTCAAACTCGTGGTGGGAAGTTCTGGGGGTTCAGAGGAAGCCACAGAGCATCAGATAGCATTGCACTGTGCATGCTGTATTTGATCTCACAGTTCTTGCCAGCTCAACGTCCTGCCAAAGATGATGGCACAGTTCTCAATAACGTGGAGCATGAACAAGCGTTGTTTAGGTCTGCCCACAAAATACAACATTCCTAGGCTGATGTTTCCTGCATCTCACGATGCATCCTTACTGCAACCCACAGCCATACATCACCAACTGTGTGCTGCCTTATAGGCGTGCTCCTCATGCACATTAAGTGGATAAAAAGGTATTCCTAGTTCAGATTGCAAGTGCAAAATTGGGTTGAGCTGAACTATTTGCAGAGAGCAGATGCCATGGTGGATGAGCTAACAAAGCGTCATTCACAACACCCCATACAGTCTAAAGACTGGCAATCTCACCTTACATTAAGCAAACATAAAAAATTCAGATAGAGTGCAGAGCTCTACCCTAGGGTTCTCCTGGGGTCAAAAAGGAAGGATTCCTCAGTTATGCCTTTAACACAGCTGACTCGTTGCTCTGTGCTGCTTTAATATCATAAAACCACTTGAGGTAGTGTCTATAATCAAGCCTTTTGAGGTACTTGAGCCTAGATGCATACAGGATCTGTGCAACCACCAGGAACACTGCCAAGAGGGTACCTACAGCAGCATCAGACATGCGTAGCCTCCAGCTCTCTCAGGCTGCTGCATCCATATACACCTACGCTTAAAAGCAGCATAGGCTGGGAAGAGAGTTGCACTGCTTTTCACCGTCAGACTTCACTGGCAGTCTTAAGGCTTTCCAATGCCTTCAGGTAAGATTACATTAACTCCTTACTCAAGTGTAAATTATTCCGCAGTTCAAGGAATCACATTGGTGCAGGGAGATCTGTTTATAGCTACCCACACGACTGTGTGGGAACCAAACCCCTTGACTATCTTTATTGTAGTTACACCAATTTCCAAATCAAATCATCTTTGCTGAACAACTTTTTTCTCTGCTACCTACAACATGCCTTTCCTCACAACTGAGCTTCATACCCACAGGTGACATATAGGTATGTTTACACTATTGCCTGTAATGAGCCACAGAGAGCTGCATTAATGTTAAATTAAAATAAACTTGAAAACATGAAAAGCCAGAGAATTAATATCCAGGTGTTTTTTTTGCCATACTGGCAGAGAATAAGAAACATTTTATTTCACATAACAGAGGGCAAAACAGCATCTTTGGGCTCCTTCTGAAGCTGTTGTACAAATAAAGAACTGTCTGTTTAACTAATATTAATTGCTAGGCACCTCCAAACATTTCCAGATAAAATTTTATAGGCTGCTGTATTTCCAGATGGTATGACACACTTTATTAACTATCCAGTCAGGGCAGGCATAATCCAAGAACAAGATCAAAATCTTCCTCTGTATATTTTTATTAGCAATCAAAACATACACACCAAATTCAAAATTCATATATTCCTCTTTTATTTTCCTTGAGACCAGGCAGAGCAGTGCATTATTCAAGCAGTGACTAATTCATGCATCATATAACGGCTTTGCCTTCCAATCAGTATCCAGCTGTGGTGGGCAGTAATAGCTACAGAAAAAGAAAAATATTTTCAAAATTTATTCTAATGGATGAGGTGGGAAATAGTTTCTCAGTAAGGGTTCCTGAACTGAGGAAAGAACAGGTTATTCTGAACCCATTACGTTGTTTCTTGTACTGCACTGCTGTGCAGAAGTCTGTGATAATGAACACCCACAGCTTCAGAATTTTCTTTTGCATTACCACATGAACCACAAAATCAAATCCACCTGCTCAATTCATTCTTCAAATGGGAGTTTGCGTGGAAGTTATTTTAAACACGATTCACTTTAATTACAAAGCATACCGGCATCCAAGTCTTTGAAATTGAGATATATACTATTGTATTAAATAACAACAGTACCAAAGATAAAAACTATGAGATTTCTGTTTCTGTTATATACCTGGCGCGTATAGTTCAACTTCTCTGCTGTGTAGAAAACTTTCTGAATATATTGTTATATATATATATGTCTTATTTGGAAAAAACAAGACTTTATCACAGGCAGATAAAAGCTAGAAAAGATGCTGTTGGATAATTTTAGTAGCTTTTTTGTTTGCATAAACAAAAAACAGGATGGAGTTTTTGAAAACAGACTACTAGCAACAGTTTTATTTTTAACACATAACGGGTTAACTTTCCACACTCCCAAATGACTCTCTCGTTTACAGTGTGATATTATAATCTACTCCATGTGAAGGAATTTATTGCTGCACCTGAGCATGACAGGGAGGTGGAAAATATATATGTGCTGATGCACAATACATCACCATCTTCTGCACTTCTTCATTGCTTTGGGGAGGAAATAAATGCTCATGTTCCCTTGGAGAGTCATGACACCTCTCACATTGTGAGGAAGAATTCTGCTCTCTTCTACTCACTTACGTGTCCCTTCAATAAGAGTAGAGGCTTTGTATCATCTTCTGCCCCTTCCCATGGTAACTAGTCGCAATTCCAGTCCTGTTGTGGCAAATGTTAAGAAGTCAGTTAAGCCTCATTTAACACACAAAGCTGGTGTTGAAGCTTTTAGAGGAGTTATAAATGAATGGAAATAAGAAGTCTACAAGAAGTTACATACAGAAAACAAAGAAAGCTGAGTTCTGATAATACCAGAAGAGGCAATACGCGAAGTGGGAGACACATATTTTTGAAATACAAGCTATTGGAGCAGTAATAATTTTTGTATTTACTCATGAAGGCAAGACAAATTATCCCTTCTTCAGTACGCAATATTGCTGAACAAGTCCTAAAGGCAGCTTTACAATCCTTGGTGAGGCATACAGATTAGGATGGAGTCAAAAATATCAATAATGATATCTTTAATGAGACATTGAAAACTAGATGCTAATTGGATAGCTGGCTACTGAAAGTCGTGGTAGAGTGTATTTTAAGCCTAGAATTAAAAGCACTTAGACGAGTGAAAAGATTTGGCTAGAACATGAAATTTAACAGATATACCATGAAGAGGATGATAATGAGCAAACAGAAAAAAGTTGAGAAGAAAAATCACAAATCCATTCTTAATAGGTTTTCTGTTTGTCTTTTAAACAGGGGGAAGTGGCAGAACTTGCATTACTTAAACCACTGTAATAAAGCACTCAGACTATAATATGGGGGCTGGCAATTAAAGAAAGAAGGTGTGGGAACACAATTTTTTATCAGTAGCAACTTCCAGGCTTCTTACCTTAAAAAAAAAAAAATCATTGTCAAAAAAAAAAAAAAGTCATTGAAAAATATGCCTTTTTGAAAGATTTGAAAAATTTAAGAATGGGAATAGGAAAGAGGTAGAAGAGAATTCTACATGGAGGTGAAACTCTTACCACTTTTAGGAAAAAAAAATTAGGTGCTTGTAAGATTAAGAGGAAAAAATCTTTACAACTTTGCTGATTTTTCTTTTTGCCTCCAGGAGCATCTCAGTTTAAACGAGAGATTGAGAAATGGCAAATGGGTCTGAAGACCTGACACATCCAAAATAGTTCTACTAACATGGAGAGAGGAATAAAGTTGGATTTACACGACCTTTAGTCCCTTCAGAACTCTCTTCTTTCCCTTCTCACCAGTTTAATAGTTAAATCTTTATAGTTACAGTTAAATCCACCACCCACTTAATGTCTGTTTCATGAGATTTTAAACTTCTAGTGTTATGTTAGCTGTTATTTTGTCTTCAATCAGGATCTACCTTGGGAACTACATAACTATAGACAAAGTTATGTTAATTGACCTAAAAGGAGGTTCTTCCCCCAAAATGTGTATGTTCTTTCTTGTATGTTTGTGAAGTGCCCGTACCATGCCCGGAACTACTCAATATTGCCAGAACCGGTATAATGGAAGATAAGTGTAAAATACTGACATGAATTGTTTCTTCCCAAATGAGGTGACACAAACTCCCACCCATCATAAATCATGAAGGTCCCATGGAAGGAAATATTGCATTATCAGCTATGCAATTAATATCAGTATATGGGGGTATGAAATAAAATTTACAAGTAGCTCTGTGTTTCTTACAGCTAGTATCCCAGATAAGCCTACCTATCTGTAGGTAGTTTATAATAGGGTGGTTTTTCCTGTTCACAAGTTTTTGTATTGTACAAATTTAGTCCTAAATTTAAATACAAACTGCATTGCATTTTTTTTTCTTCCAATATCTTACACCTGGCTCACATTTATTGTGATATTTGTTTATACAAAAGTTAACTCTGGGATCCATGCCAGGTGATCTGGTTTAATGTCTATTATAAACGGAGCAATGCTTATGCTAGCAAGCAGACCACAGAGGTGAAAGCACTGAAGGAAGAAATAGTATGTCAGTCCAGTGGTGTTAAATTATGTGGAGATGACAGAGTTTCTCACAGGAGTTTTTGCTGTCTCATCTTCTTCTCCCCATTTTTTTCCCCCATCATTTTCTTTCCTGATCTAATAAAGAACAGAAATGCAGATGTTGTTCATGTTTTATTTTTAGCCTCAGAATGTTTGGGATTGGATATTTCTTTAAAAATGGATGGAAGAGTGGATTATATGAAGACCTCTTAATACAACTGTACAGGAGACTTTGCAGGCATGTTTAACTATACAGCTCTAAAATTTACTATGTATTCATAAAAAACATCATCAGTCCATGTGATGTGTGGGTGGTCTTCAGCTGGTCACTAGGAGCAAATACTTTTCTTTTTCAACCATCAAAGAGCTCTCCGTGTAGTACTATTGGGAAGAAACCTTGCTTTCAAACAGTGAACAGTCTTTATAGAGCAGATTGAGAGTGAGTGAAAGCATACGTAAATAAATGCTTCACCAGGAGGAAAATTTGTAAATGAAATTAAGATAAATTAACCCAAACAGCAAAAAAACCTGAGTGAGCTCAGGGAGTTAACAGCATCATACTTCCTAGGTAAAGCCTACGGAACACTCCTAATTAAATCTATACATCTGTAATATGAGTATATGTGTGTGTGTGGCATATATTGCTTTTTTAAAATTACAAAGATTAATCATTGACCTGACAATGCACAGGAGTAGGCTCAATTTCCAACAGTCTGAACTCGGCTCAGTACCTCAAAGCACTTGGCAGGCTTCTCTATTTTGTTTGCCAGCAGCTGGCCCAAACCCCTTCAGCACTAAAAATACTAAAGAAACAACAAATACGGAGCATTATACAATAGCTGCCCCCACTGCACGGACACAACACGCTGAGGACCTGCAGTAGGACTCTTATATTCCACTGGGAAATGTTCTCTGAGACATGCTGAGTTGCTCTCTAGCCAGCCCAATTAAATCAGTTCTTGAACTGGTCCCAGCTTGAAATCATGCTTACTTCTCTCCCACACTTTCCTGCTCCTCTTGCCTAATACAGATGATGCATTTTGTCCTCCTTTCGCACTTCCCATGTCTTTGAGATACACTGGCAGATTGTGCTGCTTAAATTGTGTGTCTCTTAATGTATGCAAATCTGAATGTTTTAGCCTACATCCTATCTTTCAGGTATTCGGAAAAGACTTAGACTTTTCTCATTTAAGAAAGCAGTGACATAACTGAGCAGTCATATCAGTTTAACTATTACGGGTCATGTAAAAGTTCCATTTCATGATTCTTTGGTCCTCAAAAACACCCAGAGCAAAACTTCTGCCATGAAAGGGCAAAAGCATTATGGCATTAGAGTCAAGTTGTAACGGTGGCCCCACCTTGTAAACGTTTTACCCATCCGGACATGGTATCTCCATGCATACTGCACACACCTCTGTGGTAACCTCCTATAATCCATAAAGCAGTAGAGCGTTGAGATGTCAAGGATGTGGTCAGTTGGTCCCCATACAGTGAAGACCCTTACGACTTCAATCCAGCATTGAAAGGATACAGCAGCCCAGGCCAGCTGTACTCCCTACATACAGCAGCTCCCAATATCCTAATCTACTTTCACTTGGATTTCAAGGGTTTGGGATCCCATCCTGAAGAACTCCCTCACCAAAGTCCCTTAGCTTCCTAACAGACTTAAGAGACATTTTCATTGCAAAAAACAACAGAGAATCAGTAGTACAGACCACAGATCAACACAACTACAGCTTGAACCCTTTCAACAGTATTCTAATTGTAGAGGTGAGAAGGCCTGAAAACACAATGCAGCTGAGCTCTGAGTTTTTTAATGTAACAGACTTCGTATCCAGTCAAGTTTGCAAAAGTAACTGTTGACATTTGTGTACAGGACTTAGACAACACTGAGCTGTCTTGTGCTATCTGTCTCCCTTCCTTTTCCCACATTCAATGGTGAATATATCAGAGATGCCTATGACAAAACATATCCACCACATACTAGTTTGGAGAGTTGGTGGAATATCCTGCATCCTTTCTTACTCCTGTTTCTTATAGAAGTACTGTTTGTATCCCTTTCCAAACCCATTCTAAAATTTGCTGCATCTTTTGACCAGCTGTTGTGAGAGATGTACAAAGGATATTTCCGTTTCTAAAGAACAAAACCAATAGGGTAGCACAAGCAACAGTTGGATACTGACATTTCTTTTATTTCCACCCATCTAACTAACTGCTCCTGTTCCTCAGGTTCATTTATTAAGCCCCCATGCATGGTCACCAGCAGCAGCAAACAGGCATGTTTGTACTCAGAATAACAGTCAACACATTCCCTCTCGGAAGAAGTTCTTTCTTTTCTGGCTAAACCTGGGCTCCACTGCATCAGATGCTGAACGACCTCCGCTACCTTTTAATGTCAAAGGACGTTTTCAGAACCTTAACATTCAAAGGGTCTGATCCTTCTCCTCAAGACAGGTTCTTTTTCTTAACATGTACAGTCATTTTTATTCCTTTTTGCACAAAACCTTAAGTCACTGGCAGTGTAGCACCGAAAAGAACTGGAAGCCAGGCATAAAGTTTACTGGCTCCTTTGATACCAACCACAACACTGTGTTGTTAAAAACATTTCTATTACCCCTGTAAAAATGAGCATCAGGCTTTATAATCATAATTCCCAGTAATGCAAGAGAACACAAAGCCCCGTTCTTCTGTGAAGAGTTATTTTAAGTTTTCTTTGCTCTCTCTCCATTCCTAGACTGAGAAGCCTGGTGCAACTATGCAGCAGCTGTTCTGCAGGCAGGGAAGAAGGCACAGTTAGCTTTGTGAGTCAAAGTTCAGCATATCAGATAAGGTGTTTGTGTTTGTAAAATCCCTCCAAAGGCAATGTTAGTCTAAACCTTATTTGTTTGGCTATTAGGTTCTGTGGCAAATTAATTTACAATGTGTTTCTGGTTTATTTTGATGGAAATGGCTGCACCTCCCCAGAACACTCCTGTTCAGTAAGAAGTAACTTCAGTGAAGTGGCTTTCTTTGTAATATAGCTGTATCTGAGAAGTTTCCTTTATAACTTAACAGTCTTTTTACATATGTATCAGTGTAGATAATTTGAAGGAAATACATTTTCAGATATGGGAGAAGTGCGGTTTTTTTCAGATTTAATTCAATAGTTTTTACTGAATATGTAGTTCAAAATGCCGTTAACTGTTTCCACAGCAGATTAATATTTTAACTTCAGCGGCCATTAACTCTAGTACTACGGCTCTGAAGACCAGCACACATGAGCACCACTGATAGTCTTTGCACTTATTTAATAATAGCAAAAATATACTAGCTTATAAGAGTAAATCACACATCTCTTACACAAGGTGTTTCAGTATTTTCTTTGTTCAAAAGGCAAGAAATAAGTACCAAGTGAAACACCTAACTAATGGAATTTCTTCTAACAGAGATGTATATTGCCAATAGACTATAGATTACATTTCAGTATAAATATATATACATGACACAAAATTCCATGGCTTCTATATCTCACTTACTTACATTTTTAAATTTCTGAGATTTTATGTATCCAAACTTCTAGCCTTGCACAGGAAATGGCATTTGTGAGACAAAACAATAGAAATCTTGTACTGCTCAGTATACTTTGGTGTGATACATGTGAGCGTATCCTTTGCATAGGGTATGCTTCTGCAATAGAGTTTCTGGATATCCGGTCCCTTCATTTAATTTATGAGTGCCGTGCTGACAAAGGAAAGTGGCCAAATGAACAGTATTCCTTAACTATTTCTGTATTCTATAACCATCTTCCTGAAAAGAATAAAGTCCGCTTTACTTGGGACATGTTTGAGGCTATTTTAATCTCTGCAGGAAGCCCAAGTGAATTTAGCTATACTCAAAATTTTGCAGGCATAGAGCTACTGTAGCTGTGCTACTCCCTTCGCTCCTCTCAGAGATTACTCTGCCAGTGGAACTATCTGAATATTGACAAAATTAAGATCTCTTTTAATGAGGATTTCTCATGTGCCAATCATGGTAAAATCTCAACACCGGAGATGAATCTCAAGGGCCACTATATGGCATATTAACAAACTGAATCTTTGTGGTGTGTCAGGCAGTGTATGTTACACAAATTAGATTTACATGGCTAATCTACAGAGTACTTTAATAATTAATTTTTTTTTTTACCCTCTACAGTGCAAAAATATGCTTAACACTCAAGACTGATGTGATTTTATCACTATAAGGGACATGTACACTACATGGCTGTTCCATTCTTCTCCAAAGAGAGCACCTCTGTGCAGTTAGCCACACAGAACGTTCCACACTCTCTACCCCAAACCACGTTTCCCTTTCTGAGGGTCCATCTGAACTGATGGATTCTTACCAATAGTGTAGCCATCCTGCAATCTCTGGAAACTATTTTTCGTCCCAGACATTTTTCTAGGGGTTACATTCCACCTTTGTGAACAGGAGGCTGTCATTCCCATAATCAGAAACAATCTGTCAACTGTAAAGTAACTGGAGTCATTTATTACAGCCAATGTGAAACAGGTGGATTTTCTTTCTCGGTGTCAGACTCTGTTGTCACTGTAAATCAACCTCTAAGCTGACGGACTTGCACCAGTGCAGCTCCACTGGGAATGCTGCACTCATTAGAAAGTCAGATTCACATAAAATAAGCTTGGACTTTTTTCAGCTGCTGACAGATATCTGAAAACTGTGATTCCAACTGCCCACTTAAAACCACGCACATTTTAACTTTGAAATTAATCTCCAAGAGTTTTAGAACTTTTAAATAATGGCACACACACAAAAGAAAGCCTTACCAAGCTGACTGCCAAGCTTTCATGAAATACTTTACCCTTATTCTTATATCACTGAGAGTAGCCAGGTACAAATATAATTAAAAACTCGAGAAATCATGACATACTTAGATCTAAGATTTCAGTTTTCTTTTTAGTATCGCATGCATTTAATATATGACTATCTACCCATGAAAACTGCATTCGATTTTATAAGCCGTTGACAATTACACTAAAAGAATTATGTGCGCAGACTCAAGTGACCAGTAATTCAAATAACTGTTAAGTATGGATTTCTAGGATATTTCCTGGATATCGCCGTCATAAGTAACTATGAAAGCTGCCTGCCTTTCATGTCTTTTACCTATCTGGTGACGCACAGGTGAGGTAAATGGTTATTGCACTTTCAACAAAATATTTTACTAAAACATCCATCTATAAATGGTTTGGGTCACCTTTTTAAACAACCTAATACATTTGGTTTCACATAGGCAGAAACGGACAATTGTTTACACAATGACAGCTGTTGTATGCCCAAGATGAATACAGTTGTCAATGTGAGAGGCGTTTTTGCAAACCTTCTGACAGAATTTTTATACAGTGTGTGCTTTGAATTCTGTCAGTGATATGCTCATTGATGTTAAATAAATCATGTTAGATTAATTTTAAAACATTGTTAAGGGATACAAATTGGAGTAGGAGACTACATCCAAAGTATTTGCTTCCCAAGTGCATGGCAGATGAATACACATATTTTTTTCTGTGTTGTATGGAAATCCCACTGTAAATGCCTAAATACCTTATGCATCCCACACTGTTTCCTTCCCCATATACATAATTTGTTCCTTCTTTCTGCAACACCAAGACAATGGGTGATATGCTTCTTTGAAAAGCACACTGAGATTCTATATTTACTACTATTTACTATATTTACGTGTCTGCCAGAAAATAATACAATTAGGAACTACTATGAAAATCAAATATATATTTTTTGTTCACTGGACAAATAAGAAATATACAGTTATATACAGTTTTCAAGCACATCATCATGAATAACTAGATCAAAATCTAGGGGTCAAAACTGCTATGTGGAGCTGATTACAAAATTTAGCCTTCTAAAAATATGATGTTCCTAAGTACCTTTTTATGTTTAAAGAACAACTTATACCCCAACTAATACTTCAAGTAGAACTAGTCTTGTACACATTTTCATTTAGCTCTAACGCTGTGAAAATTATATGCAACACTTATTCTAAATGTAACTCTCAGAAGGTAGACAGGCATCCATGCTAAGAGCAAATCATAATTAATGTGAACAGAAAAGCTACATCTGTGATCAAACACTCCTAGAGTGAAAATGTTCAGTGAACATGTTTTGATCAAGTATCACAACTGGGAAGGGTATTGCTGTCTTATCTCAAAACTGATTTTTAATGAGGAAAAGAAGCTGTTGAGCCATAAATTAAGGGAAGCATTCAAAACCAGAAATAACAGATTCAGGAATCACGTCATCATCATGTGGAAGAACATCAAGAAAACAATACACGCTTACTCACCTACACCTTTGCTTAAGAAAAGCAAAAAAAAGATACTAATATTCATTTTCAAACCTAACTATGCATGGAAATTTTTGCATATTCCTAGGCTGACTGAAGCACAAAAGAAACCTCTGTCACAATATATATATCTCTCTAATGAGTTGTTTATTGCTCACAAATCCTAAAATAAAAGCTGGTTATAACATCTTTTATAAATGTTATGTGTTACAGTTACTTGCAAGAGTAATATGAAACCTCTTCACAGACTGACATGTAAGGGCCAATAAGAAAGGAATTCTTTTCCAGACTGCTTGTTTTCTTGCTTCCAAGGCCCCTGTCTCGCTGTTTTGTTTTACTTTTTTGCAGTTAGCATTTAGATTTCAACTACCACACGCAGAGGGAGACATCACACGTGACAGAAAACAAAAACATATATTTAAAATATGGTTACTAGTAGATATTTGGGATCTAGAGTTTATAAAAAAAAATCAATCTAGAAATCAAAATAACCACTTCCTAAGATCAGAATACCATTTCCTATAACGCATTGGGCATTAGGTATAAATGTAAGCCTGTACTGAATAACAAAAATTCCCCAGAGAAAAATCACAATATTAGTGTTTCACAGAACCTGACCATTGTAAAGAACTTCAAAACACCGAAGGCTTGTGCCTGAAAATCATGTAATGAAGAAATGAAGCTAGCCTCACAGTAAAATAAGCCAGTGATGGTTAATTTTTCCTATTCCTTCTACATGAAAAGAAAAACAGGATGATCTTGGAAAGAAAGGAGAAATTAAATTTTCTTCAAAAAGCATCAGCAAAATATATTTTAAAATACCACTTCTTCTCAGCATTATCAGGCAAACAGAAAGTTCTGTGTTCTAGTTTTCATCAAAACATTTGTCTCCCTCTTAATGTCATGGCTTCATCCTGTCCAGCCCTTTTCAATATCAGTAGGTATGCAACTCGGCCTGAGACTGCCCTTATTATTGATTTGTCTGCACCATGACTAGTAATAACCCCTGGCTTTCCACTGGGATTCCTGAATGCTACTTTCATTCCAGTTTAGTTTCATTCCAGTTCATTCCAGCATGTTCCTTTGTTGCCAGTTACCTCATTTCTCAGCAACCCAGACCAGAAACTATACTGGATCATGACTCTTCTTATGCTTCTTTAAAACTGTGACAATGTTTGCCAGCTACCAGTCGACTGGGACCTCTCCAGATTCCCAAGATTGTTAAAAAATAATGGAGAGAGATCTTGCGATGACATCAGACAACTCTTTCAGTACCCTCTGATGAATCCTATCAAGCCCCATAGATTTATCTGCATCCATCTGGAGTGGCAAGTCTTGAACAAGTTCAGGGTCAGCTAGGAGTTTATCGTGTCCCCAGTCATGGTCTTCCAACGTAGGGCTCCAGGGGTCCCATGGGGCCATCACTGGTGTTGAAGACACAGGTGAAGAAGGCACGAAATGTCTCTGCTTTGTCTACGTCTCTATTTGAGAGGTGACCAACCTCATCAAGCAATAGACCAATGTTGTCTGTGATCCTCCTTTTGCTGTTAGCATATTTATAAAGTTCTTTTTGTTGTCCTTCACAGTACTAGCCAGCTTGAACTCTAACTGAGCTTTGGCTGCACTGATTTTCTCCCTACAGTGGCAAACAGCATCTTTGTAGTGCTCCTTTGTCACCCGTCCTTGTCCTTCCAATGTCTGTACACATTCCTTTCCACCTAAGTTCTAGAAGAAGATCCCTGCTCATCCAAGCTGGCCTTCTGCCTTGCTTGCTTGACTTCTGGCACTTTGGAATTGCCTGCTCCTGCGCTCTTTAAGAGATGGCTTTTAAAAAGTGATCAGCATTCATCGATGCAAATACTTTCAAAAGTAGAACCCCAGGGGACCTTACTAATTAGTTCCTTCAGCAGCCTCCCCATATCCAGGGTCAAAGTTTTGCAGGTGTGTTTCCTCCTATCACAAACGATCTGAAACTCAACTACTTCATCGTCACTGTGAGCAAGACAGCCACCAATGACCAGTTCACCCACAAGTCCCTTTCTTTTTACAAACAAATCTAGGAGGGCGTCTTTCCTAGTCGGCTTCCTTAGTACCTGACCAAGAAGTTATCTTCAAAATGCTTCAGGATTTTCCTGTACCCGTTTGTGCCTGCTGTATGATATTCCCAGTTGAAGTCTGGGAAGTTAAAAGTCACTCATAAGGACAACAGCACTTGATCTAGAGATATCCCTTAATTCCTTGTAGAATAATTCATTAGTGTCGTCGTCCTGGCAGGGTGGTTGGTCCCACAACAACATCTGCTTTATTTACTTTTCCTGCCATCCTTACCCAGAGGCTTTCAACCATGTTGATGCCAGGAGAAAGCACCATACAATCCAAACCCTCCCTTACATGCAGAGCCATCTCCCACCTCACCTGCCCTGCCTGTTTCTCCTGCACAGCCTATAACTGTCCGTCATGGCACACCAGTCACAGGACTCAT
Organism: Rynchops niger; assembly: GCA_013400035.1. Taxonomy (NCBI): domain Eukaryota; kingdom Metazoa; phylum Chordata; class Aves; order Charadriiformes; family Laridae; genus Rynchops; species Rynchops niger. Next base: position 69,399 of record VXBH01000503.1, read on the forward strand.
CCCACCAGGCTGATGGACAGGCATTAGTATAAAAGCATTTCAAATATGCTCCAGTGTACTCAGCACATCATGAAGCAGACTAAAGGACCTCACTAACACACTGTCCTCCACACACTGGCATGCCGCCCCAGGCTTACCTCTAGTGAGCCTCATTTTATCCCTTTCCCCCTTCAAATCTAGTTTAAAACTCTTTCAATGAGCCCTGTCGCCTCCTGTGAAAAGATCCTTTTTCCCCTTTGAGAATACCTCACCTGTCATCAGCAGGCCTGGTGTTGTGTAGACCAACTTGTGATCAAAAAAAACAAAATTCTGCCAGTAACAATGGGCAGAATCGTCATCATTCCTTGCAGCTAGAAAGATAGAGAAGAACACTACTCGTGCTCCTGATCCCTTAACCAGTTGTCCCAAGGGTCTGAAGTCTCTCTTGATTGCCCTCGGACTTTTTGTTGCAACTTCATCACTGCCTGGATCCTGATAATCTGCCATCAAATCTGATTAAATCAAAATTATTTGTAATCTTACAAAGACACCAAGGAATAAAACTAGCTCCATAACATTTAGAAAGGTCATTCTTTTCTCCCCTATTAAAAATCCTAATAAAATTATAGCAGCTATGTTTTTCATCAAGGAAGTAGTTCAATTATTAACTTTATATAAATATATTCCTTGCTAGTTCATTAAATTAGAAAGAGCAGGAATAACATAGTTAAAATGCAATTCAAAGGAAACTCTGGGCAGATGGCTATTTATATGAGAAAGAATGAGGCTTAGAAATTATTCACAGCTAACCAACAAAATTTATGGGATCAAATCTTTTCAGAAATTAAGTGAGAGCTGCTGGCACAATGATTGAATTCGTCCAGTCTGAACAGACAGAAAAATTAATTCCAAATCTCTTAATGAAACTCAGTATTAAATCTGGTCAAAATGACCTTAAAAAGGAATCAGTGAAACACTACACTGTGACCACTGCCAGCATTCACTGTCCTGCTGCAGTTCCCACATTACAAGGCAGAAAATGAAATTAATTTTTTTTTCATCTTTAGAAAACTGCTGATAGTGAAGTAAGAGTATGCACCCCTGTCAGGTGCATCAGAACATGTGATCCATGTTTGACAACAAGGTCAACTGTTTAACTGTTTCTTAAGGTCATCCAAAAACTTCCTTTGTTGCCACTCCTTTACGCAATGTCTGCGTCTGCTGCTACTATACCGATAAAATGTTCATAATTTGGGTGTTCTCTTAAAGTACGGTAGGGCTTTGCACATCCATAATCCTTCTTTCTCACATCACTATGAGATTTTTTCTTCCTTCCAAATTAAGACAGGCAAGAAATCTTTCCACCTCCTTGCAGCTAGCTAGTGTTCTTGCTTCTTGTGCCCAAACAAAAGCAATGATGTAATCCTAATTATTCCATATATGCCTTATTATCAAGGCTTTATTAAATTTAATCTAATGACTAAAATTGCAATTCCAGAAAGGAAGCTGCTCAGATCATAAAAGGCAGCATCTCCAGAATTGCTGTTCTGTTGCTCCATGTCCCCTCTTTAAGCCCTTTGCTTCTTCATTCATATACTCTTTACAAAATCCCAGTCTTCAACAGCTGTTTAAATCTGAGAAATATCTAAAAAGGGAAGAATCTTATCTACTTCTTCAATGCCTGGACCTTGTAAGTGCAGCATTCCATGAAATCTGTGAAGTGTGAGGTATATGAAATTATGCAGAGCACATAATCCATCATTAAAGTGAAACAAGGGCTAAAAAGGCTTTGACATTTTAAGGCTTGTCACAGGACTGATCATTTTGTCTTGCACAGAAACCATTAGATTTTCTTATTCCATTTACAATTGTCCTAAATCACATTTGTCTTTCTTTTCCGTTAGGAGATGAAAAATGGAAGGGAAAAAAATGGTTTCTGCTTTCCCACCACTGCTGTATCAGCAATGTAAAATGTGAAATGTATCAGGATGTAAAACACTATTCTGTTTATAACAGAAGTGTGTAAACTGTCTGCAAGGCTCCTTCAGATCAGCTGGAGCGAGGTATTTAATTTCCCTTCCCTACAGCTCTGTCTTGTATGAACTTACAGCTGCTTTCATTCATAATTGGTGAAGCATTGACCCCCGTTTTCTAAGCATAAGTATCTGCTGAAAATAAGTGTCACAGAGTTTTCACAGACTGTGATTTTGCCATCCCATATACTGGTTAAAGTTATGATGTAGGTTATGCTAATATCAGTTCAAAATTATTTATATAACATTGACTAATATCAAAGAAGTTTCACCTTTCAGACTTCATTAGTATTTATATTCAAGATACTTTTCAAGTAACGTCTATTTATTTTTATAAAGAGAAATCTTAGTGTAAACCTGTAAAAACAGACTAAATGTGACAGCATGGATTTTTTAAGTTTGTTTGGGATTTATTGTTACTGGAATTCAAAATATATGTCTTATTTGACAATTACTACAACAAAAATAAAAGATCTTACAGTATACTGGGAAAATTTGCATTTACTATTTTATTAATTTTAGAAAACAGCTTTATCTTTTATTTTCATAATTCCAATTGACAAATTTTATACAAACTACAGTGGGGAATCATGAGGTAAGAACTGAGATTAAATGTTTAGGCATATCTCTCTAAATAAAACTAATTAGCCTTGATAATCATTTTGCTTTTCTGTCATGTATGAAATGCTGGCCAGCATAATGTCTGTCATTCCCACGTGAGCCATTACACTGACATAAATACAGAGGCAAAAGTCTCTTTATTCTGAAGAGATTAACAATGCTATCCCACGGTTCTGCTTGCTTAGAATCTTTGTAGGCCATAGACTTTAATCAGAAGGGTTTGTCTGAAAATTACAGATACTTTCAGACATGTCAGAATGCCATTTCAGAATGACAAAAAAACCCAATCAATCTTTAAGATTGCTACTACAATATACAAAAAGATTGCATAAATGTAGCCTTCAGTGCCAACAAGTAGATGTCTTGACTGAATAAATGTGTCAAGTTTGTACACCAACTTACAGCTTGATCAATTTAAAATGGCTCCTAACTGGTACAAAAGTACACATAAATGAGATTGCTTTAATTGGCAGTCTGAATACCAACTACAGCATTACTAAGCACTCCTTCATTTCAGAGTTCATTCTTAGGCAGAAGAAAAAATACTTTGTTTACTAATATATTCAGCCATTTGAGACATTTATATATTATTGTAGGAAAAGCATCAATTTCAGCTCAAGTTCCAAATTGGATATAGAGAAGAAGTAATAGATACTCTATGGGCTTTTATCATAAGATCAATCACCTAAACTGAAAAAAATATCTGTAACTAAACCAAAAACCTTTAGAAAACTTTGAAAAATTACCAGATAAACCAGTCTGGCTGGATGGGTTTGTACACGTGTTTTCCTGTCACCACTACAGCCATCAGACTATTAGCAACAGGACAAAGTTTTGATATGGATAGCTACTGACTGAATTAATTGAGATGCTTGCTTTTCAACTTGCATGCTCTCTTGTGTTAAGAAGAGCCAAATACAGTGTGCCATTTGACACCTAGAAGAGTTGTGCTTTGGTACAAATATAAGCTACCATGCCAAATAATAAATAAATAAATAAATAAATAAACAGAATC
>VXBH01000503.1:73091-84261 GCA_013400035.1 Rynchops niger
AGCACCACATCTACACATCTTTTAAATACTTCCAGGGATGATGACTCAACCACTTCCCTGGACAGCCTAATTCAGTGCTTGACAACACTTCTGGTGAAGAATTTTTTCCTAAAATTCAATATAAATCTTCCCCAGAGCAAACTGAGGCTGTTTCCTCTCTTTCCTATGACTTGTTACTTGGGAGAAGAGACTGACCCTCACCTCACTACAACCTCCTTTCAGATAGTTGTAGAGAGTGAGGTCTCCCCTCAGCCTCCTTTTCTCCAGGCTGAACAATCCCAGCTCCCTCAGCCGCTCCTCATAAGACTTGTGCTCGCTAGGATCACCATACTAGTACATGTGACCAGTACTTTGCTGTGAATTGTTATTTTCAAGGCCACGCTACTTGATAAAATATTAAAAACTTGGCCAGTCTGAAGGATCTGGATAAGGATAATCACCATATTCTAGGAAAGCCCCCTTCCCCTCCGGATTACAAGTTTATCCAGAAAGTATTAGGAGACCCCTTTGAACTTCCTCTCCGTTATGGTGGCAATCACAAGGCAGTAACAAATAAATATTTCATCACAGCCACCTACTATCAGTGCAACTGTAACCCAAAGCACTATATGCCCTTGTTTACCAGCACCATAAATAACTGATCATAGCACTCTAGGGAAGGTGGATGGTTGTTTTCAGGATATATCTTCAAAGAACAGATAATCATATGTGCATTTATCTTTATTAATTATTCATTAATAATTATTCATTTTTATGTACCCTGTCAGTTCTGCCAGCAAAGCACTAAGGTTTTGAAGACAACCTCATTGCAATTTAGCTGTCAGCACACTAAAAGCTTACACTCTGTCTTTTAAGAAACAGACACATCAGGCATTTTTTTTCGAACCCAGATATCTCCTAAATCTAAGTATTCTACCCTACCAGAGTTTCACCTTAACGTATAAAATGCACAAAGCTGAAATAGGAATGTGTTCAATAATATCTATACTTTTCTGAGATTTAATAAAATAAATACCAACATACATGTATGCACACAATAATAACTAGTCATAAAAAATTCACTTATTATGGAAATCTGAAAGAATTCCTAGAACTTGACAAGATAGCAACAGTCCAAAACTACCTTACTGCAGAGAATTGACTTTCTTTTCAGATATCATTGAGAAGGACTGAAAAGCAGCAATGTGGAAAGGTAAATTAAAACATCTATGTCTTCTGACCTTTCTGACATTCGCCAGCCCTCCGGATTTTGCTGATTTTGCATTTAAATATGAGGAAAATAAATCCTCCAACAAACAAATGTGCGCAAACACAGGGTATTCTACTGGGTTAGCAAATGCAGTAGCTTATGGATGGTGCTGGTAGGAATCTGATCAGGCACAACAAAGAAGGTGTACATAGCTGTGAATACAAGCAGACAAAAGGCAAGTATAGAGTAACAAAGCAGTAATAGGAATATATTAGGTTGCCTTAGCTGTTTATGAAAACACAGCGTAATAACGGTAAGTCAAAAGAAAGCTTTCATGAAGTCTGCAGTACAATCTAAATATTGATCAAAGCAGTGCAGTTCGTATATTAGAGACAGTGGAGTCCATACCATCCAGGTCTTTATAAATCTTGCTGATATCGTTGAGTCTTGTTTACAGTATACATTAAGCATGGATGGTGCATGTGTAACAAGCAGCACAGCACCACAACACACCAGAAGAGGAAGCATGTCATGTCTGCATGTCAGGAGGCACTCCCACGGCTAACCCTGGAATCACATGGAACATTAACAGCCCAGCCTGAGTGTGAAAACCTGCATATAGGAAGATAATTTGGAAGTATCAACACCCTGCTGTCCTGCAAATTCATTAGTAAATTAATCCGTGGGAATCTATCATACAGTTGGCGTGCTTTGAGCCTCTTCTACAATGAGCTTGGATAATGTACGTTGGTTTCTTTCTGTGATTATGCCACAAACTAAAATAAATTAGATCCATCACTCTATCAAATTATCCTGAAATAGACAGTGGGAAAGACCTTTCACTGTACTTTCACTATCCTTATTTTTGTGTATTATCATATATGAAACACTACTTTAGACTAAGCAGATCCACTTAGCATGGCCATCTATAGACACACTAATTCTACCTCAATTCTCACATCTTTGCTGAAAACCAAATCTCTGTAGTGTTGTACAGAGGAGTTCATTCCCTAGAATGTACTTCTCCAGTTTTATTCAAGTGTACCACTACTTCAACCATTTCCAAATAAACCTACCTTCATTTCAAACACAGGGAAACACAGTAACACAGAAATCATGTAAGTCAAAGTCTGGGCATAAAGGATAAAGGCCTTCATTTATAAACCAAAATAATCAAGTTTTGAAGAAAGAGAAATGCTCCCTTCATTACTACACTGCAGTATAACTGGTCTAACAAGAAATATAATAAATTTGCAATTAGTTTATTTTTTTTTTTCTACAGTATTAACACAGAATTTTATTTTACTTCTGTTAGTAGCAAAAGATGATTAAGAATAGCAGTACTTACAGAATAACAGTTGTTTAGTGCATTTTCAGATATACTTATCAAAGAAGAATTTATGCTAGCCCAGAAAATTCTGCATATCTACTCTTGTTGCCAGACCTTGACAGATCGAGAGTCCTACTGCATAACCTCATCTGTTTACAAATACATAACAAGGAAACTGAAGCAGTGTGTCACTGTCCTAATTCAGATATTCAAGCCAATTCTGTAGTCGTAAATGAATTTAAATACCTTTCTAGATTTTTAAACAAGGACAACAACAGGGCTAAGCAAAAGGAATAATGTCCAGAGACAGAGGACTTCCATGGGCTGGAATCCAAGGTTCTATGCTACCCTAAAAGGTTAGAGATTGTGAGAATGTAAGAGAGGAAAGGAAATAAAAACTCATAGGGAATCACTGGGAATATTAAAAACATATGGACCTAGTGTATTGTGACTCCTTAGCCTGTTTTCTAATGCAGTTATAGCTAGTTTTGTTCTTACCTGAAATTTGTCAAGTGGTCTATCTATGAGATTTTCTACCAGGACTCTATAAACCCATAAGGGTGCTAACCGTATACTTCTACAGAAGAACCATTTAATTTTTTTTTCATCTGAAATAGAAAATAATTTTACCAAAATAATGTTCCACTGGAAAATATATTATGCTTCTGAAGAACTAGTATGCTAGACCTTTGAATTTCCTACTAAATATCACTGATTCGTGAAGCAGTAAGACTCTAATCGTGTTTTACCTGAAAATGTTATTGCAATTTTGACTGCTGCTAACAAAGCTTTCATAATAAAGATTTAAAATCCAAATTGTTTATTTCTAAATCATACACGTGTTAAAATTTATTTTGACTGAAAAGAAAATGTTCAATTCATAGATTTTTACTAGTTGCTAAAAGAAAAGAAAATAACCTTAGAACTCACTTTTCTTAAAGAAATTAAGCAAAAGGAAAATAAAACTATTTTCCAAGCAGAATAAAGTTAAATATATATATTTATTTTGCAAGGAAATTGTTTAGTACAGTGTGTGATTATTCCATAGTAAATTATTTTGTAGAAAGATTATACTGTATATATAAAACAGAAAACCTAGCTTCTATTATAACCTCCACTATGACTGTGAGGCTAGAAAATAAGGTTAAGAAGTTAACTTTATGGCTAATTATGAGAATTCCATGCTTCTAAAAACAAGAATATTGCTACTAGAGGGGGAAAAACCAGGAATTATATATTATAATTTCAAATCCATAAAGAGGTTGGGGGTTTTGAATAATACTTCCTGTGCTACAGAAAATGTAAGTATTCCCTTTCATAATAAACATATGTATATATGTTTACGTGTGTGTGCATATGTACAAACACATACATATATGTGCAAAAATAATTCTTCACACAGCAACTGTTTCCTAGAGTCTCACTGATTAGTTCCACGTTCTATCCTGAGAGTAACCAGGAGTTAAAAGTTTTTTGCCTTCCAGTATATGACATCCTTGGAATTTAAATACTTCCATTTGTTAATGATGCTACTTAATGAGGGCTTTTAAGAAAGATGGGGATAAACTTTTTAGTAGGGCCTGTTGCAATAGGACAAGGGGTAATGGCTTTAAACTACAAGAGCACAGATTCAGACTAGATATAAGAAAGAAATTGTTTACAATGAGGTTGGTGAAACACTGGCAGAGGTTTCCCAGAGAGGCGATAGCTGCCCCTTCCCTGGAAACAGGGGCTCTGAGCAACCTGACCGAGTTGAAGATGTCCCTGCTCATTGCAGGCGATGTTGGACTAGATGACCTTTCAAGGTCCCTTCCAACCCAAACTATTGTATGATTCTATGACATTTTAAACTTCAGAGCAGAAAACCTGTTTTCTACTCATGGTTAAATGAATTTACAATTCTGGAGGCTTGAATAACACTTATCCAACAGATCAACCCTTTGCATTTACCCTGTGTATTGAACTCTATATTGATAAGCACCATTTCATCAGTCCCACATGTAAAGCGTACATGGCAAACAAGTTCAGGATATATTCTTTGTTTTGTTTTATTTTTGGAAAGGAGAGGTCAATTATTCATTCATAGTATTCTTAGTCAAAAAGCAGCCTAAGCAGGCAGTGAGTTGGTGTTGCCTAAACACAGTAACATAAAGCCACTTAAAACAAATTACAACTTAATTATGTTTTTGTTTTATTACACACATACACACACAAATTCAAGCATTAAAATGACACCTAATAAAGCAGAGATGCAGAAAACAAATTTGCAACTTGTCGTGTCTACGCTTGCACTGTTTCTTCTCTTCATTAATTTTTGAAACCTGTTTTCCAAACTCAAACAAATGTCCAATCAACTTCCAAAGCTTAAAGTTTTAAAGGAACAATGAATTCACCAGAAGCACTGTCTTGCGGTCAAGTAACACAACTCAGGCTTGGGAACTGCACACCAGATCTTGGAATACAATGCTGATTATTTTTTTTTTCCCATGGCTTCAGAGAGAAGATAGATTTTGTTCCAAGAAAAAAGGAGTTTTGTTCTTCTAGTTGGAAAACATTTTCTTTCATGCCACTCTTTCTCGTTCCCACCACACAAAAAGGGACTTTAGGGTTTCATACCGTCAATTTCTCAGATCTATGGCAGGAACAACTGTACCTCTAGACATTTCTAACGACTGTGCATCTAGACTTCCAGCAGCAACAACTCTAAAACCTCATTAAGCACTGTAGCCCATTGCTTCAGGACCCTATTACAATTTTTTTCCTAATGTGTTATCTAGAATTCCTTGGTGCAGTTTAGGTCCATTACAAGTTTTAACATACATTGGAGATCTTTGTGTAGCAGACTTTTTAATACTTAAAATTTTGCTATGTTTCTAAATATTCTGAGCTTTAATATGTTCTTTTTTAGACTAAACAATTGCAATTAATTCATTTTTACTTAGCAGATCAAGTTTTCCAGATCTCTGATCATGATCGCTTGCAGCTATCAAGGGAGAAATCAACCTGCAACTTTCTTGGATCTTGGCCACAGTAATCCAGCTGAAGTTTAACAGTGCTGAGCGTTTCCATAAATTACAGCTATAATAGCCCTCTTCATTCATGGTAGAACTTAATTTGTTAAATATTCCTTCTACCACTCAGTCTGTTTCTCAAATTAGTTTGTTATTAGGTGGATAAATAAGCAAATCCTGTTCTTATCTATCATTCAAATCTCTAGCACTGGCAACTGAATAATTTCTTTCTCATTTTTTGCTGTTTCATTATTATTGTTTTCAAAATCATTATTTTAAATACCTTGCATTTGTTTTATATTTTCCTAGTTTGTTACTTTGTTTACTTCTTCATTTTAGGCTGTTCTGTTGCTAAAAATGAAGGTACCAAGTCACATACCTTTTTTGCTGTACAAAAACTGACTGACATTCTGCAGGATCCAGATCTTTTATTTCACGCTTTCTAGTTACAGATTAACTTCCAGGCTTCCTTTGTTTCATGGAACAGGATGATTACTCTGGCATTATTCTCTTACAGCACATTTCTGAGTTCCTTGAAGTCTGATGAATCTCACAGAAAAGTACAATTGATTAGAACATGCAAGCATTGCAACATGTACACTCACAGATGACCAGCAGAAAACCACAGATCACCACAGATAACCACCAGCAAAAGACCATCTAACCACACAGCCTTCACTCTCTTCTTCATTTCTCTGGAGGTCTGTGTGGAATTTTTGAACAACATGCTCAGATCCAAAGTCAGGAATACATTTCAAAGCAGATCTCTCTCAACTTCTTTCTACAGGTCATTTGCTAAAGTGATTCCCTGAAATAAAATTACCTAATGGTGAGATCTCACCTCTGTAAAATGTTTTTATTTCTAGACTGGAAGGCAACACCACCATTATTAGGATGCTGAGTGATTCAATAACCCAGGAATGCCAAAGACTGCTTAAGAAAGGAACTTACATACCTGAAGACATATCAGTTCTCCGGTCCAGGTCTATCTTGGGTGAGTACAAAAAATATTTAACTTGGTATAAATTTTACCCCCTCAGGGAAGGACAGAAGGAACTGAGAAAGACTCCTTCAAACAACAATTCACTGAGCACCAATGCACCATGATTGTCAGCGGAATTCTGTGAGTATTTTACTGAGGCTTATTGGAGCAAATAAGCCTGGCATCCATTTCCAATTATATTAAGGACCAGGTGATTTGGAGTAGTCAGCACGAATTTATGAAGGGGTAATCATGCTTGACCAACCAGACAGCCTCCTACAATGACTTGACTGGCTCAGTGAATGAGGGAGAACAGTGGATATTGTTTATCTTCACTTTAGCAAGACTTTTGACACTATCGCTTATAACATCCTCACAGGAAACAGAGGAAGTATGGGCTGCATATTGAACAGTGAGGTGCATCAAATATGGCTAAACTGCTGGACTTGAAGGACTGGGATTAGCAGCACTAAGTCCACATGAAGGCCAAGCACTAGTGGCATACCCCAGCAATCAATACTTGGGCAATACTGTTCAATACCTTCATTAATGACAAGAATTCTGGGACACATTTCCATCAGCAAGTTTGCAGATGATAAAAGCTGATGAAACACCAGATGGCTGTGCTGCCATTCAGAAGGACCTCAATATACTGGAGAAATGCATAAACAGGAACCTCATTAAGTTCAACAGGGGGAAGTGCACTTTATTCTTGCCTCTGTGGACAAATAACCCCATGCTCTAGTACAGGCTGGGGGCCAACTAGCTGGAAAGCAGCTTGGAAGGACCGGGAGATCCTACAGGGCAACAACATCAGCATGTGTCCTTGCTGCAAAGAAGGCCAAGGGCATCCTCCCATCCTGCACTGGGAAGAAGACTGTTCCTGGCTGGTTGAGGAACGTGATCCTTTCCTTTCACTCAGCAGTAGTGAGGCCATGCTTGGAGTGCTGTATCCAGTGCTGTTCTGGGCTTGCCAGTACAAGAGAGACATAGACATACTGGAAAGAGCCCACCACAAGGCCTGGACCTTCTCTCAGAAAGGCTAAGAAAGCTTGGGATTGTTTAGTCTGCAGGAGGCTGAGGGGGGTGATCTTCTCAATGTGTATAAATGCCTGATGGCAGAGAATGAAGAGGATGGAGCTTTTTTTCAGCGGTGCCCAGTGGCAGGATGAGAAGCAGAAAGCACAAACTGAAATACAGAAGAGTCTGTCTGAACATCAGCACTTTTTTTTTTTTTTTACTGGGAGTGTGATGAAGAAAGGTTGTGGAGTCTACCACCTTGGAGAAATTCACAATCTGACAGCCCAACCATGAGCAACCTGCTGTAGCTGANAGAGCCCACCACAAGGCCTGGACCTTCTCTCAGAAAGGCTAAGAAAGCTTGGGATTGTTTAGTCTGCAGGAGGCTGAGGGGGGTGATCTTCTCAATGTGTATAAATGCCTGATGGCAGAGAATGAAGAGGATGGAGCTTTTTTTCAGCGGTGCCCAGTGGCAGGATGAGAAGCAGAAAGCACAAACTGAAATACAGAAGAGTCTGTCTGAACATCAGCACTTTTTTTTTTTTTTACTGGGAGTGTGATGAAGAAAGGTTGTGGAGTCTACCACCTTGGAGAAATTCACAATCTGACAGCCCAACCATGAGCAACCTGCTGTAGCTGACTCTGCTGGGGAGGGGGATGGACAATGTGATCTCTACAGGTCCCTGCCAACCTGAGCCATTTTGTGGCTCTCCCAGCATGTAAGTGAGCTATTGGGAGTAAAGAGATTTGTCAAGGAGTACTTTGTTGTTGTCATTAAAAAAAAAAGATAGAAAAAAAGAAAGCCTAGTCTCATCTCAACTCTATGCTTTACAGATAGCTCACATCTGTACTTCATTACACTGCATTGCAAACATATTTTTTCCAACACTAAAGCATTTTATATTCCTAAGGTAATGACATGATTACTTGTAACAACCATCATGTGATATCAGTAAATAACTGGTAAGCATATAACAATAGTAATATTTCACTTAGCAAATAATTTCCCTACTGTAGTAGTCGTACTGGCAGTGCTATCCTTTAGACTTACCCTGTAGTCTTCATTTCAAGAATGTTCTAAGCTGGTTGTATATTTTGCAAATTTTAATCACTTGGACTTAGTTTTTTTTATGCTATTTACATACCTCAAGCGAAATAAACACATAATGAACTTTTCAGGAAAATTATTCAGTGGTCTCCAAAGGCAGGTTGGAGAAAAATATGTCCTGCAGTACGTCAGCAGAGAATCCAAATTCGTAAGGAAATGCCCTTTTCCCAGGGATTTGCTTCTTTCCTATCAGTGATAATCCACACACTCAAGTAAAGGAAATTACTCAGTTTCATGTTAAAATATCTATAATACCATCTATGTTTTCCAGCTCCTGCTGCTGTCTATCCTTCTCTTTGTCAGTTACTGGGCCTGTTTAAGATCAAGGGCTAAGGGTAACAGAACTATTCTGATAACTATAGTGCAGAGCTTCATGGGGCTGAATGGAGTCACGCTAGATCCCAGCCCTTCCTTTGCTCTTCCCTCCTAATGTCCAGACAGCCCTGAACATCCCCATTCCTAACAAATGAATGGAAATTTTTTCAAGGGAATGCCGAAAGAATGAAAAATGAAAACAGGAGCAGCAAATTAAATCTAAAGCATCAATCGGTGAGCTCAGGGAATAACAAGGAAGAAGATGCACAGTGATGTGCAGAAAAGACCAGAGATATCAGAAAGCATAGCACAGTTCTGCCAGAGAGGGGATTAAAAACGTTTTAACTTATAAAAGGCTTCACAGAAAGTACACAAAACAGCATTATCTACAGAATCATCACGAACAACATGAAAAGATGAATAAAGCACAACTATTCTTTAGTTTTCTTAACACACGTATGAAATTAAGTATTATGTAGAAAGACTGAAAAATGTGATTTTCATGGATGGAAGGTTTTTTGCAGGCTATTACACACACTGGATTAAATCTTCCCTTCAGAAAGTCTTTTATTAGGAAATCAGGATGAATGTGACACAGGAAGGACCACTTTATCACCTGATTCTTACATTCTTTCCCTAAGCATCCCCCATTGTTCACCACCAGGGATAGGAGGCTGAATTCACCAGACCACCTATGCTTAGAGCTAGAAGGGAAAAGCTCACGCTGTAAGTGGAAAAAGGGGGCTAAGCCATCAGGAAAACAGCTGGGATAGAAAGCCTGAATGGGAAATCATACACACAAATTTCCACAAACAATTGTGCAAAATGGCTCTACCAGCTCACAGTTACATACAACCAGTATGCAAATACAGTTAGCTTATGATGGGGAAACCTGTAATAGCTGAAGAGATAGGAGGATGAAAATATCCTGGGCATAACTGAGAATATAACTGCATCCTAAGAAGGGACTGAGAGGGTGGGTGGGGGCAGGGATAATGAGAAGATAAAAAGGTAAGAAATCAAGGTAAATCCATAACTTGATAAACAAAGAGGGCTGGTCAAGACAAACTAGAACACAGAAATAACAACAACTAATTGGGCCAATGCAGACAGATCCTTAGACAAAATCTAAGAGAATATGCATCCCACTAAGGACATTTTTGTCCTCCTCTAGAATTAAAATTCTAGGTTCAAATTAAGCCCGTTGGGGAAAGTACTATTTCTGGTATTTGTCAATATAAAAGATAAGAAGACATCAACCCAACTGGCAGAAGCCTGTTGCGCTGATAAAATACCTGTAGATGCTAGATCTCAACAATTCCTTTAAACTTTTAAACAAGTTGGATCTAGCTGCAGTAGCACACCTGGGAAGGAAGGCTTCTTGTCAGCAGCAGCCTCCTGGTTAAGAATATGCTTTGTCTAATGAAGACAGATGTAATTCTGGTGCAGTATTAGTTCTTTGACCATTCTTAGACCCTTCAACTGATCTCATCATCAAAAGAGAATGAAAGACATGGTTAATACAAGTTTAAAAAATGTTAGAACAACAATGTATTTCTTCAAACACATAACTGTACAAACCCCACTTCAGTTTGCCCATACTCCAGTTTGCAGAGGAAAGTCAGGTGGAACAGTCAGTTTACTACAATACTACTCTTCCTAAGCTGTAACTTTGTCAGTGCCTTATTTTTTCTCTGCTTGCCAAGATCTTTGTACTAGTTGTGTGTGTTTTCTGCCTAGTAAGCAGAATGTTGAATGACAGACAGACTTATCCTGTACAGAATCATAGAATCATAGAATTGCTGAGGTTGGAAGGGACCTTTAAGATCATCAAGTCCAACCATTAACCTACTCTGACAAAAGCCACTTCTAAACCATGTCCCTAAGTACCCCATCTACCCTTTTTTTAAACACCTCCAGGGATGGTGAATCCACCACCTCCCTGGGCAGCCTATTCCAATGTCTAATAACCCTTTCAGTGAAAAATGTTTCCTAATACCCAATCGAAACCTCCCCTGACATAACTTGAACCCATTTCCTCTTGTCCTATCACCTGTCACCAAGGAGAAGAGGTCAGCCCCCATCTCTCTACAACCTCCTTTCAGGTAGTTGTAGAGGGTGACAAGGCCTCCCCTCAGCCTCCTCTTCTCCAGGCTGAACAACCCCAGCTCCCTCAGTTGTTCCTCATAAGGTTTGTCCTCCAGACCCCTCACCA
>VXBH01000503.1:84624-101647 GCA_013400035.1 Rynchops niger
CCCTGATGCACAGAAGCCCAGAGTCAAAAAAGGTATTATAGTGCTTCATATACTTTAGGAGGCCACAATCACTTTACCTCTCCTGCTACAGACAGAACTCCAGATGGCTCTCCAAACATTAGAAAAAAAGCTTTTCTGAAATAAATTCTAATAGCTTTGAATACAACTATAATCAGATTTTGTTAAAAACCTCTTTGTATGTACTTTGCGCACTGTGGCTATGGGGCATGTATAATTGAACATTATATAATAAAGAAAAAACATGTTAGTTTTTTGTCCTAGGTGCTAGACTCCATGACCTACTTCTCGTTGTATATTGACATTTTCACAAAAGCAGCTCCAAAGAGTAGTACAGACTTTTTTTTTTTTTTTANATAGGAAGCTTTCATAATAGTTGCTACAATTAATCTAACCACATCTTTTGATTTCCACCTCACTTCTTTTCAGCTTTCATTTATAGACATTCTTTTGTACTTGGGGAATGGGAGGGGGGCAATAGAACTAGAAAAAATCATGGGGAAGGATGGAAGATAAATTACTGTTGCTTAAGATACGTTTGTATTAATAAGCTTGCAGCTGTATCTATTTTCAGATTAGAGTTTGATTCAAAAGAGCAAACAAGGATAAGGAAACAAAGCTGAATTGTTTGCANAATTGTTTGCAATTTCTATTTTTTTCTAGAAATCTTACGGGAATGTAATAAGATTAAAGCAGGTTTAATTCCTGTGTTTCCCAGATAAAATGGAAATCATACCCCTAAGAGAGTTTGTATTTTGTTTCTAAGACTTTGCTTTAGACAAGTGTGTTTCAGAAAATGGAAAAATAAAGACTGGCCATTTTAATGTAAGCAAAGGGCTTGCACAAAATTACTGAATACCCTGATGCACAGAAGCCCAGAGTCAAAAAAGGTATTATAGTGCTTCATATACTTTAGGANCAAGTGTTAATGCTTTAGCTGTTCAGAATGTTACTGATCTATGCCCCTTTCCCCAACAAAGGTAACAACGGCACAAGAAGTAATTTCTTCTCCTGTTTTCTACTTTACTTGAAGAACACATACATACATGTTACCTATCACTGAAGAGGTAAATAGTCACCAAATTTCAGAAAGCATTGGGAACAGCCCAAGAACACCAAGCAAAATCACCACGCCTATGCCCAATTTCCAAGCTCAAATACCATATAAAATACGTGACAAGGTGTCATGGAAATTAAATACATAGCACAATGAAAGAACACTTATGGTTACAGCTAAATACCATCTCTATTATAAAATAGAAAATTATACATCAAATTAGGACAGTAACAGAGCCAAAAAGTAGTGGTTTTAAGGAGCAAATTTATGCATATACCATTCAACATCTGTACAAGTGGATGACCAATCCACTTCACACAGACATTTTTAGGTCTGTAGGGACAATTTATGCCTTACTGTCCAACTCATTAATTCCATGCAAACAGTTTGCCACAGCACTCATCAAGTTCTGATTTCACATCACCTAAACTAAAACATCCATTAATCTCATCCATCTTCAGAATCACAAAACTAGTGAAAATTTAGTAAAATTTTGAATGAAAGCTCTATCTAGTCCAACAATTTCTGGAAACAGCTATACCTGAGAATGAGACTTTAACACATTTTTCTTTAGAGAAGAGCACTGCAAGACTAAGTACATGGCTACTGTAAAGGAAGTAGATAAATTTTAAATTAGTTAGAAATATTAGTACACACAAAGAAGCGATACACTCTGTTGAGTGAAAGCTTCCTGATACATTAGAAATTACTTTAGGCAATTTATCTAACATGAACATTATGCTTGTCTGAATACCCAGGCTGGACAGACATCAACAGACCAGTTGCAATTAAAAGAGGGTCTGCGCATCCACCAAAAGTTGCACCACAGCAGTTGAAGACACATTCAACCTGGGGACATTTTAGTCATTTCCAAAAAAAGGTTGACAAAATAAAGAAATCTCATGCAGAAATAAGAGTATTCTGATGGTACAGTGATAGTGGAAGAAAGGAAACAGACCAGAAACAACTGGTCTGTGTGCTCTTGAACACGCTGCACAAACACAGAAGACTCCGGGCTACAGATCAGGCTGTAGACTGGGCTCAGCCTTAGAAAGAAACATAGCTATGGTGGAAAGACAGAAGGTGGCTTCCTGTTTCTTCTTTCAGTCCATCTTGTGTAATGCCTTACTCCTGCATAGATCCTAATTTTAGATCACACATTTTCTACAAGTCATTAATAGAAATGCAATCAACCCAAGACCAGCTTCTTTGTAACAAATACCCACCCTCTAACCTGACACTTCTCCTTTGCTATTTCCCCTTTTGCCATTTCTTTGCCTACCTGTTAATTACTCTCACAAGAGATCTTTTCCAGTTGAGGGACTGATCACCCTTGTGCCACTGCACCACTTGCATTTCTCAAGAGCAGATGCATTACAAATAGAAGAACCTCCTCTGTCTAGAAATAAGAAATCTGAGTGAAGAATGTAAAATCTGGGTTGGTTGTTTCAAGGCAGATATTTCAAATTGTATGGAAGCAACTGGACATAGTTAGGGATTTTTCTTCAAAAACTTCTTAAGGAAAAAAACCCAACTTCCATACTGTCAAATTCACATTAATAAATATCTTATAGTCATTCCTTTTATTTCTTTATCTATATTGTGGTACCAATGTTTACTATTCTGTAGTTCATATGATACTACTTCTCAACTAAATGCAAAGATCCGCTAGGTTTTTAATAAATCTCTAAAGTGTCAATTTCTTCAGAACACTGGAACACTATAACACCAAAACCAGCACATCAGTATTTTGAGTTTTACTGCTTTCATTGTTATTTGCATTTGAAAACTATCATTAACCCATTCCTGGAAGCCGAGGCAGAATATTCATTCCTCAATTTGAGAGATTAAAGGTAATCTAGATATTTGATCCTCACTGAATGCAGTCTAATTTTTTCCATACTCTTTTTAAATCTGAATGGCTGAAAAACACTTTGCTTTCATTCCTACTACACTAAATTTGGCAACTATCACTTTATCCCTACACTTGAATTCTCGCATTGCTGACTGGCCTTTTCCTTCTCATATCCTCTTTCCCACATACGACCTTTTGGAAGTTGGTAGTCTCACAGACATAATGCAGTCCTTCTTTCAAGTTACCTTACTGAGAACAAAAAAATTTCCATGTGGAATTTTAAATCTCTCTTTCATTTGAGTATCTGGGCTTCTAAGTGTAGATCTATTTCTAAGTCCTTAATTTTTCAGTGTTTCCCCTTTTTGAAATCAAGAGCATTTAAGTCAAAACAAATCAAGGCTGGACTATAGGATCTAAAGGTGTTCTGCTTTTTAGTAATGTCCTCCTTAATCCCCAAAATAGGGTTAGTCATGGAGAAGAAATTAATTAATGAAGATACTGGTGCAATGTCAATGTCTATGCTCTAGCACTATCAACTAGCATTTTTTCCCAATAATCCCAATCTAGACAGCTAAGATGTCCGATATTACTAGAGTGAGCAGTGTTATTTTTTTACCTTTAATACTATCAGGGAGACTTAGTTTCCAAAAATTACCACATCAGACCTTTCTTACTGTCCCTTCCAGACTCCACTGAACCTAAGGTACCATACAGCACATTTTAACTTTACTTCTGTTTTCCTCAAACACGATCTTACATTTCTGCAATTATTTCTTTTAGTTAACCTATAAAACTGGAGTTCAAGCCGTTCAAGTTCCTCAGTCTTGTTATTAGATTTCCTGCATTACCACACCAATGTTTCAGTATTGGCCTGTTGACCACAACTGATCAACAATAAAATCCGTTCTTTAGTGGAATTACTTATGTAGTTACAACTATTATCAGTATTTTTTACTTCCTTTCCCCTTGCCATTTCTCCGATTACTCTTTTATATCATATGCCATTTTCTCTTTTCCCTTATTTTTCTCAAGTGCTCAAGTTGAGTTAAAAGATGTCATGTCTTCTTCCAAAGTTTAATTTTTCACTTCTTTGTTTACTGTCTTTCCAATCTCAATTCCCAGATGAGAGTATTTCAATGGAATACAGCTATCAAGAATAATTCTTTTTTTCTGTGAATGCCACTCAGTAGCCAAGCATCCTAAAATCATTCTCTTGAAATGCATTTCCCCTATTATTTTTTTTAAGGGGATTAAATAATTCCACCCATATAACTCCAGACCCCTTACTACTCTAAGGAGATCTTTCCTAATCTTAGGCAATTGCACATTAAAGCAGAAAACTCTCATTTGTCCCAAGCACCAGTTTGAGCGAAAAATATACGCATGACTAGTGACATATTGTTACTACCTTACCTTCCCCCCTACACACATAAACACATACACACTCTTTCACGTTTTTCTTTTTTAAATGAAGTTTTGCCAAGATAAGGAGAATTCCTTTCTAAAGATGGGAAGTTTTGACTTGGAAATATTTTAAAACAGAGACACTTGATTTCTGTCATATACAATTCTTACAATTTTCAGTACGAGGCAAATTTTTCTGTTAATGAAAGGAAAACCCATGATAAAAGGCAGACACAACCTCCACACTCTTCAAGTTTTACCTTTTTGGAATTATTAAATATTGGTTGATATACAGAAATTATTCTACTGAGTGTTAAATTTAGTATAAGCCTCCCCAAAACATTTCTTTTTTTTAATATAGCTTTCAAATTGCTTTCAGCAAAGCATTAAGGATAATACAATTTCATTACTTTAAAATAAGTCAACGTGATTCTCAAGACATTCTGTATTGTTCCTATGTACAAACTGAAAAGCAGGAACTTCAAGTCTCATATTGAAATACATAATTACAGGATGAAATCATACTTAGTCATAATGTCTGTGGGTTATCAGAGGTCAAATATATTTTTAAAGCTATTTTTCACATCATATAAAATATACTGATTTATTACAATATATGACAATCCATATTAGAAAAAAATCAGGATCTTAATTCCCTACAGCACTGTTTGCAGGAAGCAGAATGTCACAATATAGTCATTACATAGAATTTCATTATTTTCTCAATCTTGGTAGCCACCCAGTGGCTACTTTTTTTAACACTTGAACATAAACAGGAACAGGAATTTAAGAGATGCTGACAACCTGCAATTTTCAGTGACATCCCCTTGAGTTAAATATTCTTATTATGTGAAATAGGAAAGCCATCAGTATTTGTTCTCTGCCAGTACAATCAACTGAATTTGGAAGGGAAAAAAAAAAGAGATATGGATACAATTGTGGTGGGGCTTTTTTGGTCATGATTGAATTTTCATAGATTTTTGTGTCTCTTGTTTTTGTTTAAGTAAGAGATTGTTAATAGTAAGATACTTTGTTAACAAAATTTTAATAGGAAAATATTAGTGTGATTTTTATAAAGGATACAGTAGGAAGAAGTTTGTTACCAAATTGTCATTGCATACCATGTAATAAGATCTGTACTTATGGATAGAAAGAGTAATAACAGCACAGATGGTGAGAAGAGAAAAGGTCTACAGACTCATTTGACTGTATGTTTTCAGAGCTAAGGAAAAAAGTTATCCCCTCATGTAACAGAAGTTTAATACTTACCAATGCTACCTAAGGTACCTTCACTATCTGAAGTTGTGACAATATCTCTTTCAAATTCTGGCTTTGAGAGCTTTAGATGTATGCTAATGACAGAACAGAGACCTTAATCCTCATCTCCTGGTTTTGGAAATATCAAAATGTTTTGCACGCCATTTAAAAAGTAATCTTGTTAAAGGAGTTTTATTCTCAATGATCTTTGCTTCCAGCTACCTAACATATCAAACCAAGCCCATTTTCCTGTGATAAATCAGTTTTTTATACAGGTTAAAGGTGGTAGCATGAAATCATCAGACTAAGATAAGCAACACAGAGATAACTCACATTTACCATGTACATGTGCAAGTACACAAGTAATTAAGTGCAAATTTTGTTGTCTCATTTACATACACTTTCCTCCTTGTAAATGCTAAGTAGTTTGTTCATCTTTAAGAGGGAAGCAACAACACCCAGAATTATCTTGCACTGCTACAAAGTAGAAAAATAACAAGTTACCAGTCAGGTTACCTTGTGAATCTAAATCCCAGAAGATGAGGATGCAGTAAATTACAATTATAAATCTCACTAAAACGTACATTCTGATCCTTAGATTTATTTTCACCAATCTACAGGTGAGAGACAATCCAGCCTAACTCTCTAAACTCAGATTTTAATGGCACTGTTGGTAAAAAATGGTTTCTCATACATAAGTTCCACAAAAAGTAAATCTATCGGTTCTTTAAAAATTGCAAGACATTAAACATGTAAATACACTGTAAAATTATTTTAAGTTACAGATCTTTTGCCTCGTTTGTTGAATTTGTCGACGATCTAGTAATTTTTAATTTTTTTTTTTCAGAGGTCTGGAGAGAAGAAAAGCCCAAAGCTATTAACTGATGTAAAATGTATCAAGGGGCTTAGACAAACTGCAGTGATAAATGTTTCTGACCTTTATCATAATAAATTATGCAAGTTTTGCAAAAGTTCTCAGTCTTGCAGGAAGGGACAGGAATTGATTCCATGGCCTATTTAGGTGTATTTGTGTTTAGGTGCCAAAGAATGGCTGCATTTCCAAAAGCTTGCCTGGTTTTGCATATTATGTTCCTCCTAACTCTCTTTTTTATATTTTTTATCACAGAAATAAGTTATTATTGCCCTTTAAAGGCTTATAGTTTACTACTTCCTGCAAAGTAAAGACGCAACTTTATCCTTTCCTTGGCCAACAGTCTGCCTTTTCCTTCTTGCAATCTTTAGATTAGTAAGATCTCACTCCTAGCCATGACGATGCAATTACTTCAGTGGGTCTGTGTGTGTTTTTAACTCGATTTTCCACAACTATCCTCTCCAATGTGAAATCAAATACATAAATAAAACTGGAGAACATTTCATTTACAGGGGCTAGCACAGCTTAGCCATTATTATATTAACAAAATGTACAACATTTTATTCTAAAGTTTGCATCCAAAAAAAAAAAATTAGTATTACTAATGACAAAAGAACATAAAAGTACAATAAAGAGATCCAAAGATCACGCTGGAGAGCGGCCCCACAGAAAGATAGCTGGGGGTTTGGGTTGACGGCAAGTTGAATGAGTCAACAGTGTGGGCACACTGTACTGGCTTCATGAGACAAGGTTTTGGCAGTGGGGGAGCTGCATGCGTGGAAGAGACATGGGGGTGTCCCATTCCAGATACAGGTAGGTCCATCTGGTTACACATCAGACCTACCACGGGCCAAACCTGAGCCCATCAGTGAAGAGGCGGTGCCTCTGTGAAAACATACTGAAGAAAGGGAAAAAAATGTTGCCCAACACCTGTGAGAGAGAGGAAAGAGAAAAAAAAAAGTGTGAAAAATGATCCTACAGTCACCAAGGTCAATGAAGAAAGAGCAGACAGAGGTGCTCCAGGTGCTGGAGCAATTGGGCCCCTGACACCCGTAGAGGACCATGCTGGAGGACACATCCACAGTGCAGGCCATGGAGGACCCCGTGCTACAGCAGGTGGAAATGCTCTGAAGGAAGCTGCAGCCCGTAGAGAGCCCACATAGGTGCTGCAGCCTGAGGAGAGGAGCCCATGCAGGAGTAGGTTTCCTGGCAAAAGCTGTGGCGCGTGGGGCACTCATGCTGGAGCAGTCTGTTCCTCAAGGACTGTACTCCATGGAGAAGGATATTCAAGTTGGAGCAGTTTGTGAAGGACTGTAACACCTGGGAGGGTTTGCACACTGGGGCAAGGAAACAGTGTGAGAAAGAAAAACAGCAGAAAGGAATTCTTATGGACCATCCACAATCCCCATTTCGCCATCCTCCCTATGCCTCTCAGAGTGGGGAAAATGTCAGCGAGTCAGGAACAAAGGAGTGAAGCTGAACCTGGGAAGAAGTGTGGGAAAGGACAGAAGGTAGTGTTAAGTCTTGTCACCATCCTACTCTGTTTTTAACTGGCAATAAATCAAATTACTTTTCCCCAAATGAAGTCTTTTGCCCATGACAATAACTGGTAAATGATCCCCCTGTCTTCATCTTGAATCAGGAGCTTTTCCTACTGAAGAGTGAGAGAGCAGATGACTGGGGGTCTGGCAGCCAGCCAAGGTCAACCCCCCACACCCACTCAGGTTTGGATTCCATGAAAGGACTTGCACCTGTGCACAGGGAGAAAAAAAAAAGAAAAAAGATTAGAAAGGTCCAATTATTTTAATTGCTCTACTGGAAAAGAGTATTCAGATTATATTTGGGTGATTCCCAAAGAGCCGCTCCAGAAGATAGACCCAAGTATGTATTTCCGTTAAAAACGTATGCCAAAACAAGCTCATTTTAAAAATATTACCTTGTATGTAGAAACATACCTATCTCTAAATGGAAGGACAGTAAAAATGAAAGAATTAAGTGAACTATTTGCCATGCCAATGAACATTACTTATTAATGGCAACATGTCATATGTATCCTGAATTAATCATATTGCTCAGAGACTTTGATTTCCTGTGAGGTTAAATTTTTATAGAAGTTTAAAATAAAAATGTATCCCAAATTCTGAGAAAAATTACCAGCACAGTAGACTACTGGCTCCAAATTTCTATCTAAGCATTACATGGGTACAAATATACGATGGGTTTGAACTGCGGACCGCGCTCTGGTTAGGCAAAAGCCTTTCCCCCCCTCCCTTTTTTTTTTTGGAGTGGACTGATCAGTGCATATTCCAATAGCTCCCTTTCTACCTCTTAAAGTTATTTCAAAATATTGTACAGACTCCAATGTGTTTCTTTGCACAAGCTGAGTATGCAAGTCTTTGCCAAGATTCCTGTCTATTGTTCCTTTATGAAAGCAAACATGAACACCATTGATCCCAGCAGGAAGTCTTGCAGGCCTGACACGTTCAGTGCCAAAGCAAGGACTCTAATTAGTGAGCAGTTCTGGTCAGACAGTAAAGGCCTTAACCTTCCTGGGGCAATAATGAGCTAGGCAATGCCTGAAGCCTCAAAACAAGCTTTAGAGAACAGGGAGGGTGCAGAGAACGGCATTAAAGGCACTAAACCGACAGACACAGGTGACTGGGCAGTGAACTGTGCACTTGGCAATCAACAGCCAAATGCCTGCTATTTATAGGCATCATCCAATCTTTGTTCCTCTTCTTTGCCTGGATTACCAACCGAATTCAAAGGATTATATTGGGTGGTACAACTACTTAAAACAAAGCAAGCAATTTGTTGAAACAGAGATAGTTTCAAATATCTCCAAACTTGAGCAACTACTTCTATTCAAAGATGATGCTTGTCAACAATATTAGATATCAAATTTTATCCTAACAGAATTATTAAAAACTCACTAGCAATAACAGCCTTTGAAAAATTGAGTTGTACAGCACCATTTGTACCTTAGATGCTTCAAAACAAGTAATCAAGTATACTAATTTCTAAAGGAAATCGATCTAAAGGATAAACCTACATAGAAAGTCCTTTTATAATAAGGACTGCATATGCACTCATACGTACATGTGAGACCTACATCTAGATTTCTTTATGTAAATTACCTTGGATAGCTTTACTTCTTTCTTCACTTTGCTACTTTAGAGTTCTGACAACCACAGAAACCTCATTTAAAAATACTTTACATATAATTACATAAAGCACATAGAGAAGCTTAGACTTTTTTAAAGTTTGCAGTGGCAATAACCTGATAACTGAATCTCAATCAAGTGATCATACATTAACCATGAAGATTATCAGATGCGCAAAGCTCCAGTAGAAAAAAAACCCAAACCAACACTATATGCATATGCA
The DNA here is from genome assembly GCA_013400035.1 of Rynchops niger. Classification (NCBI taxonomy): domain Eukaryota; kingdom Metazoa; phylum Chordata; class Aves; order Charadriiformes; family Laridae; genus Rynchops; species Rynchops niger. The sequence goes on from VXBH01000503.1 coordinate 94,474, forward strand.
TTCTACACAATGTCAAATATGTATTAACATATTCCTAAAGCAAATTCCTCCTCTGTTAAAGCTTTTAAAAAGACTTCTAAAAGACTTTTTTGAAAGAAAATGCAAATTCTAAAAATGAAATATTAGAAGTATAAACAAAAACTAAAAAAGGAGGCATTTAAAATTATATGATCTTGATGCCAAACTGCAGTTGCCCTTTTGACAGGAAAAATGCCTGGTCCTTGTGATGTTTGTTTCATTTTCAGTGTCAAGTTGATGTCAATTTTAACTACTTGCTTTCTCTAAGTATCCTTCATTTTTGAAGCGACATAAGATTTATTTCTGAAAAAACAAATGTAACTTCAAACTAGCTTCTGATAATCAATAGTTTTCTGTTTTTTGATTAAAACTGATTATTCTTATTAGCCTGAAAGTCCACTATGTTTCTCCTATTGGCAGTATTACTATAAATGTATTGTAAAACAATTAAGATATTAAAAAAGAAAGAAAGAAAGAAAGAAAGAAAGAAAGAAAGAAAGAGCGAGCGAGCATCAGGGCTGATATTTACTTTTGTAGTAAAAAAAATTTCCCTTAGTTGCAATAGTACACAGTGTGTCTATGGAAGTAACACCACAGAGCCACAAGAGCATCATTAGAACTGACGACAAAAATACGCTTACAGAACTGTTTCTTTCCTGAAAATCCATATAGTAGAACTAAAAATAAAATTCACAATGCATAAACAAATCCTACAAATACATTCACAGAAACCTTACTAGACTGAGGGAATGTATTTTACTAATTCGACTTTAAAAAACAAAACAAAAAAAACAAACACCAAAAAATCCTAAGGAAAGTAATTCAAATATTACCATCTAAACCAACTTCAATTGATTTACTGACCCAACTGCAAGACACTCGCACACACTCAGACATCTCTCTGCAAGAAAGGTATGTAGGCACAAGTATTCAAATCCATCAGACCTTAGTATTTTTATTAAATGTGGACTTGTTACGGCCAAAGATGCCAAACAAGGACTTCACGGGCAAGGAACTGGAGAAGCGTTATAGGTAACAGAGCCCCAAGGCTTGTTTAGGGCAATACCTCATGAAACAGATGACAGCCCTCACCTCCCCTTGCTCTCACAAGAGGCAAATAGTCGCCCTCCTCATTCCCTGCTTGGCTGCATGGCCTCAGCTCTCCCTCATGGCTGCTCTTGTTCCCTGGCTGAACTGTTGTCAAACCCACACAGGGAAGCCCTTTTCCCACTCCAGCACTGCTCACGTGGTTCTCCACCAGCCCAGAGAGCTGAATTGGCACACCGTGGGGAGAGAGAAAACTGGCAAAAGCATGCAGTCAAGGAGAACTGCATTAGCCGTGGCAGTAGGTCATTTGATTAGTATTGCTGCCTTTTGAAATATCAGCCCCTTCAAAAACAATATTAAATAAAGGGAGAAAATAACAAACCACAGCAGGTCTAGAAAGAACAGCACGCATCAGAATTTAGATGCTCAAACTACAACAAGCAGGAAGGTAGATAATAGCCATCAAGACCAAAAGGCTTTTAAAGAACCTTACATACTACTCATAGAGCTGCACATCATAAAAAGACATACAACTCTTCAGTTAAAAAAAAAAAAGTTAAAAGCTCAAAAAACTAGTGTTTTACAGATGACAGATGGAGCCTGCAAACACAAGGATCAATTTCAACACTCAAGAATCCATAGGGTTCTAAAGAGGTAACTTGCTTATCAGATTGCCAGCCCAGGTCTGAAATCTCAGAGAAATTAATGAAAATTTAGCCTAAAAAATAACTATTAGATACAGTATGAATATGCTAGTGTACAGGTAAGAAAACTTAGAATATCAAGGAAAACTTAGCACATTCAGGATGACGCCCCTTTTCCACTCTAGTCAAATGTAGCACTCATGTATAGTATTATTTGCAGCAATATGTGCTTTGTCAGGAATAGCCATCTTAGTAGTAGTAAAGTTTGGAAGTAAACATGGGATATGTATGGCTGCAATCACAACCTAAATACCATTTTGTTACTTCCTCATTTTCATCCACTTGACTGCTATTTGCATTTTTGTCAATAAATATTTTTTTTGGAAGCGTGAAAGATTTGAAGGAATAGTATTACAGCCTGATAATGCAACGTGAAATAGCAGTAGTGATCTCTAACCCAGATGCTTGTGATACCTTGCAACTCCAGCATGCCAAGGGTACAGCAGATTGTTTTAAAAATGTGAAAAAAAAAAAAAAAAAAATTTGAAAGTATGCCCTGTTCTAACTTATCCCTTTAGTTTACATTGCTAACAAAAGGAAAGCATACACGCTGCCCTTGAGGAAGTGTCTGAAGAATCACTGAAATTAAAGCTGGTTTTGTTCACATCAAGGAATACAGGTATCTTACCTGTCAAGTTAAACAGAACTACATTTGTAGGAAAAAGCAACAGCAAAAAGTCACTGAAGTAGTCACAGGGTCTGACTCTGTGACTGAAACCACTCAGAAACTGACTCAATGGACCACAAATGAAAGACATCACATAAGCCTTTAGAAGTACTTTTGGCCAGGTCAAATTTGGTCATATCTTTGGCCAGGACGCCAACTACTATGAATCCACATTCAATCACAAGAACTAAGAGGAAATAACACATGGGGAATGTCACTCAACGATAAGCACGAATATCCACACCAATCATTAGGGTGGATCAGTTAAATAACCGTAGAAAATCTGGGCTCCTGATTTCAACAGCGGCAGAAAAGCATTGTAACTGCCTGCAGCCCACAAGTGAACCTAAGCATACAGATTTCTACAAGCACTTTGTTCTCTTCAAGGCCACGAGAAAGAAGCAAGAAGCAGTGTACAAAGACCACAACCATCCTACTTTGAGTGATGGGGCTTCCTTGAACTATTTACCGACAGGTGTGAGAAGCAGGCATCTAAAAACCATCATTTATCCCAAACAGATGCATGCTTTAAAATAATGTGTAGAGTTACAACAAACTTTGGTTTGAAAGGTTTTTACATACTTGGCTTTTAAACAGCTCTCTTGCCTGTCCATGAACCAAAAGCAATACTCAGAGTATACTCAGCATTGAAAGCAATTCCTTAACCCCTGCTAAAATCCTCTTTCCTATCCTCTTTCAAGACAGAAGGGAAGCACTGCCCTCTAGAGGAAATCCACTTTCTAGAAACAGTGTTAGAGCAAAATAAGGCCTAGGCCTTATTCTCCAAATCCCCTTTTATCTTCTGTTGATTACAAGACATACAAAAATTTCATGATGGCAAACACTTCATCCTGCATAAAATCTGGAAAGGTATTCACCATCCTCTACTTCAGATACAGCTAATATCAATAAACCACCAGCAATCAAAGAAACATTGCATCTTTCTCTGTTGAGCTAGTCATGTAAGCCATTTCTTTACTGAATATATTTTTCTGGAGGCCACACAAAATTGACGCTGACAATAAACCCATCCAAATTAGGTGAAGTAACAGATCAGAAACCACCTAAAGCAAACATTTACAGGCAAATGACTTTCCAGAGCTTCTACTTCCATTTTAGTCAAGTTTTTGGCCCCTGCCTAATAGATATACATTATATGGTGAGACAAAAGCATCAGCAGCTGTTAAGCCCTAATCAAAATTCAATCATCCGGTAATACAAACTAACATACAGACTTCATTCTCCTTTGCCCGAGAACATACTAAACATAGGTGTCTTGAGTAGCAAAAGAAATTGCTCCCCAAGGTGAAGAGTTCTTTGGACCAATGTATAAAGGAGTCCAAAATGGCTACAGAAATTTCTATAAAAAATTCAAATAATCTTTTAACCACAAGCTTTGTGATTAAAAGAAGTTCCTAGATCATAATGCTGATTGTTTAACACTATTTATAAACAAACTAAAATTCATTCTACCCATCTGAGTGTTAACTCCTAAAGACAGCAAGAACCAGAATACAACTTTAATTCAAATTTTTGCAGTTTTTGCAACTGTTACTAAAGATGTAATAGCATTTTAAGAAGACACAGAGACAGGAAAGCCCATTACACAGATTCTTCAAAAACTAGGCAGCATGGTGATTATGGCAAAAAAAAATGCTGACAAGGCAAATGGTTTCCAAATTGTTCTCACTGTAAGAGAGAATAAGTGAGGAGGGTAGCCCTGGATCTCTAATTATTTGTTATAAAAATGTATCAGAAAAGAGAGAGATTCATAAGAGCTTTTGCAATCTACTGCTTTTGCTAATATTATTAAGTGTTCTAATATATTTAAAGTCTTATCATTATTCTTCAATAAGACAATAAAGTGTGTTGTCCCTACACTCATTCTTTCTTAAAGCACTCTGGTTAGTGTTTGTAGATACAGCCCAAGTATTATGCATTACCATCTGTTAGTAAGATTGCACCCAAAAAAAAAAAAAAGGCAGACAATAAATTAAGGAACTAAAATACAAATTACAGTAAGCATGAACTGTCAGGGAAGATGAAAATTGGCAAGTATGACAGCACAGATTGACTGTTATTCCCTGATGGAACAAGTGTTCAAGCAGAGAATACCTGTACAGGTTTAGAGTCCAGGATACATCGTCAGTAGAACATAACTTAAGGAACCAGTGAAACCAGTTTCTGTCAAACTGAGACCTTACTACTTCAGAAATACACTGCTAGGCTCCTTTCATATTTCATACTGCCTCTCTGGACATCTACTTAGGGTAGACTTAGGGTCTAGAAGGGAACTCATTTTACGCCTTTCATCCAACCTCTAACAACATAATTGGTGGGCAGGCAGGGAACCTGCAAACCAGGGAATGGCAGCTCCTAGTTTAAGGTTTCACAATAACATTTGCACAACTCTCACTCCATCACAGCCTGCCGCTTTTCCATGTCCAGGACACAGCTCTATTTCCATTTTTTCCCTTTGTTTTATTCAAAATCTGAACAAAACCACACTAGCTTGAAATTCTCCGCGCACCTTGATTGAACAAGGAAAGTAATATTGAGGCTTCTTCCAGTCTTTTCCCTTCTAATTCATACCTCAGAGCTCTCAACAGGGGAGTCTGACATTAACTCCCTCTGCACCCACATCTACTACAGGATAGCAATTCAAATCAAGAAAATGTTCCTTCCTTTTTAGAAAGCTAAGCAGTAATTTCAATGACAAAGAAAAATTACTACCCTCCTAAAGGTATACAAACCATCCGATGATTCCAGCATTTTCCTTACAGAACCATTATAAACTACTCAGAAAACAGTTGATGACATACACAATTTCATACACAATTTCAATGAATGACATCAACTTGTACCTCACCCTGACTACTACGCACCCTAAGTTAGCATCATCCAATCTGCAGTAAGGTCCACAAAGGGGCTGTTACCTGCAAGACTGTGACTGCATTTTAATGCTCCTCAACATACTATTTATGTAAGACTTTTGTTAGAAGTGTCTCAGCAAACACCATAAAATAGCTCAGAAAATGAGCCAGGCTTTCAGACTTTAAGCTTATCCCTGCTACTTAGATCAATATCACCACAATAAGGCAGAGCAGGGAAACTTGCACTCTGGTGGAAAGAAACCCTCGCTAATATACTTCATGAGCGCTAAATTTCCCACACTACTTGCCATAAGCATTAAAATAATGGTGTGCTTTGTGAGTCCTACAGTTTTTAACAATAAAGAGTCTGAATGGTTGACTAAATAGCTATTCTGGGAAAAAGTTAATGTTAAATCTTCAAAGTAATTTAATTAGAATTGAAAAGTTCCCATATTACTTACTCTGAAAACATACACTACCCTGCTTTAACAGTCTTCCAGGAGGCTATTTTCAGCCATAGTGAGGGAATACAGCTGGACCTCACACGTATTGGATGAGCTACAACTCTCGATGCAAAGTGAGCTGTGTGACCACCAACTAAGGCTCATGAAGTGACGAAACACTTCCTTAACAAATGCCAAATGCCGATCTAAAATTCCAGGTATAAACATGTAGGTAAAATCCAGTGATCACTAAGGGCTCCTTATACATACAGTAATCACTTTTTCTCTTTTTAGTAATTCAAGACATGTTAGCAGTTACCTAAACTAGAAACTGTAACACTACAACACTCTATCCCCTAAAGAGTTATTACTAATTTTCATTTGAAAAGGGACACCTGCAGCAATAAACCCATAAGCATTCATATCTGTCTTGAGAACAGCAGCTTTCCAAAACTGCTATGAAAGAGTCTACTATATGAACTGCACTGTTCAAACCTTACGTTCAACTAGACCTTTTGGGGATTTATAAAACTACCTTCAGAAAGGAATGTGCAGCATTTGTGCACCTGGCAAAGACCCTGCTATTCATTAGAAAAGATTTTACAAAAACCAGGGTTTTTTTTCTGTCCCCACACTTATCATTCATACACATATACACCCACATACAAGTCCAAGTTTAAAAATATCAAAAATGCAATTTTGCTATGCATATTCTTCACAATAAAGGCAACATGACCTTAGAAGTGTATGACCAGTCAAGAATAATCATATTTTTACAGTCCTCATTAATTTTGTTACATCAGTGCAGACTTCTAGAGAACATAATTTTTTCATGGTTATGACCTTAAGCTCACAGCAATTTTTAAGAAAGATGCCTTTTTTTAACCGTTTGTACTGAAAATTTAACATCTCAGTTTCCAAGTTTAACTTCCAATGGGCCTCCCTCTAAGTCCAGAACATATCTGTGCTGTAAAGAAGTGGTTCTTTAGAAGGAATATGCAACAAGATCTGCTGCAGTTAGAATACGAAGCACAGTAGCAGTAGCTCATAATAGAGACAGACTGGAGGGAAATTTTAAAGTTACTATTCCTTGTTCAGAGCCACGAATATAAGTTCTGCATAGGAATATTATTAATATAGGAAGATATTAAAAGACAGCCTCTTAATTAACTAAATGTACAGTGAGTTCATGTTCATAGGTTTTTCACCTTGAGATAGCTCATTTGGAAACTAACCTTACAGTCACATGTTCCTGGTGTTTCTAGTGTAAAGATTTTGTAGAACTACCTCCTTTTCCAAGGCTTGTGGAAGAGACGCCAGACAGCAAATGAGGATATGCCATTCTTCATCATGTCATGTGAGAACATGGATGAAATATTAATTTAAAAAAACACATAAAACAAAAACACAAAGGGCCCCCCC
>VXBH01000504.1:2869-35729 GCA_013400035.1 Rynchops niger
TTTTTTTTTTTTTTTGTTTTTGTTAGTTATATAGGAAGAAAAGAGGAGTTGTCCCTCCCCACACTCCCCCTTCCGAGTTAATTCCCTTTAGAAACTGCTTGTGCTGCAGGGAGAGATGATAGTGAGTGACACGTGACTTTATTAGAACAACAGCCGGGGATTGAAATTTGCTTCACTGGCTTGTTTGATTGGAAAAATAATAGTTAATCTGTGAGCAAACAGTTGAGCACTTAATTAGAGGGGTGTAAGCAAGGGAGAATAACAAAGACTCTTAACTTGTTAAAACAAAGTTTCCTTTGCTTCAGCAAAGAGGAAGGAAGGAAGGAAGCAAGAATAAACAGCTTCAAGAATTTTAATGGTGATAATTAAGTATAGTAACTATGAATTGTTTAGAGGCTTAATGTAACTTTATCCAGTAAGCACCAAGTTCCTACTTGTTTGATCAGCTTAACTGCAGTTATTTTTGTGGTCGAAGCGATTCAGACTTTTGCATTTGCATGGTAGAGGTACAAAGTTAATCGCTGCTTTCTGGCCGGGTGGAGAGTTTCTCTCGGGGAGAGGTGGGCTGGTGACGGGAAGCAGAAGAGCCTCGGGTGCTGCTCACGTAGGGCTTGCAAACGCAGGAGGACTAAAAATGCTTCGTTTTTTCCTTTTTTTTTTTTTTTTTCCTTCCTGTTTTTTATAGATCTATCAGATTCCACGTTGTCTTACACTGAAACAGAGGCTACGAACTCGCCCAACGTCACGCCCGGAGACTTCTCAGGTTGGCAGATGTTTGCGCCGTCCCCCCGACGCGGGGTCTGTGGCTGGGGCAGGGCGGCAGGAGGAGACGGGGGCTTGTGGTGCTGCTGCTGCCTTGTGTTCCTGGTGTGAAAAGAAGGAGGGGAAAAAAAAAAAAAAACCAAAACCACCAAAGCGGCTGTCCGAGCTGATTGTTCAGAGGCATCTTGGTGGTGATGAGACGCCGTTCGTGGGATGAGCGTGCTGGGACAAGCGGGGAAGTTTGGGAAGTGGCCACGGGGCCGTGTGTGTCCACCACAGAAGCTGTCTGGACCTCGCTGGAGCGCTGGGGTCGTAGGCTGGCGTGGGGCCGGGCCGTGCGCCCTCCCCGCTTTCATGGCGGGAGCGGTGGGGCCGTTCCGAACGATGCTGCTTTGTGGTGGTTCTTGCCGAGTCCGTCGAGCCGGCGTTACCTGCTGGGTCCTGGCCCGGCAGCGCGCACCCTGCTTTCATGAGCAGAGCTCTGAGCTACGCTGCCATTGAAGCTCCCCAACAAAGCTCTGCTTAATTAGGTCCTGATTTTCGCCCTGCCCTACCCCTGCAACCTTTCATTCATTTAATGGTGCTCTGTCAGGCCCCGGGGTGGTTTTGTCTGCCGGCAGGCAGAGCGTTGGGGCTTTCATTGGATGGCGTTGGGCTCCGGCTGCGGTGATGGTGTCACGTCTTCCCCCTCTGGTGTCCCAGGCCGGGGGCTGACTGCGTGGAGGGGAGGAGGGACCCGTCTACAGGACCTGGTTTAATTTCTGTGTAAGAAATGACCTGGCTAATGGTCTGAGAGCTAAGATGAAGACAGACAAGGCTTCATCCCGGTGAAGCCCCGTGTGGCTCCTTCAGAGGTGGGGCTTTGTGGGGGGGGAGGACTTGGCCACCTTGGTGCCAAGGTGCCGGATTGCTGAGCGCGTGGAGGGGGTTTACTGCTCTCTCTGGGGGTGCTGTAAGTCCGTGGTGGTGAAGGGGACCTGTGGGGTACCGGTCCGTTAGCCATGACTTCTCTTTTCTGTGGCCAGTTTGGTGAGACCTGCGGCTTCTTTGGGATGTTTAAGCCGATCCCAACTCGGCAACACTTCCGAGAGCATTTGAACAGCATGGCATCACGGTGTCACGGCACGGCGGCGCGTTTCCCTCTGGGGTTTTTTTTCCCTTCTCCTTTAAGGTTCTCGCCGTGCCGCGGTGCTGCCGCGTGCCGAATCCAGCGTGCCGGCCCCGCGCGGCTTTTGTTGTGCTGCCAAGTGTCCATAGCAGGGGAACAATTGATAGCCAGGAGTTGGATCGTTCAGGGTTATGCTATAATAAATATGTGTTTGCAATTCCTAACAAACATTCCTGGGGCTGGATACATGTCCGTAAAGCTCCCCATGCCCATGGCTTTTATTGTAACTTGATAATTGCCGTTAATTTTAGCAGCCAAGTTTGAAAACCAGGGTTCCTAAGGATGTAATGGTTTAGCTTCTCTCGCAGCTGAGTCCTTTATGGGACATCTGGTGGATTTTCTGGAATGGAAGAGAGATTTTTAACTTTTACTTGACCAATATAATGATAACATGTGACTGAGATTGTACTGAAATCAGATACCTCCTCTCCCCCTGTGTAGTTTCCAATGGTGTAACTTTTAATAAGAGTCCGGGGCTGTGTGATTTATTTTTCCCCAGTGCTCATGATTGCTGAAAGAGGATAAGAGCTTCACTGAAGTTAACCCATACTTGTCATCACGGGGAAGTAAAAGGAAGAAAACCCACTTAGACTGGAGTCTATTTGCCATATTTCAGTTTGTTTATTCTCCATTTCAACTTAGTTAATAGGTCTGCTTGAAATGTAGGCCTGTGTAAATGATACACAAAGCCCGCGGTCCTGCCTGCCTTTTCTTGTGTGTACCGAAGGAGCTCAATGTGCATTTAACTCCCGTTCCAAAAATAAGTACATTTTGGATCTAGCATCAAGCCACTACTATTTATTGCTTCAGCTTTGATCATCAAAAAGGCTTTTCCTATGAAAACCACAAAATTCAATTTAGGATAACAAAGAGAACCATTCTTTTACTGTTACTCCTTTATTTGATGAACTTCTAAACAGGAAGTTTTAGCATGAAGTCAAAAGATTATCTCTGTCATATGTATAAATTTAACAAAAAAACCACAAGCTACAAAACTCAACCTCTCTTTTTGAAGTAGACCTTTTCATGGCTGTAAAACCGCTCGTAAAAAATAGGAAAAAAAGTCTTCAATGAACTAGTAGGCTCCCCAAAAAATCCGGAGTAACAGTCCGTTGGCTGGAAGCACAAGTTGTGAATAGTTGTGTGGATGGGACCTTCTGTGTCCCAAGCTGGATCAATGGGTGATGCCCCAGAGCCCTCTTCATCTGAGGTTCGTAGCCTCTGGGTCACGAAATGAAGCTGCCTGTCCCAAGGGTCAGTGTCCAGCCACAGCGTTTCCCTCAGGTTGGGGATGCTCCTGATCTCTGTGAGGGGCAATGGCTTGGGAAGGTCTGAACTGGGGGAAAAAGGCACTTGGAGGTGTTTGATCTCAAAGTTCCCATCTCCTGAGCTCAAGCAGTGTCACGTTCAGGCTTACGGCAGTACGAAGAGGGGCTCCGTCTTTTTCTCATTAGATTTTTCCTGCAGCCGTGCACGCCTGGGGAGCGGAGGCAACGAAAACCTGCTATTTTGGGAGTTGTATTTGGAGCCAAGGTTGTTTCCCTGGCCAGATCGTGTCCATCCCCCAGGTGCCGGCAGAGCCTTCGCCAGCGTCCGCGTCCGTGCGGCTCCCGCAGCCGGAGCTGGGGAAATACCAGGGAAAAGGCAAAATCCAGCAAGGCAGAAACAAAAGCTCAGCCCCGTGACTCATAATTGGTGGAACATTTGTAGTAAATTTTTTTTTTTTTCCCCCCTCGGACTTGGCTCCTCTACCACACGTCAAGAAGCTGCTGTACCCGTTAGACTTGCCAGGCGTGTAGAGGGCTGCGCCGCCGCCGCGGGAACTGGTTCGGTACGGTGGGGACATGCTGGAGCAGATGGTGTGGGTCACGGGATTTGGGATTCCCTGCCTTCCTCTGAATCCCACAGGGCTATCCCTCACCTTTCCTGGGGAGGACCCTCTCTTAAAGGCCACGAATAGCCCCGCTCCTCAGCGCCCCCCCCGCACAGCGCGCTGCGCCGGGCTGTCTTTCTGGCTAAAAAAGCTCCCACGAGTAGTGACCAGAGTTCTTGTTAGTGGCGGCATTAAATTCTAGAGGTCCTAAGGGCCACGCCAGAGGAGAAGGGTTGAGCACAGGTAGGAGGACAAAAGGTGGTGTAGCCGCTTGGGAGCCTCCCGTAGGTCTCCACGCCGACTTGACCATTGCTCATGGCCGCTGCGGGTCTGGAGCAGCTTGTCCATCCTCCAGAGAGTGCAGAAATGTTGGGCCATGGGTTTTCTTTGGAGCAATGATAAATACGGATGAGTCGTTAGCTGTAGAAGCAGGCAGGTGGTGATGGGTGCAGCTCACTGCTGCCCTGCAGTGAAGTCCCCAGCCACCACGTAGCGGTCCCGCGCCAGCTGGGTGTCTCCATTGAAGATGGTTAACAAAGATTCTGCCTGCAACAGTCAGTGCCAAGCCCTTATGATAGCTATTTTTTCCTCAAAATGAGCCACTCATCAGTAGAGCCTGTCTCATGTGTCCCTACACGCCTGCTCGTTACTCCTCGCTTAATCAGGAGCCATACCAGCGTTTGTGTGGAAAGTTTCATTGTTCGTATGGAAATGCCTTTGTGAACCGATGTTGCCCGCGAGGCTCGGCCCTGTGCGCGGCAGGGTTTTCCAGAGGAAAAGGGCTCCCTGCCGAGCGTGGGTGTCCGTGTCCAGCCCGCCTCCCTTCAGTTCCGCGCGTGGAGGACCGCATCCTGCACCCGGTCCTCCTGCCACCGACCGGCTGGTGCCCGGGGTTAGGGGATGCTCAGCGCCGTGCTGAGAAACTCGGATAGAAGAAATGCGGGTGGCTTTGGTGGAGCAGGGAGGAGAAGGGAACTGCTAATGGGGGAGAGGCAAGAGCTGAGAAGCGGCGAGTTGGGGGCAGCAGAGGCTGGTGACGGGAGGCTGCACCAGCAGCAAGGGGCTTTGCAGGAGGCCAGGGAAGATGCTGCTTTAGACTTTCCAAAAAAACACTATTTATTTATTTATTCTTCTAAATCACTTCCCGTGTGCTAAAACTCTTCGAGAGTTGCAGCTCTGTTGAACCCATTTGTGCATCCGAAAGAACAAGTTGCGCGTGGGTGGTTTGTTGGAGGAGTGGTTAATCCCTCTCTGCGCTCCGGGGCAGTGGGGAGCCGTACCCGAAAGTGGAAGGACGTGCGTGGGTCTGCTCCGAGCGGCTCTGCCGAAGCCTGGGAGGTGACGGGCCCCGTGTAGAGATGAGCTCTGCTCAGCGACCTGGTCTGCGTTATCCCCTCTGAAGTTGGTGGAGAATAATTGTGAATTAACAGAGAGAGGAGAAACAAAGAGAGACTGAATGGACTGGAGCTCGTTTAAATTATTTAGGGTTTGGTTTGTTTTTTTTTTTTTCCAAGGCCTGGGAAGGTGGAGAAGTTGCCTGTGGGGCTGGGGTGTTGGATGTGGGGAGCAGGGTCCCCATACCCCTGAAAGGGAGGAAGGAGGCGGGAGTGTGTCCATCCGTCCCGGCTGATGACTCAGCCCACGGCTCCAAAGCAAGAGCTGGAGGGTTTTTTTTTTCTGCTTCCAGCAATATTTAGGATGAACTTAAGGAAGCATATTTTAAAACCCACTGAATGGAGAAAGTGAACGTTTCTCTTCCTCTCCCCCCAGAAATAACAGACTGCAAGGATTTATGCTAACAAGGAAATTTATGAAGATCCTGTGTGTTAGGAGTAGGAAAAAAAAAGAAAAAAAAAAAAAAAAGCCTATAAATATGTAAGGCGGATGTGTGTGGAAACTGGGCAAACATTGCCCTTTCCAGATTGGAGGAGAGATCGTGAAATTACCTGTTAATAGAGGAAAAAAACAAAAACAAAAAAAAAGACAAGACATTTTTTGCATGAATAGGGCAGCAGTTCCTTCTGGGGGTGAAATGTTGGTTTTGCAGCTTTCTGATGGTTGCCTCCGGCTTCGGTGTGTCTCGGTGCCGGGCGCCCGTGGCAGCCCCGGGCACAGGTGACAGCCCAGGGGCTGCAGGATGGGTCGGACCCAGCTGCACCCCGGAGTCTTTTCACCCTTTCTTCCCCTTGTCCTATTGCAGAAACATAAATGCATTTAAAAAAAGAAATAAAGCAAAGCAGAGCGTATCTGTGCATCCAATTTAATCACAGACAGATGTTTATTTGGGCCAGTAATGGTTTTGGTTTCCTTTTTCTTTCATATTTAACTTCAAGTTTGCTGGCGTGTCTTACCCTGCGCAGTCTATAACAATCAGGGTTTGGCTAAAAACTTTTCTTGTCGGAGGAGTGAGCCTGTTGCCAAGAGCTACTTCTTTGATGCAAAAAAATACATCCTGGAGGTGCTTTGTCAGATGTTTTTATATTAAACATTTTTCCTCCATAGTTTGAGTTTGCCAACGGGAAATAAAGTGCATCTATTTTCCAATGCGCTTCGGAGAGGAATTCTTTGCTTGGTGTGAAGGTTTTCCCCGTGTGACCGTGGATGGCCGTGAATGTTGGAATCCCCAGTGGAGAGCAGGACCGTGCTCCGGCATCCTTCCCGATGGCTGGGAGAACTTCAGAACAATAACCTGCCTTTGCTTTGGCTTTGCTCACGTGCAGCTTCTGGCCCTGCCTGGGGTTGACATCAAAGGCAGCTTTGCAAACTGCGGGGTGAGTCACGGAATTAAGCCCTGAAAGGGAAGGTGGAGAAACGCTCGGAGACGGCATCGCTGGGCTTTCAGCACATGTCCCTTTCAGAGAGAGGCAAGTGTGCTGTTTTATTCTACAACAAACATCTTTTTGGGTTGATGAGAAATCCACTGGAGCCTGTAGGTTTACAGGAGACCTGCAGTTTGTGGGTGGTTTTGTTTTGTTTTTTGCATTACATCTGTGCTTGTCACAGTTGGTGGCTCAGGTGGCAGCTCCTGGAGTTCAAACACTTTTTTTTTTTTTTTTTTTCCTTCGGAGCAGAAGGGGAAGGGAAGCGATCGTTGACCCTGCAGCAGTCGGGCTCCTTGTTGTGTCCAAAGCCTGTTGATGGCAGCGCATCATCCATGAGCAATGTAACCCAGCGGAGAGTACTCCTCTTGGGTCGTTAACGTGCAGCTGAAGATGTTGCCCAGAGCACTGAGACTGAGCAAACGCACCCTTATTTGCCAAGTGAAGAGAGAGCGCCTTAGATCAAGGCTGGGGAAGACATTCCTGCACGTGGTTGTTTCTCCATGAAGACCCAGTGGGGCAACTCATGTTAGGCCACCAAACCCAGCAGCTGTAGTGTTGAGGCCTGCAGGAGCTTGCTCTTGCAGAGCTTGTGGATGACCACACTTCGTGTTGCCACCTGTACCCAGCATCCCATCTGGAGAAGCAGGAGAGGTGTTGGTGACCCCATCCGTGCAGAGCACAGGCCTCCGGAAGGAGGATGAAATTTCGGCAGTGGCTGTGCAGCTGTAGAAGGGTTTCTAAAGCAAGCGACACCTGTTCATAAAAATATCCTACAGGTTATGAGCTTGCAGTACAAGCCTTTTGGTCTCGAAATCAATTCGGAGCTGAGCCAGGTTAGTAATGTGTGGAGGGGAAATGAATTTTGTGAAGGGTGAGGGACCACTGGGGAAGTTTGCTGGAGATGGGAAAAGAGATGGTTTGCGCTGAAGGTCTCCCAAGGAGGGAAATAAAGATTGTTCTGAGGCTTTGCATCTCGCGCAGCAAGAGAGCATCATCAACAACCTACGAAAGCACTGTCTTCCAGGAGGGAAGGTATCTTTTGGGATGGAAGATGGAGAAACGTCCCTTCATTATTAGCCATACAAATGCTTTGCAAGAGCAAGGCCGTTCTCCAGCGCGTTGCCGAGCGGGGAGGACGGGAGGGAGTTCCCACGGCATCCTGCATTCAGCTGGGGCTACTGCATCCCAAGGGCCTGCCTGCCCCAAGGAGCGTCTTCAGTTGAGACAGCCCCGGTGATGGTCTTCACCTGAACTGGTGGAACAGTGGTGGGCTTCCCTTCTTCCCCTGTGTTCTTCCCTGCAAGGAGCCAGGGAGTCAGTGATTTTTCCCAGCTGTTGCGGAGCTGTGAATTGAGCCAAAATCTCCCCCGTCGCCATCCATTGCTTGCATTGCTTCACGTGCAAGACCTTCTCTTTGATTATTATGATGGCTGCTCTAACCCTCCAACACAGACAACACTTCGGAAG
The DNA here is from genome assembly GCA_013400035.1 of Rynchops niger. Lineage (NCBI taxonomy): Eukaryota > Metazoa > Chordata > Aves > Charadriiformes > Laridae > Rynchops > Rynchops niger. The sequence continues at coordinate 10,962 of VXBH01000504.1, forward strand.
AATGTGGACAATCAGAGATAGTCCAGAAGAAGAAGGGGCGCGGGGGGAAGCAAAACTAGCTGCCAGAACCTTAGGATCGTTTGTGTGGAGTAACAGGCGCTGCCTGGTGCACAAGGGGTGGAAGAAGGTTGGTCTTATCGATATCTGGCCCCGTGCCTAATGCAGGGATTAAAGCTGCTTTGCAGACGATACCTCTGTGTGTGTGCGCGCAGCTCCCCGGCTCTGGAGGAGAATTTTCTGTGATGGAGCCGGGCAGGATGATGCCCTGCCGTGACGGTACCACCGGTGATATTTGGGGAGCACCATTTCGTTGTAGGCAATACACTGAATTTCTCGGTACGTTTCTGCAGAGAAGGAGAGAGAGTGGCTCTTTCTCTCCCTCCCTTTACCTGGAACTGGGATGGCTTTTCGCAGTTAGCCGGGATGTTTTCAGCCTAGAAGTTCTTGGAGTAAGTACAACACCCAGATAAAATATGTTTTTTGTCTGTGGTTCATTGAGTAGTTAATGATGTTTGGCCTTGAATCACGGAATAATCACATCCCTCACTTCTCCAAGCACCTAAGCATCACACTTAAAAAAAGAAACATTAGGAAGTAAGCAAGTTACTTAAAAGTAAATTAGTTTAATCTTTGTAGCCAAAACATTACATTCTTGCACCCTATTAGGAGTTGGATATGGCTTTCTAGGTAGTAAAAGTTCTTTTGATGTAACTCCGGTTGTGTCTTTTGAACACTGTGTATCTGATGGTACGTCTTTGTTTGAACTTTACTTTTTCTCTCTGCCTGTGTTTTGCTTTTTAAATGGATTTGCTGAATACTGGACATAGTGTATTTATGACCTTTGAAAATGGTGAATGTTTTGAAGGAGGAATTTTGGCTTCTTACAGGGACCTGTAGAGAGAGGCTTGTATTCATAGTTACAGTAATAGATTTTTATTTTTTTTTGTGGCACTTTGATGAGTGAGAGGTGTTTATAGACTTGATTCATAACTGACTTACTAAGGTTTTCCACGGAAATAACTTATTAAATCTGTGGCACTCAGCGAAACGATTGAAGTCTGTAGATTTGCTATTCATCAAAGGCACCTCCTTTCCTGGACTCCAATACCTAACTCAGCATTTTACCTCTGGAGGATGCTCAGACCTGAAAGGGGTGTGCGGTGTGGGAGCTGGAGATGTGTTTTACTAAGAAAGAAAAAAAAAATACCCTAAGACAAACTGGAAAGGAGGAGGAGTGGGGGGAAGAAAAAAACTTTCAGGAAAAACATCCCCTGTCGTTCAGAGCTGCTGATGGTTAAACCTGGTTTTCTGGAACACTGCTTATTTGTGTGGATTTAACTTTGCTGCTTGACAGCCGAAAAGTACATCCCTTTACTGCTGCTGGCTGGGCTGCTGCAGGCTTTGAAGTGCCTCGAGCCCCTGGAACCGCAGGTTCAATTTACTGGCAAAGGAGACTCGGCTCTTTGTCCTTCCAAAGTGCTTGGGATCCGGGGGATTAGGCACGTTGCTGCTGTGATTCCCAGCCCCGACGAGCGCTGCCGCCTGTCCTGCCGTGCCGTGGGCTGCGGGAGGGAGGAGAGGATTGTGCTGCCTCCCCATCCTGCACGGGAATCGAGGAGTTCAGGGGCGGAAAGCAAAGCCAGGGCAGCGAGGATGAGGAGGGACGTCAGCTCGTCGAGGTCCCACTTTGCTCACAGGGCATCGGATTTGGATGGCGCTTGTCCCAGCAGCGGGCTGTACTTGCTCTCCCTCCTCTTTTACGCCTTTCCCTTGGTTCGTTCCCCCTGAAACTGGGTGGTTTGCCTGGAAAAAAGCATTGCTATGGGGGCTGAGCACTCGGAGAGGGGATGTTGATGAGAAGTTGTGCAATGCCCTGCCAGCGCTGGGGTCTGGGCTTCGGATGCTGAGAACTGTTGAATTCCTATTTGTTTTGTGGGTTGGGTTTTTTTTTGTAAGAACAAAAACATTTCGCATGGAAATGCCTGTCTTGGCTGACCCCTTCCAGAGCTGCTAAACGCTGCCTTCTAATGGCCTTTGCAGCTCCTGGGCCTGGAGCAGGGATTAAACGGTCTCCAGCGTTGAAGCGTTGGAGCGTGTTGCTGCCCTGCTGCCCCCTTCCCAGAGGTGCTTTTCCTTTGGTGAGAAGCTGAGCGTCCCCTTTGGTTCGTCACCCCTGGCTTTGGTTAGGGGAAAATAACCAGCAGCATCACAGGATATAAATGCAATTAAAAATGAAGTCTAGTTCCTGCCCAAGCATCTCCTTAATCAGCCTTTTTTCAGCCGTTTCAAGGCAAGCAGCTCGTACCGGTGGTGGCTCTTTGCTTCCCCGGCGGCACTCTGTGGTTGTTTCGGTGCCCCCATTGCCAGGGCACCGGGGTTCAGCCTGTGTTGGGGTTCAGGGTTGTGTCTTGTTTTGGGTGGCATCCGTCCGGCGGCATCATCCAGCTTGGTGCCCATGGCATGTGGTGCCGCCTTCCAGCGCTGCCTCGCAGGGGCGATGGTGCTGTGCTCTAGTACCTCCGTGTCGGGATCATAGAAGGTGTTGGGTTGGAAGGGACCTTTAAAGGCCATCTAGTCCTAACCCCCACGCAGTGAGCAGGGACATCTTCAGCTAGAGCAGGTTGCTCAGAGCCTCATCAAGCCTGCCCTTCAATGTCTCCAGGGATGGGGCCTCCTCCACCTCCCCGGGCAACCTCTTCGGTGTCTCACCACCCTCACGGTAAAGAACTTGATCCTAATGTCTAATCTGAACCTGCCCTGCTCTAGTTTGAAGCCACTGCCCCGCGTCCGATCGCTACATGCCCTTGCAAACAGCCCCTCCCCAGCTTTCTTGTCGGCCCCACAAGGCTGCAGACCTGAATTCCCTCACACCACAAAACCTGTTCCTACCCTCTCCATGGGGATGCAAACTTCGGCTGAGAACAGAGGGGCTGAGATGCTTCTCTCTGCACTCGGCAGTTCAGGTTATGAAAGCCCCTGTACGAAACCTGCCAAAAAGTCAAAATTCACCACAGTGCAAGAGAAGAGGGTTCAATAGAGGATTTGTATTTTCCTTCGCAGCAGCTTTCTGTTCCTGGGGGAGCAGGGGGCCTCTCCTGATGGTGCCGGGGCCCCTTGCAGTGGAGCCTGCGTGGTCCTGCCCTGCAGCATCCCGCAGCCCTCCCCATAGTGCTACAAGCCTGCTTCCCAGAGCAAACCTTGGACCAGAGCCCTCCTTCCCTCCCGGAATGGCAATTCATGCAAGTGGCCTCGTGTCACATTTGCTCTCCCAGCTGGACACTGATGCTCAGCTGGACCCATTGCAGTTTGGCCATGTCCCCGCCTGGGCTTTGAAGAGCTGTGCTGGTTGCTGCCCTCCCCTTCCTCTGCCTGCACTCGGATTTTTATGGGTTTGGAGATGTTCCTCCTCCTCGGTGCTCTTCAGCGGCTGAGGAGGATCAGGCTGTCCTTTCCTCGTGTCGGCTGGGTTTTAGAGGCCGGAGGAGGAGTTGGAGGCCTCGTCCTGCTGCAGGGGCATCTCTCAGTGCAAGGAGGACCAGGTCAGGGATGCCTGAGCAGGATTTCTCTCAGCAGCACTACGGAAGGGTTTGAGACACAACTGTGTCGGTTTTATGTATGTATTCCATTAGCAGGACTGAAACGTGCCAGCAGAAAGGCTATTTTTCAGCTCTTTCCATTTATTAAGGTCTCATTTGCTAAGATTTTTCCATTCGAGGAACCAAAGAATGTTAAAGACTTTTAAAAAAAAAAAAAAAATGCCAGCTGCTTTACGCTTTCACACGTAGTGATGCAAACCGCTGTTGTCTATTTAATAAAGAAAATAAATGTATTGACTGAAGGGTTTTGAAGTGTTTGGGAAAAAAAGCCCCGCAGATACCTACACAGAAGTGTAGCGCTTGGGTGTCTGGTTGGTGGGCGACGATAGTGCTGTGTTGTCCTTAGATTTATTCCACCTGTTTCCGGGGGATCCCAGAGCTGTTCAGAGCACATCACTTTTCTTTCCTTTATTTCCTTATTTCCTTTTTTTTTTTTTTCCCCTTCTTCTGGTTGTTATAAAGCATGGCCTATTCTAGGGACCAGCGCCTGGCGCGGCACTCAGACAACGCTCCGTTTGTGAGATCCCGTCCCGGCAAAATGCAAGTTTGTCCACTTGGAAGAATGAGGCAGTTGATTCGTCTTCCCCCCTCCCCGCCCCCGGAAAGGCTGTGGGATGTCAGAGCATCCCTGCCCGCACTGTCCCGCACCGGCAGCAGGGACACTCGCAGTCAGTCAGTCCTGAACTCTTGCACTGGCTTTTATATTTGTTGCTCTTTGAGCCCTACAGTGAGCTGTACATGAAAATGAGATATATGGTGGGTGTTTTTTCCAGATCATCTTCTTTAGATTAAGAGAAGCCATGGCATAACCTGACTTTTTGCAAAAAGGGAAGCATGGAATTACCCTGAGTAGCCCCTCACCCTTGTGCTCAGTGCTGCCGGTTTCTTTAGGGTCCAGCACTTGAAAAAGGAAAACAAATGTATAGGGAAAGGTCTTTATACTAATTAAGTCTAAGCAATAAGCAAAGCATGTGGGAAGTGCCACACTAAAGCATTAAAGACCTTTTGAAATATGATGGAGATCTAAGTGATGCCGGGGGAGGCGGTGCTGTGGGGACTGGTTCCCGTAGTACCCTTCTCCTGGGCTTGACTTGGCTGATGGTGCTCCCAGCTCCTGTCCAGGAGCCCGTCTTGGTGCTGAGCGCGTTTGTATTGCGTTCTACGGTCTGTTTTGGGTTTTTTGATGGAGTAAAACTGCTGCGGCCCTTACGGTGTTCACAGGGAGTGTCGCTTTGGCTGTCTTTGCCCATCCAAAAAGAGGAGCTCTCGTCTATGCAGGCAACGAGCAAAGATGAGCGGGCGAAGCCGTGCCGAGTCCCACTGCTAATAGTTGCTGGTAATTATAAAAAGCTCAGGCTCCCAGATGAGATCTGGTTGGGTTTGTCTAGTGCAACAGCTTGGTGCATCCAGCTGTGGAGAGAGAGAGCAGATGTGGAAGTGGGGAGTTTAACGTCTCGGACCCAAACTGTCCCTATAAAACCTGTGTCTCCAGCTGCCATTGAAGTCTCAAGCTATTTCTGCCACGGGGCTGACAGTGCTAAAACCGAATCCATGAGGTTTTGATTTTGGCCTGTTCAAAACCAGAGGACTCCTTCTAACAAGACTTTATGAAGCTTTGAAAACAAGACGCCGTAGTTTTGAGGGGAAAGGGTTTGCCTGTGCCGGGGTGCAGGAGCGTGGTGGGAAGGCCAGGGCTTGTTTTTCCCCAAGTGTCTCAGGAATTGCTTTCTGAGACGTGCAAAAAAACCCCAACCGAACAAAGAACCCAGCAAAACTTTATGAATCAACCGGGAAGCCAGTAAAAATTAGTAGTAACAAGCTCATTTCAATAGAAAAGGGTTCGCTGCTCTGCCGGCTGCCAACCATTTATGAGACTGGCTCGGTGCCGGCAAGCAGGGTCCAGCACGCTGCATCCTTCCACCCTCCTGCTGCTGGAAATAATTTGTTACTTAAAAAAAATAAATAACACTATTGTGGAGCTTATTTTATGGTTGGGGCCTGAGTTGGGCAAGGGTGACGGCTCTAGCTAGCTCCAGAGTTTGCAAAAGCTGGTCGGGGGCTTTCCGCTCCATCTGGTGTGGGCTTCTGTTGGGTTTCCGTGGTGCAGGTGAGGACACTGGTGGATGAGTGTTGCGTTCGGAGCGCATTCAGTCTGCTCCCCAGATCCCGGTGCAAGAGGAAGAGAGCTGGGTTGGGGTGGCCGTGCTGGTGTAGGGGTGTTGCGGGGAGCGTTGGATGCCGTTGGGTGCCACGTGTTGAGTAGCTCAGCGGCGCCTGGCAAAAGCCTCACCTGGGGCTTCGATATTGGTGCCGCAGACGTGTCTGCTCGTGTCATAGTTTTTGCCCTTTTTGTTCGTTTTTCCTCCGGGGAGTCTAGGGAAACGCCACGTGCAAGGCAGTGAATGGCTCGGTCTGTCCAAGTTATAGCTATAACTAACTCGTTGACCTGCTGCAGCCTGTAACAGTCCATGGCAATTGATTAACATGGTATGAATGAGCCCATCAGATCCCTGTGGTGGGACGGCCATTGTGCATCAGTGTCTGCCAGCGTGGAGCTAATGCCTCTGGGGAGGTGGCATTTCCTCCAAGTCAACATGAAGGGGTTCAGGCAGCCCCTGGGGACACCAAGCCACAGGGCTGCCCTGGTTCTGGGTCCCCATTGCTGGAGGGGACCAGTCTGGCTTTTACTCCATCACTTGGTCCCCATGCTCCTGGTTCAGCCAAAGCCGTCAGTGTTCCTGTGGTGTGAGCTCTTGTCCTTGTGGGGTGGGACGACAAGGGGCGGGTAAGAGGAGACTCTCGGGTTATTTCGTGTCCCTCGATGAGCTGGCGATGCGCCGTGTGCTTCACTTCTCAGCCCTTGTCTACGATGGGGACATCCCCACCCCTTCGAAACCCAAAGTTGTTTCCCAGTGAGCCAGGTGATGGCTTGTTTGGAGGACCAGCACCCCCAGAACAAGCCCTTTTCTGATTTGGTCCGTCTTCAAATATAGCAGGAGGGTGGTGGTGTGGGAGTCCATCTGTCTTTTTCCATTTGCAGTGGGTTTATTTTGACGCTTGCGCAGAGGGGAGGTCTGAGCTGGAAGCTGGTGCCCCCCTGCCTCCCGTTGGCAAAGCCTGTGTCCACCCTGGGAGGCACGCAGGCGTCCGTCCAAAGCAGTGCCGCGCGTTGGGGATGCTTGTTGGTCCGCAGGCAGCCGTGTCCTGCGATGGCCACCCTGTCCCATCGGAGTGAGCGCGGAGGGGGACAGCCGTTGGTATGTCGCATCTGTCTTCTCTTAGCCCGGCTGATTTATACCCAGCCTGGAAAGATCGACGGCTGTCTCCTGGAAAAAGAGAGTGAACCAGTTTCTGGCATGCCACGGGACGCTCTGCTAGAGCCTCTCGCATGTGACTGTGGAAACTTCCACGCCAGAGAAGGGCAAGGAAATGCCTTTGCAAGTACAAAGTAAGGTAAAGATCCTATGTACGTGGTGACTTCTCTTCCCCCCATTGTTGAGCTATTTTAATGAAAGGGAAATGTCAGCAAAAGTAGTTTTAGAAAAAAAAAGTCATCGCACATCACTAGTTTTAGAATAGGAGTGCTCTGGGCATCTTCTTTGCTGCTGAAACAAGAAAATTAGAGTCGTTCTTTATTTCCAGGTAATTATGGCCACATATTTTGAAATATCCCTGCTCTTTTCCACGTTGAATCATCAATATGGACCTTTAGTGCTGGATTGAATTCAGCTGTGCTTGAAAGGGTCCATCACTTGAGACTTCTAACATTAAAGATCTTTGCAAATTAGTTTTTCTCTTGCCATGCTGAATTTGTTTGTGTAGAAAACCTCAGTGGATTTGGTATGTGCCTGTCTTTGAAGGGCTTCGCTTCAAAGGCTCCTCGCACTTGGTGTTTTGTATACTGAGCCCTCCTCTCCGTGAAGCTCCTCTGCTTCGTGGGGAAGCGTCAGCTTGTGACTTGGTTAAAACCTGCAGGAAGGAAAAGCTGAGTGTAGCTTTTCAAAGCCATCAAGGAAACTGGATGCCCGGGGCTCCTTCCTGATAGGAAACTAGCGCCAGGGCTCCATCAGGGACTTGGGTGTGCGGGCGTACGATGTGTAACACACACGTGAGGATGCCCTTCAGCCTTCCCACGCGCTGCCCACGTGGAGACAGGCGGGTGGGTATATAGATGTAGGTGTGGCGGGGGGATATAGCTGGCTTTTTAATTATCCTAAATAAGGCTTGCATGCAGAACTGGGGCAGGTTGGCCATGCAGCCAGCGAGGTGTTTGGGGCTGGGAAGATGAGCCCCTCTCCTGTGAGGACAGGCTGGGAGAGTTCAGCCTGGAGAGGAGAAGGCTCCAGGGAGACCTTAGAGCAGCTTCCCCGTATCTGAAGGGGGTCTACAAGAAAGCTGGAGAGAGACTTTTTTTACAAGGGACTGTAGTGATAGGATGAGGGGAAATGGCTTCAAACTGGAAAAGGGGAGATTTAGATTAGATATTAAGGAAAAAAAAATGCACTCTGAGAGCGGTGAGCCCCTGGCCCAGGTTGCCCAGAGAAGCTGTGGCTGCCCCATCCCTGGAGGGGTTCAAGGCCAGGCTGGACGGGGCTTGGAGCCCCCTGGGCTGGTGGGAGGTGTCCCTGCCCAGGGCAGGGGTGGCACTGGGTGATCTTTAACGTCTCTTCCCACCCAAACCATTCTATGATTTTGGTGCCGAGCAGTTTGGAGGGGTCACTGGTAGCTTGCTTTGCTGTGGTGTTTGCCATCGCCGCCAGGCTCACCTGCTCCAGGTAATTCGGGGGCCAAGCGCGCCCCGGCAACGCGCGCCCTTCCAGCTTCGCCCTCACCCATCTCCCCCAGCCCCGCCAGGCTCCCGTGCTCCAGGTGGTTGCGGTCATCTTGGGTTTGGACTCTGTGACTGATACGGTCCTGAACGTGGTTCCCTCCCTGCCCCTTCTGCTTGCACTGGCTGCGCACAAAAGGAGCCCGCGGCTGACCTGCGTGGCGTTGGGAGATGGAGGGGTAGCTGGTCCCAGAAAATTCAACTGAGATCTTTGCAGTCAGAAGCCAGCCGCAAGAGATGCGGTCGGACCACGGCTATTGAAAAAAAGGTAAACAGGAAAAATAATAGCGCAGAGTTTCCTGATTCTTGGCTCAAAATCTATTTTTCGCAAAAGTAATTTAATCTCAAAACCAAAAATGTGAAGAACCTATCTAATGGTGCGACACTTCACGTGTTTGGATCAGATCTGTCACCAAACGGGTTTTGTTCACGCTCAGCAGGAAGCCCTTTCGTGACCAGCCTGACGGATGCGTGCGCATCCCAGTGTGCTGCAAACGTCAGTTGTTCATTCAAATAATTAAGTATCAGGAAAAAAGAAAAATGGTGCTAATGGAAGGGCTGTCACCTCCCAAAGTCTTGGGCTCCTGGAGAGAGTTGCTTTCAGAGCCCAACACAAAAGCAATGAAGGTTTCAGTGAGCGCAGAGCATGTTGTCCACGTTAAATGCAGAGGCTTCGTTCCGGGTGATGCTTTTGGGCTGCCTTATCTCGCCAGTGGGAAAGGGCTGCCCTGGCTGGCTGTATGCGATACGATCAATTGGGGTTTAAACGAGGACAGACTAGCCAACACCAGAAGATTTCTGAGAGCCGGAATAGCCCAGATCAGCCGTGGCTCAAATCGCTGCCGCTCCATCCCTGCCTTGCAGAAGGAAAATGTTTGTTTCTCTCTGCTTCCCCCCAGCCTTTTTTCCCTTCTCATTGAGTTCTGTACACAATATTATTGTAATCCCGATACTCTCGCCCCTCTTTTTCCCTCTCCCCTTCCCTGCAGGCTCTCTTCCCCCCACGCGGGCTGCCGGAGGTGTGCAAGGAGGAGCAGCTGGCTGGCAAAGCCAGTTTCCCCTCGGAGGCAGGAGCAAGCTGCGCGCAGGGGCTGGGTGAGGGCGAAGCTGGAAGGGCGCGTTGCGGGGCGTGCTTGGCCCCCGGCTCTCCCGCAGCCTCCAAAACGCTATTTCTCCTGGCTCTGTCCTCTTGGAGAAACGCACGGTGTTTTTCCGCCTGGGGTTTCGGGCTGACTTCGGAGGTGTCCCATGTCGGGGCATTGTGTGGGTGCCCGTGCGGGTGGTGTGGAGGAAGGACCGGGATGCGGGATGTGCCGCACGGTTTTCCAGCTCACTGCCGCAGCTTGGGCACCTCCGGTCACCACAGCGCAAGCTTGCTTTGATTAGAGGTTCGTTAGGGCATGATGCTTATTTGTTTCTCAAGCTCTTCTGCGGGTCAGGCTGGCTTGGTGCAGATCCCTGGGTTTGAGTGCTTGTGGCGTGTTGAGCATGGGAAGCCTCCGCTGGGATTTTGAGCCGTGTTTTCCACCCTGTTCAAACACCCGAGATGGTCTTCGGCATTCAGAGGATGCTTCCAAGGCAGGCAGGCAAGGATTTAACCACAAATGAAATTGATAAAAGCATAAAAAACTCACATCTGTCTGCTTCGTTAAGTACCAAAAGGCTAAGTATTACCGTGTCCATCCTTCAGTGCCCCAGAACGGTGTGGGCAGCACAAACTGGAAAACTGGCGGTTGTAGCTAAAACATCCGTCAGGATTAATGGCTTGGCTTGGGCTCCTCACCTAGGCAGGGCTCTGCCAGCTCCGGTCAAGCCCCTGGGATGGCGAAAGGAGCAGCAAACAGAAGCCGTCTTTTCCCTGCAGAATTGAGCATCCAGATGGCGGCGCAGCGCCGTGTCTCGCCAAACGGGGTGCTTGGGTACCAACCCCCCCGAGCCGCCGGGGTGAACAGGATCGGCCCCGGCTGGAGGAGGGGTCAGGCAGCTCTTGGTGAGAAAACAAATGGCTGCGGTTGGGTCTGATGAAAAAAAAAGAAATGCAGTAGAGGAGGGTGAGTGCCGTTACCTGTGGTGGTTTATCGCCGTACCAGAGGAAAAGAGCCTTTTTTCAGCTCCTGGGTGAGTGTGTTGACCTGAAGGTAAAAGCACAGGCTTATCTTGGTGCTTTTGTGACTTATTTCTTCCATAAAATTGCATTTAATGCTTGTGTCATGTGAATAAGCTGAAATATTGTGTAAGGCATATAACATGCAGGCAGCAGAAATGGTTTTCCGAAGTGCTGTATCTTTATCCCATCTTACCTGAGGGTACGGGGATGGGACTCCGTCTCCTCAGCGTGCTGCTCCGTTACCGCGGCTGTGAGGGCTGCAGGGCTGTATGCAACTGGAGACTTCTGTGGTCTCCAAACTGGCTTGAATCGGTGCTACAAAGGCAGCAGCGAGGATTACACGCACAGCCAGACTTGACGTATCAGGTCACCCTCACACCTTCAATTATTTTCCTCTGGTGCAATGAAGCAGACTGTGTGTGATGCACGGAGAAATTCTCTACGTTTCAACATTTGATAGCTTCAGAAACACGACTTCTCTGGCTAGCCCGACCTGGTAACTCTCTGCAAAGTGGGTGATGAGAAAAACGCTTGCCTATGTGTGCCGGGATGCCCGCGTCCCCCTTGGAGTGCTCTGGCCGTCGCTCCCTTCCCGAGGTACCATCCAGCATTCCTGCAGCAAGGGGGGAAAAGTAAGGGCTGGGTTTTTGGAAATAAGGTGACTTGAGTACTCCCAGAGCGGTGCCTCTCTGTTTTGAGTAAGGCTCTGCGTGTTTATTTGAGGGAAGAGCAGCACAGCCAAACATCTTGCTTTTCAACTTGACTGCGGCAGTCGGAAAGATGCCTGCAGCTACGTTTGTGTTCAGCCTCCGACGGCCGCCGTTGCGAGTGCTCGTATCTGGGCACGGACGGGATTCGCAGCGAGGGTTTAGGGAACGGTCTCCCATCCTGTTGGGGTTGCTGCTGCGCGAAAAGCTGCGATGGCCGCGTCTTTGTGCTGGTGAAGCGCTGGCTGTCGGAGCACACGTCCGTCGAGATGCCCAGCATCAGGGGGGGAGCTGGGTGTCTTTGTAGGGCCCTGAAAATCCCACCTCTTCCCGAAGAAGGGTGTTTGAGCCCTGAGTTTTGGGGCGAAGTAAAAGGCAGTGGGAACTGCCAAGTTCAAGGGGGGAGATCTTGGTTTTGGGTCAAAACCGCTGTGTTTTTTCTCCCCCTTGTTTCAGTCCCAAACACAGCCCTGCCAGAAACTTGGCTCAGCTTCAGCAACAGACTTGGGAACGTATTTATGTTTGGGGGTTTGTAAGGAAACCTGAAACCAGGTGAGTTTGGCTGAGGGAAGGCGAGGGGGGCTGTGCATCTCCCCCCTCATCCTCTGCCACGTCTCCGTGCTGTGAAGAGGAGCGGAATGAGGATGTGCATAAGGGAGGGTGCAAGCAGGAATTATTTTTGTAGATGCCTTTCTTAGCAACAGGACTAAAAAAGAACGTGTGCTCTTGCCTTTTGTGTTGCACACGAGAGGAAGCCCGTTTTCTGCTGATGCAGGGACCATTCGGTGGCGGGGATGGGTCTCTTCAGCTGCAGCCTGGGTTTGGCCGTCACAGGGTCCTTCAAGCCACAAGAGAAGATAGCGGCAGCTCTTGGTTTTCAAAATTGGTCTGAGATAGGGGATGCATGAATTGTATGAGTTGTAACTTTGCCATCTCCTGCCTACCACAGCAGTGTGCTTTCTCAGCCTCTGGTTCCTGCAAATAGTCCATCTTATCTTACATCATTTAGTCTCTGATTTTTGTAGCTGTAGCTGTGAAAGACCCACCATGAGATCTCATTTACCTTCTTCAAGGCATAGGAATGTGCTCTGTCTTTAGCAACACTGAAAAATACTGAGGACATCCTTTCGTTGCGTAGGTATAGCTAAATGCCACCAATTACACATCAATTCGGTGTTTGCGGGTAGAAGGATCCACTTAATGTATTTATATTCACAGCCCATTTCCAGCTCAATTTCATATCCAGAGTAATCGTGGAGGATGACACATTACCCATAAGATTTGAATTCTCTTCGTGAGATGTTGCTTTTGTGCGTAATTAAAGAGCTGATAACATTTTGGGCCATTTTGGTGCTGGCTGGGTAGCAGTCTTCACACTTAAACTTCGATTAATACAGAAGTCCATGCCTGAGCTGTTCTTCCACATATTTAACTGTTCTTCCACATATTTAACTGTTCTTCCACATATTCAACTGCAGTCATCGGGGAGAAAGAGCCACTCAGAGGGCACAGTTCATCTTCTCTCTAAGGAAGAGGTCTCAAATGGGTCAGGTGAGTTGTGCCCCAAAAGTTTGCATCATTCGCTGCTGGGGAATGCAGCCGCCAAGGTCTGGGCTTGCTCGCGTGGACCCGGGATGCTGTGATTTATCTTGTGTCAGCCGAGCCAGCGGAGAGGATTTGTCTGGTTGCGAGGCATGTGAAAATTTAAAAGAATACCTATTTTTAAAAGAGGGAAATATACCGCGTTGGCCACTGAAATGAACAGCAAAGTTCTCCGCGACTTCAACCAGCGCTGGACTGCCTCCATTGTTTAATAGCGGTCAGGAGCATGATGTCATGGGCAGAAAATAGCGCCTGTTGTTATCAGAGTAAAAGTTTAATTTCTGGTAATCTTTTCCTGGGCTGCCACCCCTTCCAGCCTTCCCCGCGGGAACCTGCAAGCAGATCTCCAGCCCCTTCCTGATTGTTTTTCCAGCTCCATTACACAACACGCGTTTGTTTGGTTTTGCAAATTGGTCATGAGCAGTGTCAATAGCTGGAGACACACAGAAAAGGGAATGGACTTTATTTGGGTTTTAGGGCCTTCTAAATGAATAGTGCCAAAATAAATACGGAGTTTTACACTGGGACGCACTAACTAAACAGCCCTGCGAGGTCGTGGGGAGATGTTCAGTGGAGTGCAGCGGGGATGAAACCATCAGGGTACCCTGAGCGTTGAGCGGGACTCGGGATTCATGAAGACTAATGTCCCCTTGGGTCTGGGCTGTTGTTGTTTTTCTTTAATGATGGATTTACAAGGAAGTAAGAATGTAAGAGCTGGTAACAGCGTGCCGGGTGACTTAGTCCGGTTGCCTTCTGTCTTTAGAAAGTGCATTATATTTATCAAACTCTGCCTTATAGAAGTTATTCCTCTGCTAGTGCTGCATTATCCTGCAAGAAGAAACTTTTTGGTGTTTCTACTCTGAATTTGACTCATGGCAAGTTTATCCTTATTTATTCTGGATCTCTCCATAGTTAACTCATTCCTTTAAGCATTGAGGCATAGGCTGGGCGAGGGCAGGTTAGAACTTCGCTGCATCGCGGGGCTTGAGGGTGGTGCTTCATGGTTGCACGAGTTGTATCTTCTCAACAAACTCAAGGGCTTCAGACGGGCACCTCGGTGAGTGAGACAACCATCCCAGGTCTGCATGGGCAGAGCACGGCTCCGTAGTCACGTCGGCTTCTTAAAGCTTTCCTGGCGTCTCGCACCACAGTGGCAGCAAAGCACTACTTTCTTTGCCATCACCGTGGTCCGCGAGTATTAAAATGACCTTGGTGAGATGCTATTGCTGGGAAGGAGGGGATGGCCAAAATATCTGTGGCTGGACCTTTCCATTGGATATGATTGCATCAGTAGAAGAAAGAGTCGCAGTCAAATTTTAAGCTTATTGGAGCTGTTTCATGGCGCTGACAGCAGAGCCATACTCCGTGTTGGGATGAGTAAGGCTGACTTCATCACTGATGGCAGACTGGAATGGCCCAAGTGTTTCTAAAAAAGACAATTTGAACGCCCAGGCCAGTTTCTGCTCTGAGTTACAGCTGTCTAAATACAACCACGGTGAAGTCTGTTGAGTTACTTTGAATTTCTGGTCAGTATTTGGAGCAGAACCTGGCTGTCGCCACGTGCAGTGTGGAAGAATTTATTTGTAAGAAAAAGAGGAAAATATGATGGTGGTTGGAGAATAAGTGTGGGCCACAAAGTAAGAGTTGGGCTACCTTGCTCATCGTGAATTTTTACTGTCCTGCAAGAACTTTCCCTGTAGAAAACAGGGAAACATTGCCTCAAATAGCCGCGGTCGCTTGCTGAGGGCACTGGGTTATGACAATAAATAGAAGGTGAACAGCGCTTCTAGAAATGCGAGGAATGTGAAAATGTTTAAATGATTTAGTACGAGAAAACTTTATTTAAACAGTTGATCGAAGAGCACGCTTTCATCTTTAAAGCTTTGGTGTTTGAACTCCCGTCCAAGTTTTTTCCGGACTTTCTTTGCACTTCATCTTATACAACAGAAAGCTGTGCTTTGCAAAGTGAATAAACTTCCAGTTCCTTGTTTCCATTTGTTGTCATTGCCTCAAACGCTTCTTCTACAGTGAAGAAGCTGTCCGGGGGGAAAAAAAAAGACACTAAACCAGTTATTTCCTGCATTAGATAGGAAGATCTGCATTTATTGAAGAATTCGAGCCGGGGAACACCGTGTCCAAGCAAATCTCATAAAGCTGCATGGCTTTCCATATGGGAACCACCCTGAATACAGATGTCTCAGTCTGCGCAACATCTTTTTTTTTAATAATGGGAGGGAATATTCACCTCTGAGAAGTGCATCTCTGCGAACGGCGCCCACGAGAGTGGCTGCGGTGGATGGTTGGCGCTGGTTCGGTTGCGGTCATCTCTGCCGGTGAGGGATGCAGAAGTCGGCTGTAACGTATTAGGCTTTGTTTCAAACCTGCCACGTGGCATTCGGAACAACAACAAAAAAAGTCGTTTAGTACTTGAAGTGGATGAGTATTAGTGGATGATTTTGGACTTAGATAATTTTTCTGTGTATGACGTTAAATCTGGTGCTGCATTTCAAAGAGAAAAATCTCAGGACTTCTATCCATAATGCCGTCCACTACACAGCACCTGTAAATAGATATTTTTTTTAAAACCAGCGTCACTGAAGTCACACTCTACCGCAGTAACTTGTTGCTGCACGTAACCGGGCTCTGTTTTGGGGTGAATGAAGGGGATCAGCTTAGTAATTATTTCCGTAGGATTGTGACTTTAGGGCCCTTTGGGTCCAGCATTAGCATTGGAAATGTCCCTGTTTGTGTTCTTAAAACCGTCTAAGTGTGCGCCGCTGCGATGGCCTGCCGTGCTCTGGTGGGGAGATTTATGCTTCCTAAGTACATTGTAAAAATTTTATGAAGTAGCTTAAATATTTACACAATAAGCATTGAAGGAAACAGTTACGTCTCTGAAGGAGCTGCTGATCCTTTGGGTCCATCAGACCATGGGCATGGGGGGTTTTTTAACTGTCTGACCTCCAGGAATTTCTTTTTTTCACCTAACTGTTTCTAAGCAGACAAACAAATGGAAACTCATACACAGGAACCTATAAATAATGTTAATGACCTGGCTCGTATCCTCAAAAGCCAGGAAATTTAGGAACGTGACGGCAAGCTGGCCCCTAGCTCACCGAAGGGTGGAAAGTGTAGCTGGAGGAGGTGGTGGCAAGGACAGCGTGAGTCCTGGGGGTGACACGTGTGTGTCCCCACGCAGGGAGGGGTGATGGGCACAGCCACCCGACCCCAGCAGGAGGCACCTTGATGGAGGTGCAGCAACTGCACGTGCCAGGTCTCATCTCTCGGGCAGCGTTTGATTGATGATTTTCAGCCTTGGGAGCTCTTGTCGCGAGGTTTGGGGGTTCGGGTGGTGCCAACATCGTGGTTCGTTGGTGGCTGGATTGATGCTGCTGCTCTTCCTCATGTCCAGGACACGGGCAGATGCCGCACAGTGGTTTTGGGGCAGGCATGAACACCTCCAGCACTTCCACCCTGGCCTTCCGATTACCCTTGTCACCCATTCCTGCACCCCTGCAGCGTCTGCTGGGTGCTGAGATGACCTGGGTGCTGAGATGACCTGCGCCACGTGGCCGGACGTGACTTGGGGTGAGCTTTGGTGGCAGGCAGGGTTTCGCCTGCTCTGCCTTGCACTTGCCCCAGGACAGCCGCCTTTCTTTCACTCCCAAATTCAATTTGCAATGCTGCAGCGATGCGGTATCTCTAGCATGCCTCCGAGGTGCCCCGTGCAGCTTTTATTGCTTGCTTCATACGGCACGAGGATGTGAGACTGCCTGGTTTGGTCCAGCGGAGGGCCACGAAGATGCTGCGAGGGCTGGAGCCCCTCTGCTGGGAGGACAGGTTGGGGGGGTTCAGCCTGGAGAAGAGAAGGCTCCGGGGAGAGCTTAGAGCCCCTTCCAGTCCCTAAAGGGGGGCTACAGGAAGGATGGGGAGGGACTCTTTATTGGGGAGTGTAATGATAGGACACGGGGTAAGGGTTTCAAACTGAAGGAGGGGAGATTTATTTAGATTGGATATTTAGGAAGAAATTCTTTGCTGTGAGGGGGGTGAGCCCCTGGCCCAGGTTGCCCAGAGAAGCTGTGGCTGCCCCATCCCTGGAGGGGTTCAAGGCCAGGTTGGACGGGGCTTCGAGCAACCTGGGCTGGTGGGAGGTGTCCCTGCCCAGCGCAGGGGGTGGAATGAGATGATCTTTAAGGTCCCTTCCAGCCCAAACCAGTCCTAGGATTCTATGATTTTCAGCCTGGGCAGCTGCTCAGTCCCACAGTGAGGGAGCGCAGCCACTGGTGGCGATGTGTCGGGCAGCCTTTGCCTTCACGGACACGTTAAGGAAGATGCAAGGGTCTGGACAGGGGTCCTTTGCTTGGTCGGCATCGAGGAGAGTGGTGGCTGTCGCCTCTCATTTCGAGCCAGCACGGGATGGATGTCCCCTTGGATGGCAGCAGGTGAAGACTTGGCGGAGCTGGCTCCCGGGGGGGGGTGGGCGCCCGCCTGCTCTCCTCCCCGCCGGCACCCACCTCCCCTTTCTGCGGGCTTCCCGTGATGCACGGAGTTTTGGGGGGGTTTGTTTTTTGGTTTTGGTTTATTTTTTTCCTCCCGCTCACACGGCAAACGGATGTTTAGATCAGAAAGGAAATTGGATCGCTGTTCTCTCAGCTCCGCATGCAGCAAACAGCCCTTCAGATTAACTCGGGTGTCGTAAGTGCCAGGAAAAACAGCGAAGCCAAAACGTTGTAAGCAAATAATCGGCCTTCCTGTTAAAGGTCTCGTCTTCAGCTCCGAGTTTGCATATCGGACTGGTTGGTTTTAGGTTTTGCTTTGAGGTTTTGCAATTATTTTCAAAGCAAGCAGGTTCGGTATGTGCGGGACGAGAGGTTTTACTGATCCCAGAGTGCTGCTTCCAGGTGATTTCCCTGGGACAGCTGAGCTTTTGGGTCAGAAACTGTAATTACTGTAGTTCAGGAGCTAATATTTGGATCCCAGTGCTGGGTGTTACCCTGGAGAAGGTGACCCTGGAGGACTGTGCCCTCTGGGGTGTCCCCGCAGCAGGAGCCCCCCCAGCCAGGCAACGCCTGCCCCCGCTCCCTGTGGGAGTAGCCCCCGCTGAGGCTTTTGGCCAGCGCGGTGGGAAGAGCAGAGCCGTCCCGCACAACCCGGCACGGCCGCCTGAGTCACCCCGGGCAGGAAAGGTGCTCGGCAGGTTTGGAAAACTGGCTGGAAGGTCAGGCGATGCCCTGCCTGCTCCCTGCCCGCCCCAGGCGATGCCGTGGGGGCCACACCGCCAGGCTGACCCTGTGGGGCTGGGGGTGGTGTCGCACCCCGTGTTTATGGACATGGTGCCACGACCGCCCTAAAACACCAATCCCAAAGGAATCCCTAAAAGCAGGTCCCTGCGGATGATCACCGCCATCCCGCTGGGTAGCGGGACACACGTCCCATCCCTTCAGGGACTTGGTTGGGATACCCAAGCGAGGAGCCCAATTGCTGCCACCTCACCCTCCCCACGGCACCCCAACCCCACCAGGACCGCGCTGCCCACGCGCATGGGGCCGGTGCCACCACCCCTTCCCCAGTCGCCGGCCCCTCGTCTCACGCGGGGGAGCGGGATGCCTTTAAAATGTAGAAAGTGATGATGAAGTGTCACCCGGACTGAGCTGTTTCCCAGCCCCGCGGCCATCCCAGCTTTCGGCTGCTCGGCCTCCAGGAAGATGGCTCGCTCGATGCTGGCTCGGGCTACAGACCCACGGGGGTGTACCCAGGGTTCCGAGGCTCCCACAGACATTGTCACCCATCACCTCCCCCCCCCCGGCCATGCCGGTGTCCGGTTGCTCCCACGGTGAAAAATCCTGGATTTTGCAGGTTTGGTGGGTTCGATACAGAGGATGTGGGGTGGGGAGCGGGTCCCACTCCCTCTTCATCACCCCGGGGAAGGGCTCGTTAGTGGTAATGACTGCAGACACTGTGGTGTGCTGAGGTGGGAAATGGGGGGAACAGGTACTTTTTTTTTAGACGTCGTTTTTATTTTTTCGTTTGGAAATGCAGCCTCTCGCAGTCATGCTGTCACAGTTAAAATAAGGTTTAAATTACAGGGCTGGCTGTGGCTTTTTCCCTTTCTTTCAGAATTTTTGCCAACTTGCAATTTACTTAATGAAATCCTGCTATTTCGTTTAACAGGGATATTTTTTGCAGATGTTGATTTAACCCAGCTTTATAAAATATGTGAACTGTGCAGTTTCTTTCCTATTTTTAACAATTTAAGGATTCTAGTGCAGGAACTTGACAGAGTTTATCACGTTGATAGCGTTGGTTGGTTCATACCGTGCAAATACCGGGGTTGAACGATGAGGCTTCCACATCATCTGCGTCCCCATCAGAAATAGTCAGAAATGTTGCAATAATGAGCAAAAGTTGTCCAAAGTGAGAACTGTTGTTGCTCGTTGGAGCTTTGTGAATGTATTTCTGCAAAATCTCTGACCCTGTTACTCTTCAGGTTTTGTACAGGGGGGTGCTTTGCGTCCGTGTGGATATTTCATATATACAGCCTGTAGGAGGATGGGGAAGAGAAATGAGTCTCTCTTAGGCTGCTGACAGGCTGCCTTTTTAATGAATAATACCAGGCGTATTTCCCCCCCAATATGCCATACTTTATTTTTTAAAACTGATTTCCCTTGAGGAGAGGGGAAGAATTTCGTACTTCTAGGACTCGGCTGTGCTGAGGGTGTGCAATCTTGAACTCGTTAGCCGTAATGAAGCGTTCACATGCTCCGTTAATCTCCCTGTCCTTGATGTACAAAGAGCCCGACCTGCTCTCCTTCCCCTTTTCCTCTCGATGGGAACATCGTTTACTTTGGTACTTCATTTGCAGAGTTTGTAACTGCAGCCTGTGCGTTCCCCGGAACGTCTTGTGGAGGAGTTGCAGCCACGAACCCTGCGTAGACCAGTCCTGAAAAGGTTATTTTTAGCTTTATATTTCAGCTGGCCTCCAAGAAAGATGAGAGCTTGTCCAAGAAAGGTGGGAGGGTTTTTAAGCCGAATGAAGACCCTTCTTGAGGTCCTCCCCCTATACACCCACCAGTTGTTTTATCTGGGTTATACTGAATGAGCGTTACTGGAAATCAGGAGACCCGGAGCTAATCCTGGCAGCGTCTCTGCTGTGCGTCTCTGGCCGTGTCTGTGCTATAACTCATTAATCCTTTTCTCTGAACATCCCAAGTGAAGCTGGAGTATCGGGGTATCTGGGATTCATACTAGTGCAGCAGGACAGGATGTATCCCATGGAGTTCTGCGTGCGTTATTCTCCTCCCTACTTTGTAAAAGAAACTGTGGTTTTCAGAAATGAAAACAAGTCCTTCTTGGCCAGGGAGGGTAATTAGCATGAGTCACCTCCACTCTCTGTGGGCAAATACAGAGTTAGGCATTCTGTCATCTGGGAGATGACTGTGAAGATGCTTTCAGGGACTTTTGGTGGCCACCCGTCGCTGCCTTGCTGGGCTGCAGCGATGCTTGCAAATGTTGTGGATTTCATGCGAATACATTGGTTTTCATCCCCCATCCCCTGCTTATCCCTTGCAGAAATTTTCTTGCTGTTTGTCTGCACTTTAATAGATTTACCAGGGCCCTTCCAGGGAGTATAAAAACAAGACAAAGGTATGTTTGGTCTTTGGGGTTGATCTTATTCCGGGCTAGCAGAAATGCATGCCCCGTGCTGCATCTGCTCCTCTGGGTTGCTGATTTGTGGATTTTACAGAAAAAGGGCCAGCAGACCCCTCCCAGTGCATCCGCCGTGGCACACAAATGGCACGAGGGTTGTTATCCATCGTGTTTGTGGTGGTGCAGGTCCTCCTGCAAAGCAGAAACCCCCAGCGTGGCATCCTCGTGAATGTGAGGGACCAACTATGGGGCTTAGATCCTGAGATGCTTAAGTCATTGTTTAGTCTTTGCTCTAAGTGGGAGTAAGAGCGCATGGATGCTGGCCACGAGCAGTTGTCAGTGGAGCAAGCTGCTTGCTTGGAGTAAGGGCTGGAATAGACCCAGAAAATGTTTACACATAAATACATGAACTAGCTATCGGAAAATCTGGCGTGTGTGGGTGCACACGCAGGCACGCATCCCTCTGCACGTTCCTCCCAGCCTGGCTGCGGCCGTGCCGACGTGTGTGTGCATGCGATCAGGAGGGCAGGAGCCGTCTCCATGCTCCCTTCCCGTGCCGCAGGACCCAAGACCTGCCTCTGCCTCACTGGGCTCTTCCCACCGTGGACTCCATCCCCATTGCTTTTAATTCCTCTCCAGCAGGTACGAGCCCCGCGACCTCTCACAGAATCCCAGAGTGGTGAGGGTCGGAAGGGACCTCTGGAGATCACCCCGTCCCACCCCTGCCAGAGCAGGGTCACCCACAGCAGGTGGCACAGGAACGCGTCCAGGCGGGGTTGGGATGTCTCCAGAGACGGAGACTCCCCCACCTCTCTGGGCAGCCTGTGCCAGGGCTCTGCCACACTCACAGCAAAGAAGTTCCCCCTCGTGTTTAGGTGGAACTTCCCATGGTCAAGTTTGTGCCCGTTACCCCTTGTCCTGTCCCCGGGCACCACTGAGCAGAGCCTGGCCCCATCCTCCTGACACCCCCCCTTTCAGTATTGATAAGCGTTGGTAAGATTCCCCCCTCAGGCATCTTTTTTCCAGACTGAAGAGACCCAAATCCCTCAGCCTTTCTTCATAAGAGAGGTGTTCAGTCCCGTCATCATCTTGGTGGCCCTTACAGGTTTATCCTTTCAGTGTGACTGAATTGGTGTGCGCACCGGAGGGATTGTTTCCTTGCAAAGGCCACGCTGGCACCCAGAATCCTTTAATTCCCTGTAAAACTTTGGCAAATCCGCCAGGAGCGAGGACTTGAAGCAGGTGGCAGGCGGTGTGGCACGCGGTGGCAGCCCCAGAGCCACGGCTCCCCACCTTGCGGCAGTTGCTCAGACAGCAAGTCTCGGGGAGAGCTCTGTCAGGAGAAGGATCTTGGGCTCTGGCTGGCCAGAACAAAGCCTCAATTTCCATTTCACTCTCCGCTTCCCATATGTGCGAGGGCACCGATACCATGCTGGGAAAAAAAGCACCTTTTTTAAGGATGCTGGGGCAGAATTTAAGGATTAGAGGAGATGCAGGGATGGAGGCCCCATCCCTGGAGATGTTCAAGGCCAGGCTGGATGAGGCTCTGAGCATTCTGATCTAGTTGAAGATGTCCCTGCTCACTGCGGGGGGGTTGGACTAGATGGCCTTTAAAGGTCCCTTCCACTCCAACCCATTTTATGAGGGGAGGGATCAGCCAGAGCCCTTTTGCGGAGCAGAGGATGGGTTGGGATGGGGGACCCACAGCCGGTCCAGGTACCGGTGGGGGTTTGGGTTGAAAACCCAGTATTTTTGTTCTCCCAGAGGTCCCAGGCTGGGATCTCGCGGCTGCCCGGGGACGAACTCTGCACCCAGCCAGCCAGGGAGGAGCGAAGCGGCTCATTCCCAGCCCGTATGGAGAAAAACATTTGATGGACTCCCGCTGGTGGCCCCCGGGGAGCCTCCCCAGCCCAGCACTCCTCCGTCACAGCTTGTTTTCCAGGTCGGTGATAGTTTCCTAAAATTTTTGCAGTCCTTGATATTTGCAGTGGTGTTGGCATCGAGCCAACAGACATCTGCCTCCAGTGCCTCGCTCTTCTCTTGAGGATGCTGCCTGGGGCTGCGCGGCGTCCTCGCTTCAGAGGAATCAGGGTGGCCTTGGGTTTTTTCAGCCCGCTCGCCGCTTCTCACGTCACCTACCTCCGCTCTGAAACCCCGCGGCCGGTTCTCAGGCGTAAATCCGATAGACGCCAGCTTTGTCCTCGCTCCGGAGGGAACGGATCAGGCTGGAGCGCCATTGCAGGCTCTCAGAATGTATCCGATGGTGACATTTAACTCGGTTTTGCTTTGATTTTCTTACCAGGGAAGCATCTCCGCTCATTTTCTGGTTAGTAAAAATAGAGGAGTGTGGCAGAGCTGCTGCAGTCCCAGTCTGCCTTGTTCCCCATGTCCTGAGCAAGCTTTTACACCCGACGTTTCCAGCTTTGCTGGTGGCTTTTGGGGAGCAGGCTTTGCATGGCTGGCCTGGGACATCTGAAGGAGGCCTCGTGTAGGGGACCCGCTGAGCATTCGCCGTGTGGGAATGACAAATTTGGTTTGTTACCGGAGGGAGCTGAGGTGTAATTTGGGGTTGGGACAGTGCCGAGAGCAGTGTGAGCAGGTGATGGTGTGCTGGAGGAGCTCAATGCCGTCATGTTATCTAATCACCAGAGGGGAAAAAAGGCCTTTTTTTTTTTTATTTTGCTTTTCTCCAGAGCAGGTGTCAGTGTCATGTCCTGTGCTGGGTTAGTGGTCCTGCTGCCGCCGGGGATGCTGTGATGCTCTCAGCAAACGTGGCAGCGGGGAGTGGCGTGGCTTGAGCATCTTCAGGGGCATCTCTGCCGCCGCCTCGGTGACTCTCTCACCAAGTTGGCTTCCCAAAACAGCTCTATCACCTCAGCGTCCTCTCCACCCTGAAGGAAACCCCATCATTTAATGCCAGTGTGGAGCAGGCGGGGTTTTGGTTCGGTTACAGCCCAAGCCTCAGGACCATCTTCCCTCCGGTGAGGTGATTGCCAGGCTCCTTTGGGAGCCAAGTCCGGCACCCGACGTGCTCTGCCCGAGAGGCACGATGGAGGCGGAAAGTGGTGTTATTCCTGTTTCTCTTCAGAAGGCCCTACTAATTAGTTTCTGCTTTTAAACTGCTTTGAAGTGCTCAGCCGAAACTCCTCTATGAGTGAAAACTATTATTATTTATTTATGCCATTTCCCGTAGTCTTTCCTCCACTGCGGGATGCTCCCATTTGCCACATCTCCGGTCCTTGAGCAGGTTATTTCCCTCCCCGAGGGCATCAGGCCGGATTTCGGAGAGCACCCAAAATTGTTCCGCAAAGCCAAAATAGCTTTGAAAGGGAGAAGGAGAGCTCAGGAGGTCCNTAGGGAGGGCTGGCGCGGCGCCAGGCGGGAGCGGCGCAGGGAAAGGGAGCGCTGGATGTTGTGGCAGCTATGGCTATAAGGGAAATCTGCCATCGAGTGATTTATGGGGTGATTTCTCCCGGATTCTCGGTGTTTTTCAGGCTCTGGTGGGGGGAAAAAAAAAAAAAAAACCAAACCAAAAAACCAGGATTGCATACATGGTTGTTTGGAGGAGCTGAAAACATGTGAGTTCTGAACCTAAAGGTGAAAAAAGGTGGGTTTTTTCCCCCCCATTTTTGGTCCCGGCATCCCCCACCCTCGCAGTCCTACCTGGCAAAGGAAAGAAAACCACCCCAGCGAGACGATGCTTGGAAGATTTTCAGCAAACCTCCCGATTCTACAGCAAATCAGTCAGTGGAGACCTTCCCCCCGCCTTATCCCTTGTGTCTTTCACCAGCTCATTTCTCTCCCCATTTTTTCGGATGCCTGGGACGCAGGGTGGGGGCACCCACGGCCAGGATGCTACGGATGCTCACGGGGGTGCTGAGCACGACCACGGGATTTTGCCGGGCTTTGACTTAACCCAGGGCTGATTTCCAACAGTGGAGAAGTCTCAGCCAAATTCTGGTTGATGACATGGTGCTTTCATAATTGGCAGCCAACGTAGGTGATTACGTTTTGGGCTCCTTTTGAAGATGTATTTACATTGTTGTGTCAACTTTTACGTGCCAGGTATAAAGCGGTTACGTGCACAGCCCAGGAACTTAAAAGCGATGAATGTGGCTGCGAAAGCTGTGAGCGAGGGAAGCTGAGATTACATGGGGACTGTTTGACTCAAAAAAAAAAAAGAAAGAAAGAAATTCACTTAAATCTCTGAAAACATTGGCCTTTAGAAGTAATGCATAAAAATGTCAGTGAAAAATACCTGAGTTGGGCATTTCCTTTTTT
>VXBH01000504.1:35754-89789 GCA_013400035.1 Rynchops niger
TTTTTTTTTTTTTTTTTACTTTCTAGGACTTTTCACCCTTGGCTGAAAAGACCTTTGTAAACCATGCAGGGGAGCTGGAAAAAAACCCTGCTGAAATACCTTAAAATTATGTTCCGGACTGTGTATTTAATGGCCAGAGAAGGTACATTAAAAACAAACTCCTTGAATTTAGCTTGAAAATAAGCTAACTGATGATGGCTTACAAATTTCCGGGCAGAACTAAACATGGCATGTGTTTTTCTTTGAAGGATATAAAAAAATTAACATGAGCTGATGATTTTGCAGAGTGGTTTCTTTTATGCAGAGAAAATTGTTTTCATCCTAATCTTGGCATTGGCTCCTGTCCTGTGTTGTTTTTGTTTCCTGGGCTGCCATGGAAATGTCCCCCTTTCCCCCCAGGCCTTTCCACGCGCCTCTTCACCGGCTCTGTTGCCCGTCAGAACCTTTTTTTAACTAATTTAATTAATTAACCCAGTGCAAGTGTTCTTCTGAGTTAATAATCTACTGGGTTAACGAATTAAATCAGCTCATGGAAGGAGGCTGGGGAGCACCAGTGCTCTGCTCCAAGGTAAAGGCTGGAGGAGGAGGAGGAAGGTGTCTCCGCCATGGTGGGTACGGTGCCAGCGAGGGCTCTTTCTGGCTGGCTGTGGTGCTTTCTTTGGTGTTGGCTTTTGCTGGATGAAGGAGCTAAACTGGTCTCTCTGGCTGCACAGCAGCCACGTCCAACATGAGGAACGTGCCAGGAACTGTGTTGGGGTTGGAGGAGTTGGGACCCTTTTGCCCCACGACGACGGTGACACTGGATTAATTGTAATATGAAATCACAGTTATTTTATTATTGAGGCGTGAGCTGGGCTGAATCTTTATGTCTCTCATATGCAGAGCAAACCAGCAGCCTGGAGAGAGTTTGATGCTCTGCAGCGTGGGGAAGGTCTACGCTGCTGTCCCTGTGGCTGACCCCCGTCATCAGCTGGGGAGCTAGTGGCAGCTTGGCAGGGCCTCTGTGAATGGGGGAGCAAGTTTGTTTTAGTCAAAGCTGGGAACTAAAAGGTTCCTGACTTGATTCTGGGCCTTAAGGAAAAGGTCCAGGAGGGGCCTAGGGCTCTCCAGCCTCCTGCTTGCGCCCAGCTGCCATCTCCTTGCACAAGCCCCTGGTCCTGCCGTAACACGCAGCTTCTCGCTTCATTGGCGAAACCAGGAAGTGATTAGAAAAACGGACTAAACTGTCCTTGTCCTTATCAGGATTTTCACAAACCTTTGCTGGGGAACAGCATGGAGAACCTCCTGCTGCCTTTGCTCCTCTGTTGTCCCCAGGGCCACCAAGGGACGGCAGCCCAGGTCCTGCCCAGCCTCCTGTGTTCATTTGCTGGTGGGCTTGGGATGTTGCCCCACATATATATGGGGGAGCCAACATTGGAGTGTTCCCACGGGCTGACAAAGTGGCTGCTGGCCAAGATGTGGCTCACCAACGTATGCATGTCCCCCAAGGGTGGGAAGGTGCCTTCAAAGTCCCACCCCACCGCTCCCAGTGAGGATGGATGGACAGACAGTGGCCGATTTGTGGCCCTGTGTCCCCAGGGCATCTGTATGGGGGAGCCCTGTGTTGGTGGCGACACTCAGCTTCTCCCCACCCCAACAGGCAGAGTCTCCTGCCGGGGGTTGTTTCAGTGCGGGGGCTCCTGGGAGGCCGCAGTGATGCATTCCAGCTGAAACTTGTAAGGCAGAGGTATTTTAAGTATATTGGCTTAACGAAAACGGTTGAGAGCTTTGCTGGGGCAGATTGACAATTAATTTTTTTCTTTTTTTGTAGGGCCATAAAAATTCCATTTCTGCTGTGGAAAGTTTTAACCCCTTCCTTACCCTGGAGCTTGTTTCGAAGGGTATTGCTGGGGGATTATTGTAAATGATGGCTCTCCAGTGAACTGTTAAAAGATTTTTGGGAAATATGCTTGGTTTTTGCACCAGGCTTTTTATCTGGACCTTGTTCACAGTGACCCGTGTGTGGCTGTGGCCATCCTGCTTCCGTGCTTCTGCGTGGTGGATAGTATACGCATGTGTCTGTGCTACAGCAGAGGGGAGAAAAAAACTTGAGTACATATGTAATAGCCAAAGAAAACCGAAGAAAGACCTTGGCCATTGAGAAAAGATATGACAGAGCTCCGTGGCCAGAGGAGCATCAGGCTGCCCAAGGTGCAGGGGCACAGAACGGGGGGGACATGAAAATGGTGGGTGGGCTGAGCTGTGGAGACACTTTTGAATATCCCACTCCATGGCGTCGGGTGCCCAGGTGTGCGTTCGAGTCCCCGTCACGTTTGGAGCATGCAGTGATTTGTTTGTTTTTTTAACACGCGCGGCCTTCCCCGCGGGCACTTCTTAAACGTGTTCCGCGCGCCCATGAGCATGGTGTGGGGTGAGGTGGGGCAGGGGGGGCTGCCATCGCCCCTTCCTCACGGGGAGCTCAGCTTGGGAAAACAAGGCGGCGTGACTTGGGACTGTTTTCATCAGGAGTCCGTGCAAAAATGGGATTATTCCTCAAAGCGCTGCGGCGAACTTCCCTTCTCACCCCCCTTTCCTTACACGACAAGATCTTACTTGCAGCCATACATTGGGGTGGCCATTGGACCTGCTGAGAAGAGGTTTGGTGGCTTTGGAAGAGCTGAAGCATGAATCAGAGATATTTTAATTGGGTGTTTTGTGATCTGCCCATGTTTTCCATCCTGCTTTTAAGTGCAACATCAAGCAGTGGGACTGTGCAGCATTTTGTTTTGGAAAAAAAAAAAAAGCATCTTTCTTTTCTCTTTTAATGCACTGCTTTGAACTTTACTGGCATAAAGCACTGTCAAATCACAAATAATCTAAAACCTCAAGTTATTTTCTTTACCTCCACGCTCTGCAGGGAGCGACAGCAGCAGCGCTGCGAACGCCGCGAGGATTTACAGTATTTGCTCTCTGCATTTATTTATTCCTGTACTCAGATTCCTTCTGCCCGAGCCACGCAAGACTCTTTTCCCATTAAGTTCTGGTTTTGATTCTCCCGTCTTGCTTCCTATCTTGCTTTTTTATCTTAAATCGTTTGAAATTTCCTTTTGGATGTGTCTGCTGCGAGGCATCGCTGCGGAGGATGGATGGCGGAGGAAGCGGCGACTGGGAGGAAGGAGTAAACAAGAGCCAGAGTTTCAGCCCGTCCATCTGATCGATAAAGGTGGCTTTGATGGAAGAGATAGCCCTGACGCCAGCCTAAATGTAGCTCTTAGAAGTTGTAGCTGCCTACAATGATAGTTGTTAAAAACGCGGCGTATACCATCGAGGGAGGCACTGCAGGACTAAAATATTTTTCTTTCTTCAAAAAGAAAGCTAACAAGCCTGCCTCTGTTCCGGCAGGAAGGGGGAAAAAATAGGGGGAAAAAAAAAAAAAAGAAAAAAAAAAAACAAAACGGGATTTTCTTGTCTGTGCATAAAGGGCAGCATGGAAAAAGAGGAGGAAAAAATGGAATATTTATTTAAAAGGCAGAGGACATGCTTTTCTGCCGGCCGCCCCTGCTGTCTGCTGAGTGGTAGTGGCTAATAGCTGGAGGCGAAACTAATACTTGGCAGGGGATGAGACACAGCCCAGGCCCCCTTGTATTTCGGGGCTTGCTAAAGTGCTTGCTTTATGTCAGGGCTGCGAGATGAGTTCATCTTCTCAGGATTTGGTTGAGCGCGCTGGGAGATAAAAGAAGGCAAAGGAACCCACGGCGGCACGGGGAGGGGGGCAGCCGGCCCAGGGGGGTGATGGCCGGGGCTGGGGGGGAAGAGGGACCCTGCCAAAAGCTTTCCCGAGGCAGAGGCTTTTCAGATGAGCCGTGTAACCCTCTCCTTTCGGGGTGGTTTATTTGTCTGCGGGCCACGGGCAGGTTGGTTTTGCAGCTGGTGTGTGGCTTTTAAAGCCTTTCTTCAGCCCCCGGTGAAAGCGGGTGATGGAAAAGTGGGGCAGAAAGGAAACTTTTAGCTGCTTGATGTGGAGTTACCTAGAACTCACGTCCTCGCCCGTTTGAAGGAGCACAGGACATCTCCGGGAGTGCTCCGAGGTGGCAGAGCTGTCACTGCTGGGCAGGAGCTGTGACATGGTGTCAGAGATGGGAAGCACATTGGCAGGGGGGGTTTGCCCCCCAGCCCCAGAAGCCTGCTTGGACGGATAGACTGAAGCTCATGGCATAAATTGCATGGAAATGATTTTAATAAGGCAGTTTCAGATGCTTCGAAGTAGCCGGTGTGGAAAAAACCTTGCCCTGTTTTCAGTATGTGTGTAGATCGGTGTCTTTACCAAAAGACTTGCTGGTTCCTGGAAAGCAGAGATGGCACCAGGGACGGTGACACCTACAGCGGGACATTCTTGTAGAATAGGCACTGGTTTCCTCCTGCTTTGCTTTCCCCCACTAGGTATGTTAATTTGCAATAAACCACGGGAACCACCTATTTAAACATTTATTGCTGACTGTTCCCCTCATTAATTCAACTGATGGGGAAACTTCTGAGTTTTGAAGTTATCCCATTCTTAGTCTGGAAGGGAAATTCAGGGGCTGAGTGTCAGTTTCTAAAAAAATGTAATAACAAAACCAACTTACCTAATGGGCAGGCAGGGCTTTGTCGAGGTTGGGAGGTTAAACAGACGCAGAGCTCAGTAATTGCTACCAGCCTCCGTGCCCTGCAGATGAAACGCTCTGAGCTTGTCTGTAGCCCCCCACGCCATCACTCGGGTGGGACCGCCGCAAAATTTTAACATTTGAGAAGAGTTTTGGGAAGGCACTGGGGGCATCTCAACTGTACGATGTCCCAGGGGAAAGCTGGCTGTGGAAACTGGACGCTGTGGCAGATGCACCTGCGGATGAAGCTCAGTTGCTCAGTACGTTGTCTTTCTGCTGTTGGAGAACTTTTGGACTACTGAAATTTATGGACTACATCTTGTTTCACCTCTTAAAATCTGAAACTGTTTGCCAGAGTGCACTTTAAAGAGCAAAATGCGCTGACCTTCTGCGTGGCAGTAGACCAAGGGATTGTTATCAGAGAAGGTCAAAAGATTTTCATCCATGACAAGCTCTTGATTTCAGGGGTTTGTAGAGATGTAGCTAAGGGTGGTCTTGCTCCAGCGTTCGATTAGATAAGACTGTTTGGGTCAGATTTGTGTTAACGTCATAAACTTGGTTAACATCGTTTTTGCAACTGCTGCAGAAATACTGCAAAGAGGTTCTGAAACCTTTTTATCACCCATTTCATCAAAGTTTCTGTTCTTGGTGGGGATCTCAGTGCATCGTTTTGGCACTAGGCAGCTGTCGGGGTTTCTAACCCGCAATTACATTTGAATCTTTTCTTCCTTAAAATTTCACGTTCGCGTGGCTGGTGCTTTGCAAGGCATCGCGAGATACTTCAGGAAGAGTCAAGTCCAGTTGTCATGATGTGCTTGGGCACGACATATTCATCATGCACTTGCTGATGAAGTCATTACCCTTTTGGAGCAAGTTGGGTTGTTCGTTTGACTCCTGGTGATCTGTACGCAGGAGGTGGTCATTTGAGCTGGCAAAGGAAATACAGCTATTAGCCAAAGAGTAAGAATGGGGAAAACCCTTTGTTTTTGCTGATTCTTGTCGTTAGCAGAGTGCAGCATCAGGATGAGCTTATTACGGAGTGACTGGTTTCCATGGAGGATGGTTCGGAAGCATGGATACACAAAGACCCATCGGTGACACTGGGACTCTTAAGAGCTGTGTCCGGGGCACGGGACCTGGTCCTTGGGGGGAAAAAACCCAGTTTGCCTCATCCAGCTCCAGGACGTTGCCGTTGCTGTGACCAAGGGTCTTCACCCGTTTCCCTGCCGGCAGAGCCACTAACTCTGAACCTGAGGGGCACATCTCGCCCAGTTGTGTTCAGCAGGGCTTTTCCCATGCCCTCAGGAGGCCCAGGACATCACGGCCAGTAGTAGGGCGCACAAAGCTGTTGGCTCACAGGGAAACGGTGTTTCTTTTCAAAGTGGGGTTGAAGTGTCTGATTTCTGCGGGGATTCCTTCCCATTTCTGTACAAAATCTGCATCAAGCTGAAAAGGGGCTGTTGTCAGTTGTGCTGGGTCTTAAAAATTACTTAAAGGGATGATGGGGAAGAAAGGGGCCAATCTGGCATTTTCAGGGTGGTTTAGACCTGGCGACGGGGTCAGTGCGAGATGATGAGCATTGCCCACGGCAAAGGGCATCCCGCTGCCTCCCAGCTTGCCCAGTTGCCCCCCTTCCCCCCTCTAAATTTTTATAGTTGCAACTCAAACTCTAACAAAGCTGCTTAATTCAAAGACCGTTAATGGCGAGGAGAGACCGTTCCCCTCCGGGGTAATTTGAGCCTGAAAAGAAACGGGGCTGTAGGGCTGCGCTTGAAATCCGGTGCGTCAATAGGGTCTCTGAGGCAAAATAATGGCATCACCCCGCGTGCGAGTTAATCGGACATGATGGCATGAAGGCAGAGGGGTCAGCAGGCCGCGGGCACGTGATATATTGTCAGGGAGCTTAATGCCAGGCATGGAACAGGGCTGGCTCAAAGCAGAGCTCCTTGCTTGAAATCCCAGTGTGGTTTTCTGGTGTGGTAGGAGCAGGAATGATGTTCAGCAGGAGGTTAATTCACCCTCTTTGGGGCTCTTCTAGGGCTGAGAGTCCCCATCTTCCTTTTGGAGGCATCATAAATCAAACAGATTGCTGGTAGTCTGCGTCCGTCCTGTCTTCGTTGAATGTAATTCCTAGAAAGAAGAGATGTTTCTCATTGTTCTGGAGGGAGTTCCAATGGCTTTGTTAGGAGGACATGTATAGTTCTTAGACACTACTGCTGCTTGGCATGAAATGCCTCCTCAGATTTCATGTTCCCCATGGGAACATCAGCATCGCTGACAAAGAGTATTACATAGCAGAGATAACTGTCAGGTCAGTCATCCAAGCACTTCATGGTCATCTCCTGTGCTTCAGCTTGACACAAGTTGGCCTTTGAAAATGGGGGGAACCCGCCAAGCGCAGGGGTGGCTGACTTGCAGTGTCATATTATCCATGCCAGCTCTCGGTGGTGGAAATGCTCGTATTTTGAGTATACAGGGTCCTGGCTGCTGGACACAGGATTGAACATTAAATTAGAGGGAGACAGAGACGTTGAGCTCCATGGGAGCTGGTGGGTGGCCTGGTGGGTCACTAGTCTTTACTTGAGTCTTCTTTCGTGGTGGCATTTGACGTAACAATGTAGGCTTTGGGTTGAGCACAAGTTTTGGGTTGAGCACAAGTTGAGTTTCCCACACGAGCAAAGCTGATGGCTGGAGAGAGCCATTTGCTTGCCCTCCGTGCCTGTCTTTTCCCAGGAGGTCACAGCAAATCCTGACTTTTCCTTTGCTTTGCCCTGCAGATGCCAGTACGTCGCCTGATGCCGTGAAGAGGAGCCATTGGTGCAACGTGGCCTATTGGGAGCACCGGACGCGCGTCGGCCGCCTCTACACAGTGTACGAACAGTCTGTCAGTATATTTTATGACCTACCTCAAGGAAACGGCTTCTGCCTCGGTCAGCTAAACCTGGAAAACAGGAGCGAGACTGTGAGAAGGACTCGAAGTAAAATCGGCTACGGGATTTTACTTAGCAAAGAACCGGACGGTGTGTGGGCTTACAACCGCAGCGAGCATCCCATCTTCGTAAACTCCCCGACACTGGACATCCCCAACTGTAGGACTTTGATCGTGCGCAAGGTGATGCCGGGCTATTCCATCAAGGTGTTTGACTACGAGAAGTCCTGCCTCTTGCAGCACATGGCTGATCTGGATTATGCGGACGGGCCCTACGACCCGAACAGCGTGCGGATTAGCTTTGCCAAAGGCTGGGGGCCATGTTACTCGAGACAGTTTATCACGTCGTGTCCTTGTTGGCTGGAGATTTTACTCAGTAACAATCGATAACGGTCAGCCTCTGACAAAAGGAAAAAGAAAAGAAAAAAGACACAGACTATTCCCAAATATCATCTACCTAGATTTAATATAAAGTTTTATATATTATATGAAAATATATATTATACTTGTAATTATGGAGTCATTTTTACAATGTAATTATTTATGTATGGTGCAATGTGTATATGGACAAAAACCAGAAAATGCACTTTGGCTTATATAATTCTTTCAATACAGATTTTTTTAAAAAAGAAAAATTATACAGCAAAAATAGGAGAAAGCCCTAATTTTGATGTATGGTTTTTTGAAATATTATGAGTACCCAGACAAAAAGCTAATACCAGTCACTCGTTGATAATAAAGTATTCGCATTATAGGGGGGGGGTTTAATTGTCTTTTATTCCCCCCCCCCCCAAGTGAAGTCTGCAGCAGTGTCTGCTCAGGCAATGTGCAGTCATGGGGGGTTTCCAGAGGGGCAACCACGGTCTCCCTTCTCAGGCAGGACCCTTAGGAAAACAGTGTACGAGTTGCGGGAAGGCTGCAGTTGTCTCCAAGCGGGGGGTAAATGAGGACAATTTGAGAGCTGGGGAGCACATGGAGAAGGTGTGAGGAAAATCCCGTAGCTGTTCTTGCTCAGGGCTCTGTGATCTCTCTGATAACACAAAACATGATGCGGACACCCACCATTGCAGACTGGTGGGTACCAGTGCAATGTGATGGGTATTAGTGCTGGCGGGAAGTGCCACCATGGCCCTAAAAGCTGCCCAGTAGGACCAGTTTGCATTATCAGCCTCGCACAGGGATTGTACCTCTGAGTCCAGTACCTCCCAGATGGGTTTGATAGTTGAGAAACAAATGGGGGTTTTGGACGACTCATGGTTGGGTCATCCTCAGCTGGAGACACCGTGGCCTGAATTGCAGGAACCTCTCCGGTAACTTCAAGGCGGAGGTGAGCTGGGTGAGGTGTGTGCCATTTGCCCTGTAGCTCTCCCAGTCTGTCCTCCAGGCAATAAACTGACACCGAATTGTTTGGGAAAAATGTATTTGCTCTGAGGAGCAGTTGCAGCCAGAAGTCCTGGTCAATGAACTTGTCTCAGCTGATTTACTCTCTCTGGAAGTCCTGGGTGAAGTCAGGCACTTCGCTGACTTCCACACGAGCTTCGTTGCTGTCAGCGCTGTAGCACCCATGCGCTTGCGTGGGCAGGTTGGACATCGGCTGGCTTCGCCTGGTCAGTGAAGTGATTTCTGGCCAGTGACTAGCGTTGCCAGGTCTTAGGGTTGTATTACAAATCCCTGTACGTTTGATGTTCAAAAATTCCCAGCCTTTGGAGTCCAGTGACTGCAGAAGCACCCCAGCTTTCAATGTTACAGAGGATGCTTTTGTAGCCTTGATATTTGCAGAGAAAAACATGCAATGAGACCTCCTCAGTGTCTCAAAACTCGGGAGAGAGGGTAAAACAGGACATGAAGTTCCCGTTAAAAAGCCCGCCAGGGTCCTGTCCGTTTTGACAACTGGCCTTGGTGTTTCTACAGCGGCCAGGAGCGAGGATGGGGAAGGTGAGGCCCACATCCCTCCAGGGAGACCACAGACCTGGGGTGGACGTCGGGGAGAGGCACAAGCAGGGAATGTCGCAGTGACATTTCCGCAGTCATTTTTCAAATTACAACCATACTTGATGCTTAATTGGGACCACATTGGCCGAGTTCATGCAGCATCAGTATTAATACTTGCCATAATTAATTTGTGTTTTTGTTACAGCCGTTGTTATCGGAGAACAGTGTCAAAACATGTCGCTATCGTTTAAAGCCAGCTTTCAAGAGCTTTGCAGGGTTTTTTAATCCCCTTCGGCTTAGGTCTGGTGTGTCCTGCCATACCACCTACCTCACTTACTGCATCACTTTCACGCAGTCGGTCAAGAGGCCTGTTTGATGTTTTGGGTGGTTTTTTTAAAGACATTTTTTTTTGTTAATACCGTTCTCATTTTCACTGGGACAAAGCAGCCAAAAGATGAGTTGCTTCTCCCTGCTTCCTTTTCTTCCCTTTTCTCTCTCTTGGCGTTTCCCACCGTCACCCACAAGGTTTTGCATTCACATCCTGAGCTGGCTGCTGCCTTCCTCCCCGTCCTCCTCCTCCTCCTCACCTGCAGGCAGAGATGCTGCAGTGCCGTCGTTTTCCGCTTTCTAGCGTCTCCTTCCATATTTTGGACAAAATAGCACCAAGGATGGAGATTGTTGTTTGCTTTTACACCATCCACAAGAGACCCCGTCCCATTGCTCACAGAAGCCATTGTTCACGTGCCGTTGATTTTCCCTAATTTAACTCTTAGCGTTTGTAGCGCATCCGGGCTGGTCGCGCGCCTTACGGCTCCGTTCCGGGTTTGCATCAGCGAAAGGATTTTTGTGGGCTGAAAACGTTAACTTTGGGATTTCCCTTGTGCAGTCCATTGATTGTGCTTAATTTTCCTTTTTTTTCCTTTTTTTTTTTTTTTTTTTTTATTACTCATGCACTTCTCCTGGAATAAATCTGGAGTTTTATTTCAGTTGACAGCAGGGCTTTAAAGGGAATAAAAAAGGGTTTTATGGTGAGGCAATGAAATAAGTCATCAAGTATTCTTCTCAGACCCATTTCTCCCCTTTAATACTTCAAACTTCAGACCATTTCAAGAAGCTTTAGGACTTCCAAGCTACGGAACCCCACGCTGGACCCTCGTAAAGCTCAGCTGAAGCCTTCCCTGCCCGACCCCCCGCACGAGGTTTGGACCTGGCGGCTGTTAGGTGACACCAAGTTGGTGCTTGGAGCAGCCCCGGGGGTGGCTGTGGGTGGGTGGAGGGGAAAGAGGAATTCTTTCCGTGGCGGGGTTTGCAGGAGCAGCTGGGCATCGTTGAGTTCTGCTAATGGCCCAATGGGTCTCTCATGTGCCCGCAGCTGCAGCTGTTTGCTCATCTGCCTCAGCCCCTGTGAAAACAGGATGGCCACAACGCCCTGGGCTTCTCCCAAGGCAGCTCCTCCTTTCTGGAACAGTTGTGGTCTTCCAGCACTTAAGGTAAGTGGTACTTTCTTTATTCTTGTTCCTTTAAGGTGCGTATGGGCTTACATCGTTCTAAGGGCAGAAATGAAAGCAGTCCCTTGGCAGGAGGGTGCTGGGGTGTTTCTACCTGGGTTGTGCCTGGACTGAGCTGATGGTGCTCCAGGCGCCCTGTTACTGGGGTACGTCAGGGCTTTGTGTGACTGCTTTAGAGCTGCAGCTGGTTTAGTGTTGTTTTGGGAAGGTTATCAGGTCGTCCATGTTCGTGTGTTATAACTGAGTGCTGTTTTGGGGGTGTGTGTTAGGCAGTACAGCCGGGAAGTGTGGTTTGGGGTTTTTTTTACCTGTAGTGGTGCTGGGACGCTCACTGTGCTGCTACAGGGGGCCAAACCCTGAGCTGCAGGAGCTGGCTGTGCCACCGCTCAGTAGCGTGGCAGGATCCCTGTAGCGGCCCCTCAGCCCTGGGTGGTCAGAGGAGGCGTAGGGACAGCAAATCCGGTTGTGGCCAGTAGGTCGAAGGAGGTCATTCTCCCCCTCTACTCTGCACTGGTGTGGCCACAACTGGAATACTGTGTCCAGTTTTGGGCTCCCCAGTTCAAGAGGGACAGGGAACTGCTGGAGCAAGTCCAGTGGAGGGCAGCTAAGATGATGGAGNGGCAACCCTGCTTTGGCAGGGGAGTTGGACTGGATGATCTCTAGAGGTCCCTTCCAGCTCTGAAGATTCCGTGAAATCCCTGAGCAAAAAGGCCTTTCCACCAGCACAGAGGGGCTTCAGCAGCACGCTGACCTTGGAGTTTGCTCCAACTCATCAGTTAGTTGTGCAGAGAGGTTGTGGTTTCGTTGTGGGATGGGGGCGTTGCATGGGTTTGGTGCCTCAGCTGATTCTAAGTGGGTGAGTCTCACCCCTCCAAGGCAGTGACTCCTCAGGTGGAGCTTCTGCAGACCACAGCCCTCAAATTTCCCTGTCAACGAGCAGTAAGATCTTGATCCTGCAGAAGAGCCTGAGATGAATGGTCTGACTCATTCCAGGTGCTTTATGCATCATCTGCGGAGGTGGTGGGACACGGTGATGTTCTAAGGTGTTACTCAGGCAGCGAGACTTGCTGGACACCCTTACCTGTTAGTGCTAAAGCATTGACAGATGAGCATTGACACCGTGAGCTAGTTCTTTGTGGTGTTACGGGTGCAACCAGGAGGTTGAAGGCTGCGCAGTCTGTTTCTGGCTTCCCTGTGCTAAATACACCCAAAGTCTACTCAAGTGGAAGTCCTGAATTAGTCATTCTCCTACTACTGGACCTGAGTCCTTATGGGCTTTGATGTGTGGAGTGTGTTTATTTGGCAAGATCCTCTTAACTTGAGTAATACTGTGCTTTAAAACTGTCTGCAATAGGCTAAGAAGCAACCAGTTGCTGCTGGTAGGTCCCAGAGGCAGCCACTCTTCCTACGAGAAGACGTTCATCATCCCTGTCCTTGACATTCGTTGCTATTATGACTGAGAAATACCTTTTACTACCCAGGATGGAAAATAAATTAATGCTAAAAGGGAGCCACATTCATCTCTTGTCAAACAGTGGCTGAGATCCCCTGGTGGCACAGGTTTTGCCACAGTTCTACGGAGTCTGTTGGTCTCTAGAGTGTAATCCTTCTCAGGATTTTATCTCCGCAATGAAAGTGCGTGGGACTTGTTCAATGCACAATTAAAAGCTGAAAATTGCCCCCCCCCCCCACGTGCATGCTGGCAAGGAAAAGGGAAAAAACAAAAAAAATCACTGTTTGTGCAGAGGAAGGAGCGGGAGGTGTGCCTCGGGGCGTGATGCTGCTTGACTTCGTGGTCTTTGTAAATAATGGAACGTCTCCAGCTCTTCTGTTTGGGACGTGAATTGTCATTTTTAACAGGGCAGCAGAGTTGCTGAAGTGCTCGTACGTGTACCTGTTCTACCCAAAACATCAATGGGTCTTGTAGGCTTGGACTTTCTGCCTGCTCCAGAGTTGTGGCTGTGTCTGTCTTCGAGCCGGGGGGTGGGATTCAAGTGGAGGCAGAGCTTTAGCAGCTGCCCAGGACACCGTGTGGTCCTGGGTCAGAGGATGAAGCAGCCGTGTGGGGGGAGCCGCTGCTCTCCCGGTGCTTCCGAGGGGAGTGAAATGAGCCACAGGAGCCAGATGGGGTTTTTCTTTCTGAGAAACAGAGGACCAACAATCAAAGGTCTCATTCAGGTAAATGGCCCTGCGGAGGGAGCCAGCTGCGGGGACGGGGCTGCGGACTGCGCAAAGCTGGTGCTGTGAACTTGGTGGTGAATCCGCTGCTACCTGCTTGCCCTGGCTGGTTTATAAACTCAGTTTTCTGAGAAACTGGGTGCGGGGTGGCTGCGAAGCTGCGCTGGGGGGCAAAAGAGATCCTGGTGCCTTTACCCCATCGTGTCCCTTGTCCGAGCTGTTCGGGAGCAGGAGCTGCCTTGTGGGTGAGCATGGATCTGCTCTGACAGGTGGCCAGCAGCTTTCCTAGAAAGCAAAGATCAAGATTCACCTCCATTTCCCCTTGCTTGAGGTGGCCTGTGTTGCTGAATCTGGCAAGCCCCCGGGAAGGGAGGCGTGCTGGGGGTGATGTGGCGTTGCAACAGGGTCTGCGGGGTCACTTGGTGCTGGGTGGCATCCCAGGACTGGACCCTGCAGCCGCTGCCCCAGCACCGGCCCCCCACGGCGGGGTCCGGGAGTCGCAGGCGCGGTGGTTAACGGTGGAGCATCCAGAGTTATTTCCTGTAAATAACTTCTTTTGCTTTCCTCAAAGGTCTTATTTTTCCGTTCGGAGCGTGATGAAGCATTGCTTGCCGCTTCGTGGATAATCCTCTCTATATTCCTGATTTATGTATGTCCTGGTGCGATGCACAAAGTAGCATCTGTACTATACACACTGTGGGAACAACCCAAAATTGCTCTGAAACTCGACTGGCTTACAATTATATTGGATTCTATTAAATTAAAATACATAGCACATATATTACACAATAAACCACAGCTATTTCATGGATCAAATTAAGTTTTATTTGGGCAAATTACAACCTTTCTTACAGTTGGGCCTTTGTGAAACCATTCCTTTTTAATAAAAGCAGGCATTTTTGGCAAATGCTCTTAAAGTGTGCATTCCCAATAATTGCATATACTGTTGCTATTCTTTCTGGGATATATGTGGCTAATTATCTTCTCCTATTTAGGATAGGTTCAAATGAGCACTGTCTTCCCTTTCCTCCTTCCCCCATGCCTCCCTTCTGCTGGAATTTCTTATTGCTTTCCATTTTTATTAGCTTGGCTATGGAAGTCGGCAGAAGAAAAAAAAAAAAATCTTCTCCTCGTTAAAAGCAGGAGTGCCTTTCCCAGAATTTCTTGGGGAAATGTGACTCTCGCAGCTGCCCTCCAGCCCCGGCTCGGGGGGCTGCGGCGTTTGGGGGATAAAGATAAAACAAACCCCTGAGAAGCGAGATGAAACCTGGTGTGTGCGTGAGGGGGGTGTAAAATCCGCCCCGTTTGTGGAGGCTCCTTATTAAAGAAAGTGCTTTGTTTCTGCTACAGCCTTTTCCCGCAGGAGGACAGCGAGGGGCGTGTGAGGTGGCATGCCAGGCCCTGTGACAGGGCTTTGGGGATTGCTCATCCTCGCACAAGTTCTGCTAAAATCAAATACATAGTCCGAAAACTGTGGGGAGGGGCAGACAGGGTGGCTCACTCCCACGTTTCCTTAGGAAACTCCATTAAAAAATAAACACCGTCAACTGCGCTCTAGTTTTGAGAAGTGCTGCTCCGCTGTTCTTCCTGCCTCTTGCTTTCTGTTTGCTGTTGGGACAGGCTTCTAGCTACCCGTATTTTCTGGGAATAGCTTTTCCCACAGTATTTTCAGCCTGGACCAGGAAACGGAGGATATGTCTTAAGTGCAGCCTTCCTCGGGTAACATCAGTGTGGCTTCTAGACCAGCGCAGCAGAGATAAAGAGCGGAGCAGCGCCAAGCTCCCCCATTCCTGAACGCAAGGAAATGCAAATTTTAGGCTTGTATTTCTTTACACAGCAGCACCTCTGGGGGTGGGAAGGGTGCTCAGCCCCTTCGCTGGGTGGGAGAGGACGGAACTGTCGCTGTAGAAGTCCTAGCACATTACGTAAAACTTCAAAGCTTTTTGTCAGTTTTCCAAATCCTTCTGTGCGCTATTGTTAGAAGATCAAGAACTACTTTTTTAGCCTCCCAAATCACATCTGGATGCTGTTTATGGGATTGTGTTGAGCACGATTGCCTCTCCGGGAGGGGGTTAGCACTGGCCGTGGGCACTGGTCTGGGGGCTGCCAGACTGCTGCCAGGGCCCATGGACCAGTGGCATCTCCGCCTCCCGCTCTCGACCCGCGGTCCCAGTAAAGGCTCCTTGGAGCTAATGGTTTCCCTGTTGCTTTACAAGTGCTGCCAAGTGTTTGCTCAGAGGTTCCTCGTCGGCGTGGTGGTGCTTCCCAGCTCCTTCCCTCCCCAGCTCCCTGGTTGTGATGGCCCTGTGGGTGCAGGCAACCTCGGCACCCTCCAGCTGCCAGTTTGAGCTGGGCGACAAGCCGCTGGCCCTGTGGCACATGTGACGGGACTGTCTGGGTCCTCCACGGTTCCTGTAGAGGGTGGACATCGACCTGTGACAGAGGGAAAAGAGGAAATGGGATTATTCTTACCATATAAAATACCCCCAGAAATGTCTTTATTAATTTTGGGTTTGGTTTTTTGGTTTTTTTTTGTTTGTTTTGTTTTTCTTCAAAGAATAAATAGAGAGCATCTCTGACCCGTTGCCTGCCTGCCTGTATGGCTGGAATGGGGTTGCCCATTGCCATTGCTATGTAATATGTGATTGGGGTGCAGGAGTTGTTGGCATTTGCTCAGTCCCCGGTGCCTCTGCACCAGGGACCTGCCGTGGGCCGGGAACCAAATGAAATGGCTGCAAAACACTTTCTATGTCCCGCCTGTGTGACCGCAGTGTTGGAGGACAGTGGGGGCTGTGTCACTCAGTTGTGGCAGGAGGTCCCAGCCTGGCTCTGTCTCTCCAGCCTGGCATCGCAGGGAAGAGCATGTGCAATGAGGGAAAAGGTGGATGGGAGAGAAAGGGAAGAGTCCCCAAAGCATCTGTTGCATCCTGGCTGTGGGTTTCTAAGGAGAAGATTCTGTGCCTTGTCCCTGGTTGTCTCTTTCATCCAACACCCATGCCTTCTACCACCTTCCAACTTGGGTTGTATGTTTTAAGCTGGATGATGCTCTCTATCTCAGCACTGGTGTGAGGCAGGTCGTGGTGCCGTGCAGTGGGATGGCATCCGGGACGTGGCAGGCGGGAGGAACCGCTCTGGGGAGCTAGCTGAAACCCTGGCTGCAGTTAAACACCACCATCTGAAGGGCTTTGTGTGGAGCATGCGCTGTGCCTCCTCCCGTGGCAGCAGGGATATCTGACACGCTGCTGTGTTCGCTTTTGGGATGCAAAATTGAAACCACAACCCGTTTCTGGGGAAGATACACAATGAGTGTGAAGTGCCTTCTCCTGAAGGATGCTGGGCGGGGGGAAGGGTGAGAAGAAAACCCTCACTAGTCTCTGGAAACCACTTTCCTTCCTCTTCTCCTTCCAAAATAGCATAATTAACAGAAATAAGCTTCATAATGCTATTAATTTTGAAGGTCTTGTATGCCAAGCTTGAGCACGCAGAGCTCAACTGAGCAAGCGCTGAGCACTGGGAATGGTTAATTATTACCCAAACGGTGTCTGAGTTAGTCTGAAAGCATTGAAGAATTATGAAACTGTAACGAGGGAGGCCCATTCTTGGCAAACGCTTACGTGATTCAAATGCTGGGGAATTCGACATGTTTTTCTTCTGAGGACTTTGTAAGCCAGCCGATGGTCCAGATTGCATGGTGGGGATTGAGTGGGACCATCAGTCCAGGGGAGCTGATGCTGTAGCAGCTTCTGCAGTTCTCTGTCACAGCAGCTGTTTAAAAATAGCTTTGGCGAGTCAATAATTAACCCGTTGTTACTTCTTAAAAATCCCAAGCGTATGAATTTCTGGATACAATAGTTTGGTGCTGGATCCGCAGAAGTTCTCTCTGCGATGTGTTTGGCACCGCTACAGCTGGGACCTTGTGGTGGCCCTTCTCTCTGCTCACCTGCAGAGGTCTTTCTGTAATGCCTGGGCTTACATACGTACAGTTTTCACAGGGAAGGGGTATTCTTTCCTACGGAGAGCTCTTCTTTGGCCTTGGAGGACCAAGAAAAAAGTTAACGCATTAAAGGTTTTGGCAGAAACTCCTTAGTTTTTCTGCTGAGAATCTGAATTCTGCAGAATCTTTCTTTCTCTCATCTTCAGACCATGTGTGGGCCATGTTTGGTATATTTTGGATCTTAATCTCTTTGTCTGCCTGGGAAAACAGAAGTCATGGTGCCTTGAGAGCTTCTACCTTCTCCACCCCTCCGGACACCATGGTCTGTGCATTAATTGGGGTTGGGGTTCAGCCTCTTTCAAGCAGGATTTCAGTCCAAAAATCTTATGGCAAGGTGGTAGAGTGTGAACAGTCATATCAATGGAAAGTAGTCTCTAAAGGCAACGTGTTTTGAAGAGTTTCATTTGAACGGTCCCTGTTTTGGACTGCTGTGATCTTTTAGTCTCGAGCTCAGTTCACTTTCTCCCAATTTAAATCTTTGATGTATCATAAATAGATAAAGCTGGGAACTGAAGCATATGACCGTTTAGAAATCATTTGGTGACCCATGTCCTGATGCTCCTCTTCAAGCTGACCTATGTATCCCAGGGACCCCCAGTGCTCATGGGGCTCCCCCAGTCCTGACTGCGCTGTGAAGCAGAGGAGGCATGGGAAACCTTTAAAAAGCTTTTTTTTCCTCCTACAGATGTTTTTCCTCAGTTCTACTGAAACAAGTTAAGCGTGTGGGAATGACTTCAGTGATCTGATCTTGGGGGTTCAATGCCTTTCTTTCTAAAATGTCCCTGATGGCTCTTTCCCTGGGCTCATCTGGTTTTTCGCTGCTTCACTTGCAGCTTTTCAAGGAACAGTTGGATATAGATGGTCAGTAAAGCTGTTCTGCTTTGCTCCGAATATCTCTCACCAGGAAAGTCCCCGCTGAGTTGTCTTCCTGCTGCTTCCAGAACTGCATGAGATTGCCTTCTGGTCATTGCTTCTGGTATTTCATAAGGGCTAATCCTCCTTCTCCTCCAGTTGGTTGTGTGTTTGCAGAGTAATCCCCTGCAGGACCTACGGTCTGCTCCAGAAAGTGGCTGGAA
Source organism: Rynchops niger (assembly GCA_013400035.1). Classification (NCBI taxonomy): domain Eukaryota; kingdom Metazoa; phylum Chordata; class Aves; order Charadriiformes; family Laridae; genus Rynchops; species Rynchops niger. Next base: position 53,994 of record VXBH01000504.1, read on the forward strand.
GGAACCTTTGACATTGCTGATCTAAAGCACTTCTGAAAACTCTGCTGCTTCCTCGTGGGTCCGTGTAGTCCCAGTGACAGACTGCTTGGGTGCCCACTTGAAACCTCTTGGACAAGCCAAGGAGCAGTTTCCTTGGAAAAACACAGCTTTGCCATCTGGAGTCTGCCTCCATGGGTTATGATACTTGGCAAGGGGAAGGAGAAAGGGGTTCAGCTGCCTGAGATGTTGTCTTAGTTCATTGGTAAGGCTTTCCTTCTCGTTAAGTTAGACCAAACTCTATGAACTGATGGAAGATGAAGGCATGGGTTACAGCAGAAGACAAATCCACTTGCATCTTCTGGGATCGGTGGTGTTGGGAGCAGAGTGTCTGGCTGCTGTGTCACCTGTGACTAGGCTCTGCTGTGCGCATGGTGACGAGCTAATGAGTTGGGTCAGCAAGCTGTTAGCACCACCGCACTCAGATCGTCTGGAAGGTTTCGTGTATGAAGCGGAGGATGAACACTCAAAGAAGCATCCACATGACTTCTCCAGAGAAAGGATACCCAGAATGCTCTCGTGAACCAAGAACTCCTTTGTCTTGTAGCACTGGATTTCTTGTCTGTTCTTCCTGCTTTAAAAATCATGAAGAAACTAAGTCGGAACCTGAACAGATTGAAGAATGCACTGCGTTGTGGTTTTCACTTCCAGCTTGGCCTAAAAGGCTGCAGTTTTGCAAATTGTTTCAGTTCCATCGGATCAGTATTTTCTGATCAAAAAAATGTTTTGCCCAGCTGTGAAGCTCAATTTTTTTTTTTTTTTTAAGAAGTCCTGGGCTCTTTCTTTTAGTTCAACTGATTGTTGTTTGTGTTCTCTGCTTTTTGCTGTTTCTTCCCCTTTTGTCTCTGGGGAAAGATCTGTGGGTTCTGGGCATAGTTGCTGCTTCTAAGTTTCTTCTGTCTTGCATGTAACTGAGATAGCAAAATGGAGGTCCCACTTCCAGTGGGCTCTCTGATTAATGAAATGAGTATATTTACTTCTGTTATGGGCAGCCAGTGCTTGCTAACTTTGCTTTGGAAATAACTGTTTATAACTTTATGCTGTGGCCTGCTGCTTGCGCCCCGCTCCTTCGCTCGGTGCAAGCCACTGCTGGAGCTCTGCTCTGCTCCTTCGGGGCCGGAGATCATCTTCGTCTGCACCTGGGGTTGGGGGATTGAGGTGTCATGTCCTCCCCATGGGTTCCCTCTCCCTGCACTTGCCCACAGCACTTCTATGGGCACAAAGGACCAAGGTGCTGCTGGTGTTCTGCACACAAACCTCCAGCAGGTCCTGTAGGGAGAGCTCTGCAGGAGTGCAGCTCTCCATCCATAGGAAAACGGTGGGAGACCTTATTCTTCCTTTCTGCTTCCCAGTTTTACCAATCCCTGCAACCTGACGCGTCGCCCAGCTGGGTGAGCCCTGCGCTGGTTTGGTAGGCAGTCCTTAAATAAGCAGGACTTATGCTGTTGTTGGTATAAATAACCTATTAAATTGCAGTATGTGTGTAACTTGGGCAGGAAGCCTCTCAACAACTGCGGTGACTTCAAGTGTGTGGTGTTCTGCTGGGAACTGACCTCAATATTGCTTTTTTTTTTTTAAAAAAAAAAAGCACCAAAACAACTTGATAGCCTTGAATTCTTGCATTAGTAAATATCTCATGAAAATGCACGTGTGTGCTGGTATCAAGCCAGATAAAAGGGGGTTGTGCAATGAACTTGGAGTTGGCAAAGATGGTCGTACCTTTTTATTCTGAAACAAGGCAAGGAGAAATGAAATGTTGAGAAGGTTTTTGATATCAGCTTAGCATTCATAAACTTTGGTTTATTAAAGGTAAAAAAAAGAAAAAGCTGTGAGGTAGTTTTTTAATGTGATGTTGTGAAACATGTTTCCTTCAAGACAAGCGATGGTGTGTGCAGGGGGAGGTGGGAGGTCGGAGCTGCTCCTTGAGTAAGGCTTGGGCAATCCTCCCTCTCTCACCAACCTATGCTCCCTCCCCATAAAAAAAAAAAAAAAAATCGAGTGTTTGAGCTGATTCAGTACAATGCGCCAGAGAAAGGGAAATGAATTTAAGGCTTATAAAGCCTCTGAACATCACCTCTTGGAGCAGCGGTCCTTGAGTCAACAGAAAACATCTGCAAAACAATCCTGCAATCCTCCATGTGGGCAGGAAAATGGTATCGGGAAATGTAGCAGATGAACTTTCAAAGCTCAGCCTACTTCTTCCATGGTTGTGAGTGAAAACTGCTGGAGCGATGTTGAGCAAGATGTTCCCGTGTTTTAAAAACACCTCTGGCACTGTTGTTTTGAGATGAGCTGGGAAATGTTCTGTTCCTTCCTTTTCTGGGCCTGCTGTTGGTAACGTACCTGTCGGTCGGGTGGATCAAGAAGGTGGGGGGGATGGATTAGAGGCTGATATCTAAAGCTCTGTATGACGCTGCAAGACATGGTGTGTACACAAGTTCACTGCACCACTGGCCCCGTGCTCAGATGTGGGCTTGGGCTGCAGTTGGGGTAGACTTGGGTTGTTACTGATCCACTGCTGCTTCGCAGTGCAGCCTCCTGCTGCTCCATCCCGACTCATGCCTAGGCTGGGTTGGTGTCCTCAGGCACAGCGGGGGTGACACCACCAAACCGGGAAGCACCAGAGGTGGTCCCTGAGCTTGCCATGGAGTGGCGCCGGTGTTGAGGGGCTGGGTGAACCCAAGCGGCTGTGATCCCGCTGTCCCTTTGTGGCATTGCTCAACCACCATGGAGGAGGTTTCTGAGCACTGGGGAGTTCCTCTGGGAAGGCTGATGGTGCTGAGCCCCCTCCCTGCCTGGCTCTAACATCCATCCCCGTTGAGCAACACAGATCCAAGGTCAGCATCCCCCTCAGGGCTCTGGCTGGATGCTCCCACTCCTAAGAGGTCACTTGTGCCGCAAGCAGAAAAATAGTGCAGCAAAGCAGAATTGCTGCTTGAGTTGCTTTTTCCATTAAAAAGAGAGGGAGGGAGAAACATCAAAATCACCCCCCTGCCCTCACAAATCCTACCCTTGTCTCTGAGTATTAAAAACATCCTGGAGCTGAGACCATGCTTATTCTCCTCAACGTGGAAGGAGGATTTCTGCCAAGACACTGACCCCTTGTGGATTTTGTAAATGTCTTTGCATCTCTCTTCGAAAGGTTTTTTAAAAAAAAAAAAAAAAATCCCTTTTCAGACCTTCGCTTGGTCCCTTGCAATCCAGAGCTATCAGAAGATTTATTATTAAACGGAGGCTCCAGGGTGATTTATGAAATTACAGCTGAGCCGTATTGTGCGCTGGTTACAAATTGCAAAGATATTCCATGGGACGTAAGCTCCAACGAGCACGGGATATATTACACTACGGGGAAAAGGGGAGCTTAAAACCAGCTGGCCGACTGTAACAACTACAGCCACTTCTCTTTGATGAGAAGATGATATACATCTGGGTTTAATACAAAACATGATGGACTGACACTGGGTTTCGGAATATCTTATACAAACTGGATAATTTTTACTTGTTTTTTTCCAGAGCTGTTGCACCACTTTGAAATAAAGTTATATTCCTTTTTCCTGTTGTTTCTTCACGTGTTAGCGACTCCTTGTTCAACTTTATAAAGTGCTGGGGATCGTTTCTCACCACTTTCCAGAAGAAGGGCTTCTTCTCGCTCTTCGGGTGCACGCAGCGAGTGCTGGGCCTTGAAAAAGGCGATGCTGCAGCACCATATGTGGAATCACTGAGCTAAATTGGCTACCTATAAATATACCCCAGATGTTAATAGGAAAAAGGAAACTGGAACATATTATCAGGAAGGATGTGTCTTCTTGAGAGTAAAGCCCTCTCGTGGAGAGCCCTCCTTTAGCTGTTAATGACTGCTCTTCTCCAGGAGAAGTCATCTGTGAGCCCTGTTGTGGTGGGTGCGCTCTGGGGGGTGTGATATATATATGTATTTATATATATCGGATCATGTATATATTAAGGACACCTCTTACAACCTTCTCATCAGTAGGAACTCCTGGAGAGCCAGATGCGATGGGCTGTAAAGCTGTATTGTTGCTCTGAAGATGAACCTGGTGAAGCTACGCTGGTTGGTTGATGGCATCTGGTCTAAAACCTTCCATGATCTAGAAGAGCAGGTACTGGCTGGGTCTTGGTAGACCATCAGTGGGAGGAACTGGTGAATTTACCATACTTCTTTCAGGCACTTTGACCCGAGAGAACAGCAAGGTTTCTGCATAAGCAGTCTCATATTTTGGCTTGTTAGTAAGTCCATGGCATTTTTATTTAGCTCTCTTGATCGGGTAACAAATCACTTAGCACTGATTTTGTTCGCTGGCCTGGTTGAGTGTAGCACTTAGATCTGACTTCTCTTGTGAGTATTTAATGGCAAGTCCAGAATTTCTTACGTTTTTGGTTTAAACTTGCTGTTACGAATAACTAATCCTGACATCCCTATTTTCCAGTAAATAGTCCTCAAAGTCTGAATGCAACCAAATTCACTTCAGTCTTCCCAAAACTTTACAGACTGTGTTTGTGGTTCCCGGCCACAGCACTCCTGGAAAGCACCTATAAATATCTACACTGAGTAGAAATTTTGTTTTCTAGTAGTTGATGGCAGAAGTACTTGCGTTCCCCCCTGCCCCAACCAACCGCTAGGCCCACAGTTTTGGGAGGGAGCAGGTTGCGTCCTTCCTGCTCCACCTCAGCCCCTTGCGTCTCTAGGAGCTGTGCCTTGGGTAGATGCATCCTCCCAAGCTGAGCGTCTCACCCGTGAGCTCAAATGGACAAAATTTTGGGGAATTGTCCCCAATGGGAGCTGCTAGCAATAGTTGTGCTCTATCTCGTTTGTGGGCCAACCTTTGCAAAGTCGTTACGCCTCTGTGGGACTGGTACAATCCAGCGTGCTCCCAGCGCTGGCTCCAGGCCAGGGCGCTCCAGCTCACACAAGATCCTGTTTCAGTAATTTTTTTTATTTTTTTTTTTTTTTTAGGACTCTTTGGGCCAAAGTGTGCTTTGATGTCTGGCAGTTTGGCCCCTGGCACACCTCGTGGTCTGGCCTGGGAGAAGTGCTGGGAGGACAAAGCATAAACTATAAGTTTCTGCAACACCGAGCAATCCTGGCTGAGCCTCCCCGTTCTAGCAGGGTTACGAAATACCGACATGGCTTTCTCTGAGATACTAATTAGGGATGGACAAACCAGAGGGAAGAAAATAAGAAATCCCTTTGCACGCTTTCGGGGGTTAAAGAAAGTTCAGTTGACTTTCTTCCTCCCCCCCCCGTTATTTTTTCCTTCAGTGCAGGCTCTTCTCATCCAGGTTCCAGCAGGGTTGGGATGTGGCGCTGCTGAAGCGCTGGGGGAGGCTGTAGCTGTCGCTGCAGGATTTCCAAACCAGGCTGAAAGAAGCCAGTAACCTAAATCGGAGAGTGCCTGTGTGACTTGGAGCAATCCTGATGTTGCAGTGCTCCTGGCTCTCCCAACAGAATAAACTGATGTGTCGTGTATCGAGCAAAGAGCTGGATGTTGTTCAGGTTAGCAGATCATCTATAATTCCCCCTTTTACGGGTGGGTATGGTGTTTGGAGGGGTAGGGTTGGGTAGGGGTAGGGTTGTGCTGGTTGGCCCTGCAGGATTGCTGTGTTCACCCAGGGCGCAGTGTCCGGCCGATGCGGCCGTAGGCTGGAGGCAGCCGCACCTGGGACACCTGTCCCAGCTTTACCCGCTCTTCTTGCCAAAGCGGTGGACTTGGTAGCGTTGGTGGACTTCTTAGTGTTAGATTAATGGTTGGACTCCATCTTGAGAGTCTATTCCAACCGAAATGATGCTATAAATCCTTCCGTAGCCTAATGAATGCTTACAAATCCTTTCTGTGCTGTTGACGTTCCCTCTTTGCAGCTCACTGAATGTAGAAAGCGAGCTTTCTAAATAAATAAAAACAAAAAGCAGCGCGAGTAAATTAACACGCATCAGTGCATGTGTCTCTGGCTGCACTCTGCTCATCTAATTTTCCACAGGAGCCTCTTTCCGCAGACCTCCCTGCCACAACGTGCTCTCGCAGTGCCGGCTCAGGCCCCGTGTAGATTAAAACCATGCGATCACAATGGGTTTGTCTCTGGCTAATGAAGCTCTGCATCTAGTGCAAAATTCTTCTAATGCATTAGGAAATAGTTATCATTTTTCTTTGGCACCGCATTTGATAAGCAATTGCCTTCGGCCAAATGCAATGCCAAGATTTTACTGCTTGTTACAGAGCTAAATATGTGACATTGCAACACATGTAATTGGGATAATTTAACACCCCATTAACAGAGCGCAGGAATGGCCTCTTCTCTTACCGTTGTTTGGGCCCACTTTTTATAAACCCTGCAGTCTTTTGGGAGAGCTTTTTTAGTGGAAATAGGGACATACGCCTCATTGAAGACACTGGTTTTGAAACACTGAGCAGAAGCTCTTTTGCAGCATGGATGGGGAGAGCTGCTGATTTGTGATAGGAAACCTGGAGTCAGCCATGTCCCGGTTTGGTAAACTGGGAACCAATGGGTTACAGTCCATAATCCTATTTCTGGTTTTGGTCAAGTCACTTCTTTTCAAGGGACTGTAAAATGAAGATGATACTTTGAATTTTGTGGTTCCCATGTGGTTCCTGTGATCTCTGGCAGGAGATATCTGGAGGTGACTCTTGCCTGGGGAAGGGGAGGCCAATGATGGGAGTGTCACCACCTCCTGTCCTCTGACCTTCAGTGGAGACGTGTGTGCAGAGAGGTGGAGAAGCCTAAAAATAGGTCTTCTGAACTATCTTTAGAAAGGCTCTTTCAGGGCAATTCCAGATCTTATTAGAAGCAGGAAAGACTGGATGTCGCAAGGAATCCCAGTCTGAAGAAGCTGTATTTCTAGTTGAGCCTTGCTTTTGAGCTCTGGGTAATGGGGTTGGATGTATTTGCATCAGAATACCTGGTTTCCTGATCCTGTGCGGCATCTCCAAGCCTTTTGATGTTCATGAGTATATGTGTGCTCAGAGATGGACTTCTGTATGTGGTATTGCACTGAGGAGTTGGCAGCAACAGCCAAATCCAGGAGCTAGTAATTAAACCTGTTAATCTCCCTGTTGTGATTGTAGTGGGTTTGGGTGAAATCTTGATGAATTTTTGCATGAGAGCGTCCCTCCTTTGGCTTAACGTAGGCTGGCTGGTAGGTTCCTTCATGGGGTCAGGCGGAAGAGGTTAGTTTGGGTCCAGGCTGGCCCTTGTCACTCCTTCATGCTTGGTGGAGCTTCAGGACACTGGGGAGCATTGACATGGCCAGCAATCCTGTTTTAGCGCTCTCTCTCTTCCTTCTCCATCTCTTGGATAAGGAGCAGCTCTGGCTTTAGGGCAGTGACTGGTACTAGTCAGCCTGTCCCTGCTCATGCATTTTCCAGAAAGTCACCTATTTTGTTGCTGAAACCCTGATTTAATTAAATTAGCATCCAACTACCAAGCGGGGCCTGAAGACAGGGTAGTGCCTGGTGTTCCAGGAGAGCCAAGCCAAAGACACAAACAGCAAATCAGTGGCCCAGAGCTCCTGCTTTCCTGCCGGCAATGTTTGACTAATTGAAGGGACAGTTTAATTTTAGCCTTTCTGGTGGTGCTGTTCCTTTCCTAATTAGATCCAGCCCGATAGAAAAGAAGAAAAATTCCCTTGAAACCTGCTGATGGGTTTTGCTCATTCAGCAAAGCAGCAACAAGGACTGGTTTTAGTCTCCAAGTCGGAATGGGCTGTTTCTGATTAGCACAGGGAGGGCTGGTGGGTCGTCTGCCGGCAAGCACTGCTCTGCCCGAGCCATCTTTAACTAGAGCAGCAAGACCCAGAGAGCTCCTCTACAGCTCTGTGGTGTGAAATGACCTGATTTGCCATGATCCCGCTCATGTTTTCAGCAACATGTAGATAAAAGGCAGCACAGATGACTTTAAAATTCACGGGTGTTGCTCTTTTAACTCACACCTCCCTCACTGGGCTCCTTCCTCTGTGAAACAGGGACGAGCCTGTCTCTGCAACCGGGAAAAGCCTGTTGAAATGAGTTGGGTTGACTTTGTTATGGCTCCAGTGAAAACTTCTAGACACTTACTCAGAAGTCATTGCGCTTGCAAAACTGGTCTGAAGCGCTAATCCAAGCAAGCATGGTTTTACTGTTTCGATGCCGTCGGGCTGCTCTCGTGGCACGGCCCCAGTTTGCACCGTGCTCGGTGGGGTGGCATCCCATGGCTCTAGACCTTCCCCCCTGAGGCTTGGTGACTGTCCTGTAAACGCGAGCTGGGGAGCTGAAACCAGGTTTCCCTGGTCTGTGCCGCAGAACAAACAGTGCAGGTTAAAGGAGGGGAAAAAAAAAAAAAGAAAAAAAAAACCCACAGACCTTCTTTGGCACAGATCAGTCTAGTTATATTTGCATTTGAAAAAGTCTTCTTCCCCTCCCCTCAAACAGAAGCGGTGCAAGTTACTTCCTCCACCCCATAGAAACATTTTTTCTGAATAATCCTACCTGTTTGGTGTTTTTTTTTTTTTTTTTTTAAATGTTTTCTGATCCCCAGTGGGAAATGTATAACTACCCAGCATTTAGAAATCTTGGATTTTTTCAGGGCAAAAGGCAGAGAAAAGCAAATTATAAAGGTTGAAACCCCTTGTTCAGTGTTGCTGCTTTGGAGGGAGCTCCCACCCTGCAGGGCAATGCTGCGCTTACACGTGTGTGACCGGTTCCTCCTTGAGCGTTTTACTTTTGTGTCCACTGCTGGTGCATTGAAGTCTGGAGCGTTCTGGTGTCCTGGGTGATACCGGTGCCCAAGTGGCATTAGTGAACCTTCCCCCTAATTGATCCACTTGCTGCTTGGGCTTGATAGAAGGAAATATTTGGGGTTTTTGCTTTGTGGGATTTCCTACGATGCCCACAGGGCTGCCTTCCTTGCCCCTCGTATTGTGGGTGCCAGGACACGGGCAGTGCTGCTGTGGGTGTTTGCACCGGCTCCCAAAGCATCCCACCCTTGCAAGGAGCCCGAGCCTTCCTCCAGCAAAGCCCCGGTAGGTTTTGTCGCAGTCAGTAGCGCCTGTCAGACAGGTCCTGTACCCTTGGGTAGCTAATGACAAGGCGCAACGTCGCGGTCTGGCCATGAACAGGCTTAAAACGAGCTGAGCTAATTCAGTCCAAGGTGTGAGAGCAATCCACAGGCACAGTGAGTATCGCCAGCTCCTTGCTTTCTCCTCGGGGCACCGTCCCACTCGTTAAGGGGAGGCTGTTGAATCAAGAGCGCTGTGGCTTGTTTGAACTGCAGGGCTGCCCTGCTTACACATGTCGTCTTTGCTTTGAAGGCTCTGTCGCTTTTCAGTTTGCATCAGAAACGTAGGCTCTCCCCATCTGCAAAGCCTACTGAGGTCTCCTCTCCCCGCTGTGAAAAAAGACCTTTCAAGCAGCAACCGAGGTCTCCGAGGGCTTCTCTTCTCCTGAAAGCTGAATTGCATGTTGGTTTTGGAGGCCCGCGTTCCCCCTGGCAGCCTTCCCACACGTATATTTAGAAAGGGAGATCATACCTTCCATCTCAAAAATAACCAAACCTGATGACTTAATTTAGAGCATGAAAATTAAAAGCTCCCTTTTGAAATGCTGGGCAGTTCGGGCTCCTACAGCCTCTCGCTTGCTCATCGGCTGTGGAGTTTCCCCGCTCAGCTGTAGGCTTCTTGGTCAGCTTTGGGCATCTTGAGAGTTATTTGGGAGCAGGATTGTGAACCACGGACCCGTGTCTCCTCTCTGCTGGTACCAGCTTCTCTTGGTGTCTGGCTGCGAAACTGGGCATCGGTGGTGGGTGTCAGATGCGGACACTGGTCTCATGGGAGACTCTCTGCCACTACTAGCAGACAGGTGGTTGTTAATAAAAATTTTTAAAAAATTAAAAATATTAAAGTCTCTTTTGATTATAATAGAACTTTACAGTTTCCGTAGGCTTTTCTGGGGCACCATCGGAGAGCTCTGTCTGTACACTACTAAGAAACGGGCCTGGAAACCTGTGTAACCTCCATCCCAGCAGAGAAAACCCATCTCTGCAGGCAGCAACGGTGTCCTTTACACGGGCTGGATTTTGGTTCTTTGCTCGCACAAACGGTTGCGCCTCCTTCGGCAGTTCCTCCTCACGTGGAGCAAGACTCATGCCAGCTCCAGGCCAAGCTGGAGGATCCCTCCTTGCCTCTCGCTGCGCAAGCCTACCCAGCTTCTCCGTTCCTTTACACCTGCTCTTATTTGTAAATCTGAAACTTTAGTGCTGAAATGGGGTTCCTTGATTTCTTTCTTTCTGCTTGGGGCTTGCCTCTTGTACGTACAAAAGCACAGTATTTAATAACGGCACGTGAGCTCAGTTAGTTATCGATAAAGGCCCGGAGACCTGCAGAACAAAGATGCTGTGTGCTGCTGGGGTAAACGCTCTCGCTTCACTCACTGAAGCTCAGCATTACCTGTAGCTGCTGATCACACCACTTTTCTTCCTTTTTTTTTTTTTTTTTTTAAACTTTCTCTATCAGCTCTATTATCTGAAGTGCACTCTGAGTGATTGCAGTGTTGAAAGGCCCCAGAGTTAATTGGCACTAAGAATGGTGTAGTATTATTAGGTGTGCCTTAATGTAACAATCTCCATTTTTTGGTGTATTTACTCTGTGTACTACTGAGTAAACGCGGAGATAAAAGAAGGTGAAATTAGCACTTCTCTCGCTTGCACTAAAGCCAAGCTGCATTATTTTCTTTTCTGTGGGTTTAGGCCTAAAAGTAGCTCAGGTATGTGCAAGTTTAAACAAGACGAACCGGGGCCCCATTAAAAATTACTCTCTCCTGGATAATATTCAACACGGGATTAATAGTAAAGAGGCTGATGTCATCTCAAAGCTCCCCTGACCCTTTGCACTTCTTTACCATGTTGCTGAAATAAAACATTTGTTACACAGAAGACTTTTTCCTGCTGGAAAAAGTGATGCTGCTGTCTTTCCAAAAGCAGAGGGAGGGGTGTTCAGAGCAATGTGCAAAAAAATTAATTGGGTACTAAGAGCTTAACCTGAGAAACCACTTTCTCCTAAGAATAACCTTGTTGCCGCTGCGGGGCATGCCGTGTGCGATCCTGGTGGCCGTGTCCTGCTCATGGGCTTATGTTTTCCAGGGTGTCCAGCTCTTGTGGCCCCTCAACGCGGAGCAGACTGATGGCACATGCCTTCCAGTCCCAAAAGGGGGCTGACGGGAAGGATGGGGAGGGACTCTTTATCGGGGAGTGTAATGATAGGACACGGGGTAAGGGTTTCGAACTGAAGGAGGGGAGATTTAGATTGGCTATTAGGAAGAAATTCTTTGCTGTGAGGGGGGTGAGGCGCTGGAACAGGTTGCCCAGGGAATTTGTCAATGCCCCATCCCTGGAGGGGTTCAAGGCCAGGCTGGACGGGGCTTGGAGCAGCCTGGACTGGTGGGAGGTGTCCCTGCCCAGGGCAGGGGGGTTGGAACTAGATGATCTTTAAGGTCCCTTCCAACCCGAACCATTCTGTGAGGTTCTTTTGATTTTTACCCGGGCAGGGGGGGAGGCTCCTGTTCGCTGCCCTCCCTGGCTCAGCGGATGCCAAAATGCACTTTCCTCCCTGCCCTTAACGCTTTGGTGCCGGCTTCCTCCAGTCTCTGCTGCAGTCAAGCCAGCACGGCCAGGGTTGGCATTGTACAGGTCTTGCAGGGCTGCCATTGCGGACACCATGGTGGAATTGTTCCTAATTCGTGCCAGGCTTATCTTGGCTGGGAATAAAAGGACCCTGCAAGGCTTTGGTGGTTTTAGGCAGTATCAGCGATGTTACGTGGTCCCAGCGCTATTCATGCAGAATGTCTCTTGCATTTTAACGTTTGTTTTCTCTTCCTAGCCTAAGCTGGGCTCTGAAACCTGACTTGTCCTTCAAGGGCTTGGGTGAGTTGTGTTCCGTGCTGCACCAGCCTGGCTACTGCTGGAAAAGGGCTGGATTAAACCAAAGTGTCATTCTAGAGCTTTGAGCTTACGACCAGGTCCCTTGATAAGGAATTGGGCGTGCTGTAAAATAATTATATGGCAGCTCTCATCTCTGAATCTTTACAAACATTAACATGCGGATTTCATAACATCAGTTAGCTCATTTTCTCTGTGCCCGTAGGGACAAGTAAGTATTGGAGCTCTGCCCCAGTGCACCGTCTGCAGCATCAGGAGGGCAAGTGCCTTGTGACGGTGTTAGTGTCAGCCGGCGTTTTTCCCTCTGCCCTTGCTCACGCTGAATTTAAACTCCATAGGCATTGAGTTACGTACGAGTTTGCCAGGTCTGTGTCCCAGGTATAAATATGCTGGGTATAAGAAGGGCCTGTCTGGAGGTGTGTGTATTTGGGCAGCAGTAAATGGGCGTTAGGCACTGGCAATATTGATCTTGTGCCTCCGTGTATCTGCCCCTGCCTTGCGGTTGGTTATCAGCCCTGGGTCCAGCCTCTGCTTCTTGCTTCTCTTTCCCCCAAAGGTCTCCTTTTACTTAGTTTTATCTTGGGAATCCGTTGAGATACTCTTGCTCCTTCAGGCATGCTGAAAGGTCACCTTTGGAGCAAAGGTTTGTAGTTAGAGCCCGTAAATGTCCTTTGTAGCATTATCGATACAGCACTGAAAAGACTTTTTCAGCATTTTTATACAGAATTCACCATGAGAATCCATGTGCAAAATCCCCCATCAAGCAAACAGTTGCCTTTTCCCTGGAGAGCCTGGGGATCTCAGGCCTGACTCCAGGGTTAGTCCCAAGTGGGGTCATGCAGGAAGGGGGTGTCGCCACTCCTGAAAATGTCTTTTTGCTGTTGTATCAATAGGTGCAATTTAGCTTTGTTTGTTGGCTGCGCGTGACGTGCTTCGTTGCAGGGAAAAGTCAAATGATGCTAGCTCGCTGTGCCACCCCCTGAAAAAACAGAAACGAAAACAACACTAAAAAGCCAGACGAGAAAGGAGTACCACAAAGCATGAGGCAGCCAAATCCAGCAATGAACTTCCCTGCGCTGGGGGAGGGCGGGTGCCAGGGCTGGCCAGCCTGCTGCAGTGGAGAGCATCCAGCTGGAGATGCAAATAGGGGTGAGAAGATGCCAGTGAGTCTTGTCTTCTGGCCCAAAGCTGGCTGAGTTTCCAACAGCTTCCCAACAAAGGATACAAGTGTCATTATTTTTGGTGCCGTTTGGAGATGAGTTGCAGTGACTTTGCAGATGCTGCTGCCACAAAGGGTGCCGCCATCTCGGCTGAGTGGGTGGGATAGTCCCCAGACCCCTGCCCCATCTGTGGGGAGGAAGGTGAGGAGTAGATCTGGCTGGCAGGGCTTGCTGCAGGAGTCTCAAGCCTTTGGGCCAAGTCTTGGGAGAGTGGTTTGTTTTGCGTGGCTCTTGAAGGGGATGGTCCATCAGTCCCCATGTGTCTTTAATGGCCCGTTCAGCAGTAATTCTGCCAGATGTCTGTCTGTCACATCTGAGCATGTGGCACAGGAAACCCCTGCAGCCTCGTTGCTGGAGGCCTTTGAATGCAGCCCACGCAGCGGCCTGGAGCATCTGCGCCCCGGTCCCACATCCCCACCTGCAGCACCCGGGCTCTCCTGCGTGGTGGTAGCTGGAGAGGTGGCCAAGGTGCTGGCACCCACATCCTTGCTCTGCCAAAACACCAGGTCAGCGTGCCTGCCTGCCCCCAGGATGGAGCTGGGTGGCAGGAACACCATGGTCCTCCTGTCCTGTCCAAGTGTGTCCCATAACGGATGTTGCAGCAATGAACATTTCCACCACAGAGCAGCTGCTGCAGCTGCTCCTCACCTGCAAAAGCTCACCAGGGAGGACAAGAGATGCTCTTTCCTCTGGATAGTGTTTGCTGATGGTGTTAAGTTCACTTTTTTTACTGTTTTTTTTTTTTTTTTTTTTATTATTATTATTCTTGTTTGCACATCCTGAAGCCCCTGAGGAGTGCGAGAAGTGACTGGAAACACCCGGAGCACGATTCCCTCCTGCAGGAGGGCTGATCCTCAGGTGTTAAGAGCCTGGGCAAGGCTGGGGAGGGAAAGTGGATGGGTCTGAGCTCCTGAGTCAAGAGCCGCCTCGCTGGGGCACGGGCTCTGTGGGCACCTTGGGCACGCTCCCCTGGCCCCAGCCGGGGACTTGTGTGGGCATTTACTGGAGACTGGGATTTACTGCCCAACAGAAAAATGTCACAGGACGAGTTGTGCCTGTTTTTCCAAAGATTACCTTTGAAGTGGCCTGGGGAGAACAGAGCTGCTTCCTTCAGTAAGTGCCATCAGCGCTGGGCTCCCGGTGCCACCGCCTCTGCCAGGACAGAGCGAGGGGTGGCCTGGAAGGGGACAGAATTCCCTGTGCTGTGCACCCATCTGCACTGTAAACCAAAGGCTGTCTTCTCCATTCTCCGTTGCATTTAATGACGAGGTTTTGCAACTCGGTTTATTTTCTGCAGCACTACTCAGATGATTTCTTTGTACGTGACTCTCTGCAAGGTGCATTATCTTACCCAAACTTTGCTTCGCTTAATATGGCCCTATGTGGAGGTTAATCCATTTTAAATTATCCCCAAAGAGCTGCTTTTGCACTTGCAATGACGTACTCTTTTAAGTATTTAAACATCACACAATGCTCCTAGAGTAGCCAGTCTTGGTGTGACCTTTTTTTTCGGTACTATTCTGCAGGAAATGCTGAGGAAACCACTGCTAATGATTAATCAGCACCAAGGCCTCTGTCTTAACCTCCTCAGGTATTTTAACCCCTGAATAACACAAGTGCCTGAGGATGTTTGATTAAAGAGAGAGGTATAGAATAAATGGGACAGAAGGTAACAGGATAACGGGGGGCCAGATTGATGCAGGTTAGTGTAACATTGGTGAAAAGCACCGTTTCTAACCCAAATGAGCTCTGCTGTGCGATGGAGTGCTGGGCACTTGGATCTGCAAAGGGGAGTTGGAATCACGGTTGTGTCAGTGCTGGGCTTGAAATCCTGTTGCTCTTTTTCTTTACAAATAGGACGCGGTGGTTTAGCTCAGTGGGTAAATACGGACAGGCTGGGAACTGGAAAAGCCCTCCCGTTCCACAGGGGCTTTCAAAGCTGAGAGACTGCTCAGCTGTGGGTTTGGCCTTCTGTGCTTGTTATAGCAATTTCCTCGGAACAGCTGACACGCAGAGGGGAAAGTTGCACTGTTTCTACTGAAAAATCCTCCTTGTCATGGGGAAAAATATCCTTAATCCTAATGTAGGCTTTGGCCGGTTAGCTGGAAAGGCAGTGGATGGGGCAGAGCTCACCCATCACGAGATGCAAGGGGGGATGCTTGAGACGTAATCTGCTGCAGAGCTGCCATCCCAAAGGAACGGGAGGCTGTGACTTAGCAGCGATGATTTATGCTCGAAACAATTCCTCTCCACCTATGTTTTGGAAAGGGATCCCTGAAAAGTTGCCCTTCCCCTGGTTAGGGTGATGCTGGCGTCCTGTGTGTGGCAAGGATGCTAGTCTTCCCCGGGGAGGGTACCTGCCTGGTTTTTAGAGGATGCTGTGTGTCACCTTTGCTTTAGAGCTCCTTGCTTGAAGGATGCTACGTGGTTAGCGAATATGTGGGACAAACCTTACTGGGTTTTTCTTTGCTTATATTTTTTCAGTGACGGGTTTGTCACAGACTTGCCTTTGCTATGGAGGGGACAGGCTTGTTCCTGCAGCTCAAGATTCACGTTGGGATCTGGGTGACAAAAATAAATTTCCACAGAGAACGCTGTGGTTTCCAAAATGGATATCAAGTGGGCCAATTTGAGCTATGAGCCAAACAGAATGACTGCTCAACAAACGTGAATTAGGCTAAAACTGTAGGGTCTTGGCTTTTGTGGCTCAGGTTGAAATCCCAATATGCTGACAGCAATTGTTCACAACGTTGCTTCTCCCCAAAGGTATTTTTAAAGCCTAACACATCTTTATAAATTAGGCAGCCAACATGTTTTACAGGCTCCCTCGCATGAGCTTTTTGGTGAACTCATGCAAGATAAAAGTATAACTTGTAATGATCCCAGTGTTATCTCAGAGCATCTGGTAAACCTAATGCTCCGCTTCGTAAGTGCAGATACGCTGCTGGGTTGGTTGCGCGGCAAGGCAGAGATGGTCGGGAGGTGGTAAAGTGAAAACCCAAACCCCGCTTCCCTGGGCAGCCTTTGCCCTTGGATGATGTGGAAACCCACCGTGGGGCTGAGCAGCAGCGATGCCTTAGGGGACAGGATTCCCTATGGGAAATCTGAATCAATCTCTGCTGTTGGCCACAATAGAAACTTCCATTTCCGCATTTTTACCTATATGTATTAGAAAGGGTTGGGGACCACTCAGGAAAGCTGCTAAGGGAGTATCAGGGTGAAAAAAAGCTGATTTTGCTCATCTTTCCTTGTGCTGGATGTGCACCCTGGTAGGATGAGTGCTCCTTGCTCCAGCTGGTGAAGCCTGTCAGGATTTCCCCATCACTGTAGATCGGCATGGATCTGCACCCCAAAAACAAAGCATCGGGTTTGGGTTCCTTCCCTCTTGTCTTTTGCCATGAGAAAGCAGAGGCACTTAGAGAAGTGGCCTAAGTTAAAATTCATCAGAAGTTTGAGCCCAAACCATCCTTTTAGATACATGGCAGGGACTTTGTTTAGCAGATGCACAAATATTCTGCAGCCAGCACATTGGCAGGATGGTGAAGTTTCCCTGCTGAAACCATTTTGCTGACCACAAACTTTGAGTAACTGCACACATTTTCCCCATGTTTATGTTTTCCTGTGAGCCTGCTGGCAGATTTAGGCTTGTGGTGCATCTGGCATGGAGAATTTCACCAGTAATGGGGTTTTACAAAGGCCCAGAAAAGCAGCATGGCCAGGCAGCCGGGGCAGAGCTCGCTGCCGTGGGGTACAGCTGGGGATGACTGTGGTGGGGATACCAGTGCCTCGAGCGGTGTGAGATGGTTTCTCATCCAAAAGAGCTTGGGAAGTTGATGTGTAGGTGTCGCCCAGGTGAACGGGCACGATTTGTAGATGTTCGTGCAGCCTGTGACATTGGCAGCTGGGTCTGGCTGTAGCTGGGCTTTGTGGTGAGGGGACTCTCCAGCCACCGAACCACAGCCAGCGTATCTGTGCTGTAGTGGAGCTACATGGTAATGGTTTCCACTATGGGGTGGGATTTAAAATATCTGTGTGCAAATGTAGCTGGAGCCTGTCACAGTGCTGGGGTAAACATTCTTTGTTTTCTGTTCGGGTTGAGAAGCTCTGTGCAGAGATGACTTTGGAGAAATCAGTCTGGCTTTTCTTGTGTGGCTTTTTCCATGTGCCCTGATGAAGGGTGTGAAGATGTGAAGTGCATCAGTACATCATATCGTGTAATTGTCACATCCAGGTGTTGCCGGATTTGTTGAACCTCGAGGAAAACTGCAGCTGTGCAAGCTGTGGTTGAGGGGACAGACACTGTCCTGGGTACATGGGCCAGCCTGGAACGAAGCTGGTGGTGTCTGAGAGCCAGGCTGGAGGCTCAGCCAGAGCTAAACCATGAACCAGGCAATGGCTGGAGGGTATTGCAAGGAAAAGGTAACCATGTCCCACTTGTGACTGGAGTGATGGGCAGCAGCGTTAGGACTGGGGCATGTGCCCAGCACTGGGAGGAAACCCCCTGAGCTTGGATATGGCCAAGCGACCAGATCAGCACTGGTGTGTGCCTGGGGACAGCCCCAACCAAGCCCTGCTAAAATGGTACTGTGACTTCTTTGATAATCCTAATGTTAGTGGTGTCCCAAAAGCCTTACCAGTGGCTTTGAGCTTTGCCTCACTGTGAAACATTCCTTCTAAAATGTTTTTTCTTGGGCCAAAGTCATCCCTGGAGAAACTTCACTGAGGCCAGTGGGTTTCACAGGCTATTTAAGGCTGCACATCTCTGCCGTTCTTGAGAACTCGCTCATATGTACAAGCAGCTCAAATACAATCAACAGCGAAAACATGCTGTTTCTCTTGGAAGCTGTTTACATGACGTTTCAGCAGCGTTTAAACCAAGATTGACTGGTACAGAAAGGCTGCGATGCCAAAAAAGCAAAGCAATGTTACCTTTCGACAGGAAGGCTGGAAGAAGGCAGCCGCCTCTGCTCGCACCAGGGCCAGGACCGAGAGCCCGGCAGCATCCTCTCCCCATGCCTGCGGCAGCACCCTGCCAGGAGCCTTTCTTTCTGGGAGGGCTCACGATTCCTTATGGAAATATGGAAAATAAAGACGCCAGGGTGAAGGCTGGCGTTTGTGGCCATACGAATGTGAAGAGCCAAGCTGCAGCTTGATCTAAAAGATATCTCCGCCCGGGATTTTGTTTTCTTTTTTTTCTAAGCAGCAGGCATAAAGGAAATAGCAAAATACTACTCCCTTACTTTTGAGATGTTTTCCACAGTGGTGCCAGTAACGTTAGACACTGATACCGAATTTGTCTGCAAGATGCTTTCGCATTCAGTCATTAGACTCTTTCATTATTCTGGTTTCTCATTGTAGTGTCAGCTGAAAACCGCCAGCTTAAGTTGCCTCTATCAGTTTAGGGTAGGGAGGGAAGTATGTCATTGAAGGGACAACTGGTATCCCAAGCATTTTAGCAACTGTAAATTAGTGTCTTCTAAACAATTCAAACACCCGATGTCATCTTGAAATTTAGTACGCAGTATGTGCTGTGTTTAATCACAATTCCTGTGGACGTTTAAGACTTCATCTCATTACTTTTACTTCAAATATGTAATTTCCAGTCTTGACAGATTTTCTTTTTTACCCTGTAGTTATTTTTTTTGTTTTTATTCTGTTATCAGCAACACTTTTTCTTATTGCTGGCTTGATTTTCTGTTGCAAGAGCGCAAGAACATGTGCAGCACATTTGGTATAGAGGCTAACCAGGGGCTGTGAGAAGAGCTCCACAGTGAAACTATTTGAGAAATACAGATTCCTGGGAGCTTTCCCATTTTCAGCTTGAAGCCATAATGAGTTTTGTGTCCAGCAGCAGACTGGACACTTGAAACAGCTAGAATAAGTCTGGAGAATTATTGCCCTGTTTCAGTTGTGGTCAGCATTGACTACAACTTTAGAGATGAGCTTGAGGAGAACGTTCTCTCTGTCGGGAAGCTTGGATAAAGATCCAAAGTGGCTAGAGATACACCTCCCGCGTGAGCAGGACTATCCCCGCATTAGTGGCCCCGGCATCCTGCACTGGAGGATTATGAGATGCTGGAAGTGGCATTTGGGATGCCTGTGATGTGGGTTTCTCTCACCAAGCGGGTGAAGCTCCCCCAGGTTCTGGGCCCTGAACGCATCCTCCTGCTGAGCAGCCTCAGCTGGCAGCTTCAAAGGCCACGCAGTCCAAAACGAAAACCTCAATAAAGGATTCAGCCATGAGGAAACATACATACCCAAGGGGCCACATGCTGTGCATATGCCTGATAAACCACTCTTAAATTTGTTCCTATCAAGCATTAAAAATGTGCATCTCACGGTTTGGTCTTCCCTCTTCCTGTCATAAAGCCGAAAGTCTGATTTTTTTTTTTAATATTTTTTTTTTCCAGGCCACATCTCTGTGTGCAAGTTGTAATAACTTATTTAAAACATTTTTGGAAGTGATGTAAGCAGGTGCTGTTCCCTGGTGGGCATGGTTGGATTGAAACCATTGGTCAAGGCTCTGCTGAGACCTCTGCCTGGAGGGAAAGGAAGGAGAACGGGAATGGCCACTGGGTGTCATGGGTTGTCTTGTGGGCCCTGGGAGGATCTTGGATGGTAGGTGGGGTGGGCTGGGACCACCCAAAAACTAGAATCAGGGATCAGAAGGCAAAAAAACCCGACTGCCCAATGCCTGCAAGTGTTGGGTTGAATTTCCTGTGGAGGGCTAACAGCAAAGCTGTGCGGCTGGAGGATGCGCACAAGAGTCCGTGGGACGTTTTTCAGTGGAAAAAGTGAACTTCTCTCCTTGTCTGTGCTGTGATAGCCAGCGCAGGAAGCAAGCAAGAAGTAGGTCTAGAAAAAAAAAAAAAAATCAGTGTTCATAATAGCACTGTTTTGAGTATATGTTTAAAACTGCCTGCACACACTCTTGTGCGAAGCTCTGGTGATGCTTCCAATGGCTGGCACTGAGACCAGAAGCCTTCAAGATGAAAACAGGAGCCTGCTTTGCAACTTGCCATTGGCGCACAGTTGTTAACTTTGCAGGCGGTTTAAATTCTTCTTTATAAAATGGTGTGAAAGAAACCCTGATTGTAGCTGTGCCGCAGACCCTGGGAGCCGCTGGGATTCCACCGGCTGTGACAGCTGTCAGTGCACCAGCCTTTGACAGGGAGAGCTGCTCAGGATGGCGTTTCAAACTGGGGATATGCTGGGGCAAAGCCTTCATTTAGCAAAAGCTGGTGCTTTTTCCTTTGGGAGAGGAATGTTCCTGGGCTTTGGTTTTACCTGCGGGATCAGACGCTTTGCTCGAGGTCTGCCGGCCATCAGGAGAACCTGATTGAGGAAGGTAATCGCAGCTTAAGATCTGGGCTGAAAGATAATGCCTGTCAGATGCTTTTGGCTGCTCTTGCAAAAACACACTTGCTGTGGGTTTGTTTCCAGTAGCCTGAGGCCAGGCATTGCATGGACAGTTGGAACCCTGGGGGCCCAAGCTGTGTCCCCTGGGGCAGGAGAGCTGGACCTTCCCGTCCAAGGTGCGGCCGCACCTGGAGAGCATTGGTCCTCAGTAGCGACATGCCTTGATGCTCCATGCACCTCCTCAGTACCACCCAGAGCGACTTCGTTTCTCTGTGGGAAGCTGAGGCCTTCAAATGCATCTCTTTTGTAATTTTTTGGGAGGGAGAAGGAGGGTGGTCATGGAGAAGCTGGAAGCAGCTGGGGGCTCCCGGGGCTGTGCATAGCCACCGGCACTGCTCCAGCCCCGGGGTTTAAATGTGGGAGCACGTTACCTGTCACCGCTCTGTCCGGAGGTGGAAATGTGTGGGTTCTGGGTGAGATTTCTCCTGCTTCAGGGAAGAACAAAGCACTTCAAAGGGCTCATGGCAAGGAGGAAAGAGGCATCAGCAGAGACAGGAAAGATGGCAAACCCCAAAGCACAAAAAGGGGCAAAAAAAAAAAAGAAAACGCAAACTCAGGGAAGCAAAGGGAGAAGCCAAAGCTGAGGAAAGGCTAATACAAAGGTCTGGTAAATAAGAAGAAATCAAAGCATAGTAAAGAGAAAGCCTTAAATTCCAACCAAAAAGGGAGAAGTAAGAAAAGTTGTGGATGCAAAACCGAAGAGGAGTTAGGACTTCGATTAACTTATGCAGGAAGCTCTCCCAGGGACCTGCCTTTCTCTGCTGATAATTACTTCTCCTCTGTGCTAGTACAAAATGCGGAGTGACACCCAGCGATTAAACCGGCCGTAGGCAGAGGCAGGACCGTGGGTTTGGAGCTCTCCCTCCTCACCCTGCCAGCCTCCCCCTTCCCTTGGTGGGTACATCGACGTGACTCGCAGCAGAACTCATCCCTTTGCTCGGGGGTCTTTGCGCTTACGCAGGATTTGAGTCTTTGTCACTGTCTTAAAAAAAAAAAAAAGCTGCAGGATCAGTGTGCTGTGGCGAGAGGGGTTGGATCCCAACTCCCATCAAAGGGACCCTGGGGAGAAAACGCCCACGAGAAACACAAAAGGGCATAGAAATGGATCATCCCTGCTTGCCTTCATTTGGAAGGGTAGCTCAGGTTTTGGGGTATAACAGCAGAGGGAACAAAACGTCGCATCCAGCCGCTGCTAACCGTCAGGAGCTTGTGGAAAACACCCAGAGGAGCAAGGAGTGTGTGTGGGGTGGATGTGGCCGCTAATTTGTTCCACATGTGAAGCTGAAAAAATGTGTTGAGGAAATAGTGTCACTGTGCTTACTCTGGAGCTGTGAACGCGAGCATGGGGCAGGGGGTGGGGGCTTTCCTTCAGTGCTCAAAGCACAAGAAATTTGCCCTGGTTTGGCTGGGAAACATTAGGAGACAACCATAAAGGAACAGGGCTGAGGGCTGGTGTGTCCCCAGCACACGGGATGGAGCAGCAACATTTGGCATCTTTGAGAGGTGGTGGGGAGACGGGTCTGGCTACTAGGGTCCTGCTTAAAATCTGCTTGTTCTCTGGATCTTCCTGGAAAATATTTCACCACTTCCCACTGGTGTAATGTCAGACAAAGCCATTAGATGTGTCCAAAATCTGTCCTGTTTCCCCGGGGTATCCCTGAGGGGACTGGCTTTGGGCTGTCCATCCTGGTGGGGACACAGTGAACCCCATCCCTATGCTGGTGGGGTGGCTGTGCTGGGGATGGGCTGACAAGGTGGCACCAGGCTTAACCAACATCACGAGATTCACAGCAGCTTCCCACTTTGGTGAAGCATAACCCATTGGAAAAGGATGGGAGCTCCTTGGGCTCAGAGACGGTAGTGGCTGTGTCCTCTGAGCCACTTCTGCCCATCGCGGGGACAGCAGTGCAGATGGACACCGTGGTGCCCCTTCAATTCCTGCAGCTCTTCTCCCAGAAGCTGGGAGCGAAGAGGAGTGAGGACAGATGGCAGCATGAGCGAGCTGCCCCGTGCTGCTCGCAGGGAGGGAGAGCCCCTCGAACAGGGCAGCAGCTCGTAACCGATCTCACGTGAACTCCTGTGGGGCAGCAATGGCCAGATGTGAGAAGCTGTTTACAGTGATATCATGTCCTGTTTGTTTTTCAAATGTTTGTCAAGCATTAATTGTTTCCATCAAAGTATGTCGCGCAGCTACTGCACTTTCAGCTGCAAGGCCAGTTTGAGTAAGATTTATTGGAGCGGGCTTGTATTACATCTGTCAGAATAACGGGGGTAATGCTTCGGAGGGAGAAGCAGAGAGCTTTCTCCAGGGGAAAGGTAGATGATGTGTGTTAAGCATGGGGGCATGTCTGTAGTTGAGATTTTTGTGTTTGACCTGGCCCCCTGAGGCGTGGGAGAGGGTTTGGAGGCATCCCGCTCTGGGGCAGCTGGAGAGCGTGGGGCGCGCTGGATGAGCATCAGGGTGATTTAGGGCAGTTGCGCAAAGCAGCTTGTTCCAAAGATGGGAAAAAGAAGGGGGAATTCGGCACCCTCCTACATGCTGAAGTGTGTCAAATAGGGACGCATGTGGGTGAGCCCCTGGAGAAACTTCTGGCTGCGTAGGGTCATGCTGTGGGTTGTGCTGGGAGGGCTCTGTGTATGACCAGTGCTGTGGGCACGTCTGGGGGCTGGGAAGGGCATGTGGTGACCTGCTTGGACCAGTCTGGACCTGGGCCACCTATTGCTGTTGGTCTGTGAGATATTTCTTGGCCCATTTACATTGTGCTGAAGTGTCCCTGGTGCACCCACTGTCTCCCTGGTGCTATTTCATAGATTTTAATGTCAGAAGAACCACTCGGTCCAGACTGTTCTGGTGTGGGTTATAGACCTCACCGTTAAATAGTGGCTTCGCTTTCTGGCTGCAGACTGCAAATCGTTGATGCAGGGTCTAGATGTGAGAAGCTGGCATGTCTTAGGTCACCTCTTCCAAATGGGGACAAATGTCTTAGTGCCTTGTTCCTATTCTGAGCTCATTCAGGTCTGGAAATGGGATGTTATGCACCTCTAGTCCTAGTGGTACCCAACTTCTCTGTTTTTCCTCTTCTGTCGTCATCAGCCACAGTGAGACCTTGTGAATCATCGCAGGAGGACTTCCATGAGGAAGAGCTGCGCAACCTGGCTCTCATCCAGGGCACTCGCTTCCCAGTTATTTCACTCGTGTTTCCTGCAGGATTTGCCTTATTTGAGGCTTTGCAGCCCAGTGGGATGGTGGTGATAAATGAGCAGGTGGCTGGAGGGCAAGTTTGTTTAAGAAAAAAAAAAAATAAAAAGTGCTCTGTCTGATCCTTGCTGTGGGTCAATCACTTGGCCCCTCCAGTCACCATCCACCGTGGTCAGCCCATCAGCTGCAAATGGGAAATCTGCCTCTGGGGGGGAAAGGCAACCTTCCCGTGTGCCCAAACAGCTGGAGGTACGCAGGGATGGGCAGGGCTTGGAAGAAACTGGTGAGGAAGAATAAATACCACAGGTCCTTGCTTCTATCTGATGGGAAGGAACCTGTGGATCTTCTGCTCCCAAAGGAGTAAAGAGGAGGGATCGACTCCAAGAGCCCACTCTTAAAAAAATATCACTGCCTGAGTTTCACACAACTTCTTGTCTTGTATTTTGCCTTGATCTAGGAATAAAATCTCTTTTGTCTGTGTGTCATTGAGTAACAATAAGTTACCAGTCTCTGAACACTAGACACTCTTATTTTGGCCTTTGGCCCTGAGACCTGATATTTGCTTGTATTTACAAGCCCAGTAATTACTGTCCTGAACCTGTTATCAGCGTAAATACATACAAGGGAAATTGCACGGTTATGGTTGAAGCTTGCAGGTTTTTAGACTAACAAATATTTTAGCCTGAAGTTATATTCAACTTTGTTTCCCTTTTAAGTGGCTCTGGGTAAGATGAGAAGTTGCCTGTCAAACTTGATGGGGTCAGTAAAATTCAACCATGTTCTACTGTAATTAACATTTGAAAAGAATTTGCTTAGGAATTAGCTGTTGGCAGTGAAAAGCACCTCCTTGTAAGGAAACAGAGCAAGGCCATCAGGGTCGATACTGTCCTGTGCGGTGTAGGAAGGGAAATCCATCTATTAACACTTGTCTTCCTGACAGTTACTTGAAGATTCATCATGGGATGCTGACTAGATCGACCACAGGTGTCATCTCTGTGTCATTTAGAAATGCAGTAATCGTCCCAGCAAGCACTGAGTGGAAAATGTGTTTTTACAGTGACGGGGAGAAAAAGTTTATAGTTGAAAACATTTAAAGAATGAAATGGTCTGGAAGTTGAATTGTTGCTTAATGCTACGTGTCCTGATGGAATAAACTGGTGGTCCTGCTGGGAAAAAAAACTCTCTAGCGGCACCAAAGGGGCTTTTGGTCTCTGGCCACTGTGCTGCTGCTGAAAGCAGGAGCAATTTGGATTGCAATGTCATTTAGAAATCCTTACTGTGGGCCAGCTCCTTGTTGCAGCAGGTCTGAGAGACTCATTCCTGATGTGAGTTTAGCCAGGTCTGAGCTGCTTGTGGCAAGCTGTGGGCTAGCACCTGTGCCAGGCTGTGGCGTGACTCCGTATCAGACATCAGAGAATCCCCGAGACACGCGTGGTCCTGGCTTGTGGCAGTTGCAGGTGAAGCTTTCCATGGGGTTTGCAGCCTATTGGGAAGGGTCAGGCTCTGATGAAGGGCAGCTCTGCTCTTGTGTATCAGAATAAATTGCAACTGAGAAAGTTAGGGGCCACCTTGGGGAAAAAAGGCTTCTGGTTCATTTCCCTGGGGTCCTCAACTCATAAAGCAGGGGCGATGTATTATGGTTTCTACAGTGCCCTGAGGTGAAAGGTATCTGAGTATATTGCCTACTGCAGACACGAAATAAAAGTCACCAGCCTTGTTGTTTTGGCCAGATTATTTTTGACTGCAAAGACTAGCAAAACTTCAGTTTTTCTGAGTGGCAGGAAAATAGCCCTTTGTTATCATCACTTACTGACAGCTACTCAGACTTCAGATTTCAAAGCATTAAGGGGAAAAAAAGACCAACCTGTTTCATTGAGATCACAGGGAAAATGAGGTTTCAGTTCATCAAAGGTTTGGCAATTTGGCTCAATCTGCCAAATGCTTTCCTAATAAATAACTCGACAGGCTTTTTCAGGGAACAATAGTGTTACTTAATAGCGCTCTGTAATTAAGGCTGAAATTGTATTGATAGACACCCAAAGGCTTTTTGGGTCGGCATGGATTAGAGCTGCGGGGACAGGAGCTGGTTTGAGACGGCGCTGGGTTTAGCAAGCAAAGATGATTTCTGATAGCTTAAGTGCTGCCTCTAAAATGTTATACGAAGTTGTGCCTCAAAGCTATTTTTCTTCTTTGCTTGATGTAGCTCTGAACGAGATAGTGTGTGCTTGCTGTTTGGGAGACTAGGAGATGATTTTTTTTGTTAAATATGCTCTAAAAAGCAAACATCAGTGAAAACTCCAAACTGTAGGGTCAAGCACTGCTAGATGTGGTGGATTGGCAGCGCTTCTGGTAATTTGGCTCATTAACATGCCAGCACAGATGTTAATGCTGGGGACAGATGATCATATTAAAGAGCATCTGTTTGGCGGTACTACTTTATAACTGGTGGGGAGTTGATGTTCTGCCCTTCTGAACACCTCCTAAAGTACTGGTATAATAAAGAAACCTGTTTGGAGTCTTTTTTCCTTTCAGTAGTGAGCTGTGGGCATTTTCCCCAGTTCTCTTTTTTTTGGTTTTTGAGAAGAGTGGTGTGTGCTCTGTGGCCTCTTGAGCCCTGGAGGTTCCTGGGGCTCAGCTCCCTGTAAGCAGAGCTGCCTCCGTGCATCTGTAGGTTTCCCAAGCAGGGTGCAGCAGGCTTTCTGCTGACTTCTTAGGGGGCTTTGAGCCCCAGTTTCACTGGGGAAACTGCCCCCCGTGTTTAGAGGAGTCGGAAGGTTGGGAGCCTCAATCCCGGAGGATCTGGAGAAGACCACGCTGATTTGCAATCCCTGCAATGAGCAACAGCACTATCTACAGCTGGTTGTAGTGCCTTTCTCAGATGTATATGCCAAACAGCTGAGGAAATAAGCTGGTTATGTCCCTAAATGCGGCTGCTGGGCTGGGGTCCCTCACGGAGCTCAGCCAGCCAGCAGGGAATACACCACGTTGTACCAAACCTGTCACAGTTTGCAGCCTCTGCTTGTGCGCAGCAGCATTTGGGCACTTCTTAGAGCTGCCAAATGTCAGCTTGAGCAAGGAAAATGCTTGCGGATTTATTCCCTAACCAAGGCTCCACGGGGCCAGAAAAAGTCTAAAATAATTGCAGGGATTGTCTGGTTCCTGCGGCACCCCCGCATTATCAGTGCTTTACAGACACAACATTGTTCGTGGTTGGAGCTTGCATTCAGCCCGGTGCCAGGCGGGCGCCGTGACTCCTCTGCTGGCTTCAACCGTGGGCAGTGGCGATGCTTTCTCTTTTTAATCAAAATGCCAAAATCCTCCTTCCCTCGAGTGCGGTCACTGCCGGTGGTAAATGGCTTCAGTCTTCCCTTTGCCAGGTCTCCACCAGCACAGCCCTGGGGAAAAGCGGAAAGCGAAGCCCGATCCCAGCACCAACCCCACCCGAGAGCTGAACAGAGCAAAGAGCACCTGTGCTTTAGGTCTTTAAATCTCTTTCCTTTTTATGATATACCAGTGCCTCTGTAAAATCTCAGCTTTAATGCCACAGAAACGCAAACACGCAGAGGTTACAGAGCACAGCTGTGCTGCACGCCTGGCCACCGCCTTCACAAGAGCTTCCCTATGTTGATTGAGATGGCTGGGTTCCTTGCTAGGGTTTGGGAATATGGTCCCACGTGGCAAAGGAGCTCTTGTTCCTGGATGTTAGTGCCTCCAAACTGCCTAAACCCATCAGAAGTGGGTTTATGTCGCTGAGCTGGAGGAGTCAACTTGTTGGCTGATAGAGCTGGCGGACCCTATCTTGTGTCTTCACCAGCACAGGCATCCGGGCAATGTGTGCAGGAACTGAGCAAATGAGATGCCTTAGTTGGTTGGCATTTGGCTGCATGTCACCTCCTGCTCTCCTGGTTTGAGGTGTCCTGGTGTCTGATCTTTGGCCGATCTGGCCTAAGCTATGACACCTGCCCTTCCCTTTCTGGTGGCACTCGTGGTGTGTGGGTGCTAGGCCTCTTGTGAGGGACTCTTCTAGCTCCCGTAGAACCGAATAAACCAAATTTATTTGTTTTAGCTGATGAAGCAGTCTTATCTCATGGATCTTGCGTCCGCTAAGGCCGCCCTGTGTGTTTGAACATGCACTGGGTGGGTATGAGCAGAGTGTGGTGGGGATCAACTGGCCCAAACCCGTCTCTGGGAAGGAGGATTAGGATGTGCTGAGCTCTGCTCCAGCTCACGGGTACCCTGCAGCTGCTCTGCAGAGCTTACGTTCACTGTTGACACAGTGCTCAGGCTCAGCTCCACTTGGTCAAGACTATCTTTAAGATATCCTCAGAGCGTTTCCTTGGGCAAACATGCTTTCTTTTCCGCATCGCCGGGTTGGAGCTATTTGGGCTTTCTGATGTTATCTTTTCTGAGTTAGTTTACCTTTGTTATTGCCTCAGGGATGTCACTGCGGGTAGGAGAGCAGATTTCTAAGTCTGGTTGCTGTCCTGCAAGGCTGATGTTGGGAAAGCCCACCTTGCTTTTATAGCACTTCACTGGATCTGCCACTTCCACAGTAAAATAGCAAGAAGTCTTCATCTCCAACAAGGGACTTCATTGGATTCAGCTTTGGGTTGCACTGACGAAGCATGCAGACAGTCTGGATGAAAAGGAGATGAGAAAAGACCGGGGAGAGGAGGGTCCTTCAGGGTGGCAGGTCAAGGACCAGCCGGGCTGGGCGTGTGTGAGGTGTGCACAATAGACATCCATTTGGAAACGTAATCCTTTAATTTCCCCTCATCAAGCAGGCTGAAATAATAATAACAATTAAAAAAAAGGCTTTCTCATGGCGATGTGAGCTGTAATTCAGGGCAACCTTTTTCATTTAACATTCTCTGCTGCATAAAGTTACTGTCTCGTTCCAGATGAAGCTGCATTTGAGAGCAATAATGAGCCGCGCTGGCAGGACTACAAAGGGCTTCGGAGGAGCAGCTACTGGGGAGGATGAGGTAAGTGTTGTCGTTTAGGTGAGATAGGTGTGGAAAGTGCACTCTGCACACGTTAGTCTTCAAAGCCAGCAATAATTACTGCATTTGAGACTGTATCAGCAGTCAGGGCTGGGATTCAAGTTGTGCAGGAATGCTTTGTGTAGCGCTTTTGTTCTCCAGACATCCAAACTCCCCATCGGTTCGCCCCGTCATCGCAACCCAGGAACGCAACTGGAAGTGTTGTGGCTTTGAGTTGGCGATCCTTTTCTGTGTAGCCCTGTCTTTGATGCATTCATTCAGGGTGCCTTGTGAGCCCATGAATATGACTAGACTGTAATTGCTTTTAATCGCAAAACCATGAAAAGAGAAAATGAGAAATGGGGTGGGTGGTAGCAAGACAGATCTTGTACGGTGCTGGCAGTGGAGAGGTCTGTCTGTACGGTGGCTCCTGGTGGGTCTCGGCTCTCTGGGAGTGCTGCTCTTGGTCTCATCTCTCTTCCCTCTGCAGTCACCATAGAGGCTTGGAGTTGAGCTGATGTTGTGGGGCAGGTGTCTCTGAGATGATGTGTGGGGTTTTTTTCCATAAGCACGTGCAAAATAGAGCATCATTTGGTGCGTAGAGCCAAAAAATACCTCTCAAATGGAGGCTCATTATAGATCTTAATGAAGGAGGTCAGTATGTGCTTGTTTTACAGAAGAGAAATGGGTGAAGCAACTTGTCCTGGGTCACCAGCCAGGTAGTGACAAAATGAAGGAAAATGCTTTGATGCATTGAGTTGGAGCTACCCAGCTCAATTACCCCCATGCACTGTTCTTTAATAGCTAAATCATTACTTTCCTACACAATCCCATCCAACAGGCTTCCCCTTGGTCCCTGAGGTGAGTGATCATGGTAAATATCTAGAGCACAGAGCTTCGGAAGTGATATTGTTGGGAGTGCTCAGTAAGGGAAGTTCATCTCTAGGCTTCGGGGGATGCTCAAAGCTTTCAATGTCCCCCTGTGCCTTCAGAACAGGATGCAGCCATCTCCCTGGAGCATGTGTTCCCAAATGGTTGCGATTCCCCCTAGGGTTCAGATGTTTGCGTCACCGCTGCCACCCTCATCCCCGGCTGAGCTGTGGCCCAAGGCTGGCTGCTCAGAGACAGCCCCAGAGCCGCAGCCCGGCCGTCGCCGATCTGGAGAATGTCCCTTTTTGTAAATTGTGGGGTCAGTTTCCCTGCTGGGAACAGCTTTAAACAGCGGAGCACACAAAGGCAGAGTCAGACACTCCATCAGCCGCCGTCGCCAGTTTTATCTCGGAGCATAATAGCAATGAAGGGAAATGGTCTAATCTCTCCATGAAGGCACTTCATGAAACTTTTCCCCCTAAAGAGCTCTTGTGCCCTGGAACAATAAATGCCATGGATGCGCTGCCAGCCTGGGGTTGCTAATCGTATTCAAACCCGTGGGCATTTCTTTTCCAGGGCTGGTGGGGTCTCGGCACCTCTTTGGCCGCTGCCCACATGGGCTGGCGGCGGCCAGCCCATCCTGGCGACGGCAGGTCTGCTGGCACGAGCGAGGACTGTGGGTACCGCAGGGTCCGATGCTTCGGCTGCACGATGACGTCCAGGCCGACACATCCCACCGCACAATGTTGCCAGTATGGCGAAGCACAGGAGGAATGCGTCCCCGGGGCGCGGTGTCACCAAAGGCAATCGGGGTCTCGCTGGAAAGGTCAGGCAAACGAAACACAGCAGAGCTTGTCTGGCGGACAATAAGGGATGTGTTGTCGCAGGATGAATGAGCTGATCTAGTGGATGTCAAATGTTTACTCTGGGTTTCCACAGAGCGGTCAGACGAGGACTGATGCCTCCGTTCCTCCTCCGAGCAGTGAAGACCACTGTTAAGGAGCATCAGGACTGACTTGGCGGGATGGGCTGCTCTGAACCTGCGTCTTTTTGCTTTTGCCACCTTCGTGGCCAAAACCAGGTCTCACACAAAGCCAATAGCACCAGCAGGAAGGGTGGATGTCATTTTAGTCAGTGCTCCAGGGATCCTGTTATTCCATTCGAACTCCCTCTTAGGCTTCACTTAACCAATGCCAGTATCGGTCATTAATGCTGCTGTGCGTTCTGATGCCTTTCAACGTGTCGAAAGTTCCTCAGTCCCAGCTACGATGAAAGGCTCGGCAGTGGTGGCTGGAGAGGCGTCCATGCTGTCTGGGTATGTGCTGCTCTTGTAACCCTGTAGCCAGGGTATGTGATGAAATCACTGCAGCATCCCAGGTGCTGTTTTGAAGTGGGTCTCCAAGTGGTACAGACACATCATTAACGTGCTCTAAATATAAGATCCAATGCACAGTAGAGTCAAAGAGACTTTTTTCTGTTTAACTTTGTCAGGCTCTGGACCAAATGAAAAAAAATAAACTGGTTTACTTCAGTGTACAGTAAGAATAAAGAATAATTTCCTTAGCCCCTGAGCTGCAGGAGTGAGAAGATGAAGGACTTCACCAGCACCCCAGTGCCAGCCATGGGAAATTGGGTTCAGCCGTCCATTGACACCGTTAACGTGCCCATGATGTTTGACTGGAGCTGCTTGACTGTGTGTGCTGTCTGTAGAGGGATGCATCCAGGGCCATGGATGCTGCCTTTCACTGGCTTGGGATGAGAGAGTGAACGTGATCTCTGTCAGCCGTAGGAAACGAGAGTGCCAGTCCCCTGTGGACCGTGAAATATGGTTAGCGTGGTGTTCACCATCCACCAGCACTGGAAGTGGTGGGACGCAGGGACAACACGGCCCTTCAGCAGGGCAACTCGGTAGGACAAAGGAGTTTTGTGAAGCTATTAGGGCACATGAGACAGCATCAGGTGAGACAAGGAGCCAATACCAGCAGCTCGGTGGCCCGTTGCACTTGTGCAGGCTGCAGGGACTGAGGAGGTTTGCAGGCTGGAGAGCACAACTCGCGCGTTGCGTCTGCTCCTCTTGCCAATGCTACAATCCCATTTATTAGGGAGAACTTCACAGGCTTTTAATATACGTTCCTGGGTTTAATTTACAATTTGGGGAAAGATAGACAAGGTGACAAAGTGAACTGAAATATGAAATTACTTTAATTGCAGAGGAGGACAGTTTATAGGCTTCAGAATCCACGTAATTTATTTTAATGGTCTCCTCTGCCCTCAACGCGTAATTACCATTAGCATTTAGAGCTGGTTTCAGTAAAGGTATGCAGTGAAAGCTGGTTGGACCTGTTCAGACGGCAAAACTTTTGGCAACTGATAATCTGAGATGAAAAACGAATTAAAAGCAAAATATATTGTAATGTCAGAAACACTTCTCACTTAAGACGCTGTTTTTTGCTTAGTTTCCTAGAGGCAGCTGTGGTCCATCTAAAAGCAGCAATCCAAGGCATGCAGCATGCCTGCTTGAGTTCATTTCCACCCCTACATGGTAAAATACTTGGGAAATCGCTAGGAGTTAACACAGGGGCCAATGGGTAATATGTCCTTTGGGGAGAGTAGATGGAAATGTTTTCTTTCTCTGGCATTCATTAAATTGGTGGGTTAGAGATTTGGGGTGATAGTAAAAAAAAAAAAAAAAGTGGACTTCAATGGCTGCCGCTTTTCTTGCATGAATATCTGCTTTTGGCGAGTCCTACTTGAAACCAGATGGAGACTTTCACTCCCTGTGGAAGAGGGGCTGTCCGTGAGCAGCTCCAAGCTGCTTTCATGGCATTTCAGGTCCCACGGCGCAAAAAAACTACGGATGTTGTTGAAGTCTCTTGCTCTTGGGTGATTGGGCACGAGATCATCTTGGTGCTTCCTGACTCTTCTGATGTAGCTCCTGTGGCTGTTTGTATGGGCATGGCCTGGCACGGGTGGCTGCTGGAGGTGTGATGTGGCTTGATCTAGCTTCGCTTTGAAGGACGTTGTCTTGTAATTAGCCAGCTTGGCTTAGTTCTGCCTTCGCATCTCTGCTTCTCCAGTGTCCAAGAGCTTTCCAGCTGAGCCTGGCTTATTTGGAAGAAAACCACTGATGCCTTCAGAGACCTGAGCGCAATGCTGGGCTCTTCTTCTGGCCGGGTGGTAGAGTGGGAAGAAATTGGATGTAACCTGACAAAGCTGGAAAGCAACGATGAGCCCAGGCTGGTGGGACTCATGCCAAGGAGCGGGCTCTGTGGCCAGGCTGATGCGCCTTCCTGCAGGGAAAGGAGGTGAAAATACCTTTTTCTTGTAAGGATCATTAAGTTCCTTGGATTGAACAGTTGTGGCACAGAGCTCTCCAAGTGCAGCCTTCCCAGGGTGTTTCTTGATTATTTTAATTTTTTTTTTTTTTCTTTTTTTTTGAAACCACAAGGATGAGCTCTGGACCAAGTGGCTGCAGGAGTTCTTAAAGTCTCTGTTAGTTCTCTCTGTGTAAAGTGGTCATGAATTTGTGGCAAAATGGGGCAAAATCCAAAGGCATCCGCCTGCTGGGAGAGGCTGGCTGGGATTTCATGTGGCCCTGGCTGGAGCCATGCAGCACCAGAGATCTGGGTTTCAGGAGTGCCAGGGGACTAGGGACCCTAAAATCCACCCTCCCCCCTAACTTCTCAGACTATGTTGGCGTTGGCTCTGGGCTGGATTGATCCACCATGAGTGCAGGTGAATTGGCTGTGTCCAGGGGGCTAGCAGCTTGTCCCGATGCTGGCAGCAGCTTGCTGGTGTGGAAATCCAAGGGTTTAAAAGCTAACATTTCCTACTATTGGCACTTAGCTGAAATCTTTGAGCTTGATTTGTTATCTAAATGACCGACTGTTGGATTTGAGCTGTGGCAGGTAGAGCCAGGGCTGGAGCTGGTGCAGCTCTGCGCGTTCCCAGCGGCTGGCGATCTGGCCTTTAAGACTTACTAACAACAAGAAATAGTAAAATATTTGTCCTGAGTAGCTCTGTCTCCTCCTTGGCCAGATCAGTCTCCAGAATGAAGTGCTCCTGGCCTGAAGAAGTGTCACATTCCTCCCCAAAACAAAATATCACACGTCCATCACGCAGCCACCCCAGCGCTCGGACACAGCCTCTCTGGTCCGGCTCCCATCTCACCACCACGGTCCCTGCTTTCAAACCACGCTCAAAAAACCCTTATGTTAAAAAGAACGTGAAGGATGCAAAGTCCAGGTCTTAAAATTGGGAAATACTAGAATAAAGCGGCTTTTGTAAACTTATTTCAGCCTCCTTGTGCAATATCCCACCCTAATTTCCAGCCTGCTTTCTTCAGTGATGGTGCCTCTGTACTGGGCACTGGTGAGGCCTCACCTCGAGTGCTGGGTTCAGTTCTGGGCCCCGCTGGACAAGAGGGACATTGAGGTGCTGGAGCGTGTCCAGAGGAGAGCTACCAGGCTGGTGAGGGGTCTGGAGACCAGGTCCTATGAGGAGAGGCTGAGGGAGCTGGGCATGTTCAGCTTGGAGAAGAGGAGGCTGAGGGGAGACCTCATTGCCCTCTACAACCACCTGAAAGGAGGGTGTAGAGAGGTGGGGGTTGGCCTCTTCTCCCAGGTGACTAATGACAGGACCAGAGGGAATGGTCTGAAGCTGCGGCAGGGGAGGTTTAGGTTAGATATGAGGAGGAATGACTTTACTGAAAGAGTGGTCAGGCACTGGGACAGCCTGCCCAGGGAGGTGGTTGAGTCACCATCCCTAGAGGGGTTTAAGAAACGTCTGGATGTGGCACTTCAGGGCATGCTCCAGTGGCAGAGATTGTAGGTTGTTTGGTTGGACTCGATGATCTTAAAGGTCCTTTCCAACCATGAAGATTCTGTGATTCTCTCTGCTGCTGCCAGGTACGAGTGGAAGAAGCGATGGAAGAAGAGGGCATACGGCTTTCTATGCTCTTTTTCATGCTTGACAGCATACTGCTACCAGCAGCTGGGAGATACGATGAGGGGATGAAGGGACAGTCCTGTTGGACTCTGCATCTTTGCTTTATGGTATATGTAGCCATGGGAATGGTGTATTATGTGCTGATGGGTTGTTGGATGGATGTAGGGGAAACACTCAGAGAGGCAGATGGTGTCTCATGGCTGTTTTGTGCCTGCCCTGAGGTAGCTGGAGGCTCGAGGCTGCAGAGGACATGTGGGAGAATTATTTGGGAGTAAAAACGGAGTGGGACGGCTAGGCTGGGTGATGCCTAGCGTGTGCTCAGGACCTGGTCCTCCCCTCGGCTGTTCTTGATGAGCAGCCTTTGCTAATCCCCGCTTCTGGGAAGCCTCCCAAGCCCCACTTTGCAGCTGGGCCCTCTGTGCTCAGGGTTGATCATATTCCGTGTGCAGGTGCCCGAATATCATCAGTGATGTCCCTTCCCCCTTGTTCTTCTCCCTGCTGTGGCCTGGTGCAAACCAGCCTGGGTGAAGGGGCTCCAGGACAGGGTCTCCTGGACGTGTTTTTGCCCAAAGCAGTTTTGCAACAGTCCCATTGAGGGTCATGGGCGAGGAAAACACTGCAGGATGGCTCAGACCGGCTCCTCTCCTCGTTTCCAATGTCAACTCCTACTTTTTATGGAAAACATCTTTTTGTTGTTGTTTTGGCAGAGGTTGGGGGTTTTTCTGCTTTTCTTTTGACCTGAAGTAACAGCAGTTTTCAGACAATTCAGATGTAGGAAGTGGGGATCAAATATCTTTCTTAATCTTTTGGGTTTGGTTGTTTTTTTGTTTTTTTTTTTTTTTTTTTTTTTTTCCTGTTTGGTTTGTTTGTTTGTTTTTTTATACGAGGGTGTGTGAACTACAAGAAGGATCTTGTTCAGACCCTCGCTTTCTGATTTATGTCCAAGCCAACAGAGCAAGGCTTGGAACTGCGATGCTGCTGGGGAAAAAAACAAAAAGAGGGGGCGGGGGGGGAAGCAGTGGTGGGAAGGTTGTGGGATTGGTGGTGCTGCTCAGCAAACAGAAAGAGGAAAAGAAGAGTGATTTCTCATTCTGTTTCCTAACTCCAAACATGACCCAAAGTTTTCATAAACTTTCTGCTCAGGTTTCAGGAAACTGCAAATGAAACTGCATTCCTCTGCGTGTTT
>VXBH01000504.1:89824-149190 GCA_013400035.1 Rynchops niger
CCCTCTTTCTTTTTGAGACGTAATAAAACATCATCACCTACAAGTCTGTGGGCTTTAAAAGTATTCTCTGGAGGGCAGGCGAGGAGTGGAGGCAGATTGACTGACGGCTGGAATAAAGCCTCTTTATTATCTCTGGGATTATAATTTCACTCTATTCTAGGCACTGGAGCAACAGGAGCTTGGTCGTCTCTGCTTGCTCTTGCTGGCTTCTCGCGTGCGCTCCAGACGCCGTGCCGGTGGCGTCCGTCCCCCTCCGGTGCTCCGTCTGCAGGGGAAAACTCATCAGCTGAGGAAGCTGCACTTCTCCTCACCGAGGAAAATACAACGTCTTTTTATAAATCGTGGCCTCAAATGCCTCAAGTGTAACTAGTGAGAAAAAGACAACATGTTAAGTAAGGATATAAAAATAGCAGGAGTGGGGTTGGATCAAACTGGGGGATGCAGCTGGGGATAGCAACTATGGCAGGACGTGGTCGCAGCATCGTATGGCTGCAGGGGGGGTCTGTCCTCCACCAATTCCTTAAACCCTTTAAACTGGTTTTGATGTCTGAAGGGTGCAAAACCACAAACCAATAGCTGTTCTGGAGCTGAAGTTCCCAGGATTGCCTGGAGAGAGCCAAGAACTGGGCAATGGCTAGGTAAAAACAAATGTGATAACGCTTGACGACAGAGTCATGCGACATGTCTTTGACTATTTTCAAGCTGTTTAAGCACGGAGAATTTAGTAATGTGAGTTAAGTGGATGCGTTTAATAGTATTTGCATCCCATGTCAAGATAAAGATGCAGAGCAGTGCTCAGTGCACAGCAGACAACCAGCACAGACCTTTCATAAAGGACCACCCTCACCTCTGGGTCAGCTCATAGCTAGCCCTAACCCGAGTTTTCTTCTTAATGTGCATTGCGTAGCTTAGAGAAGAAAAAGGCAGGTAAAACTAAAGGACCAAAAACTAGAAAAAAATCCAATTGCAGTTTAGCAATATTCTTGGAGCCTTGTGTGGATGCAGTGGGGTTCTGGCTGCTGGAGCAAGAGTGGGTCTGGGAACAGAGAGGGTAAGGACCAGATTTCATCCGGATGCTGGTGTTGGTGTTGTGCCTGTCACAGGCAATAAAGTAGAGGTTGGACCTGTTTAGGCGCTCTTGTTGCTTCAAGTGGTGCTCCTCTTGGAGGAAAACTGCCTCCAGGATGCCAGCGTTCTGGCGTGTAGAGGCACAGACAGAGAAAAGACTTGGAGCAAAGCTGAAGAAAAGAGTCAAAGTACAAAGTTAGTATGGGAGATTTCACCCCAGAGCTTCACTGATCGTGCCAACACTCAGGCAATTGGGCAAAAGCAGACGACAAGGGCTGGGTGGGATGTTACAGAGCAGCATCAGAAGCTGACGTGGTGGGGCAATGTCACGGGCCTCTCCTGCAGTTCCTAGGCAGGAAAAGGGATGGGGGATGCAAGGAAGGGACGGGGCTGGTTTGGCGCCGTATAGTCCCTAGCCTGCTCACCGGAAAGTCGAGGAGCTTGCCTGATTTCTTTTGGGGGTTATTCCTGGTGTTTTCCTGTCAGGACTGCTGCAGGAGGTGGGGTGCGAGGTGTGTGGGTTGGGTGTGATCCAGCGTGGCCACCTTTCCTCAGTGCATGCGTGCTCCTTAGCAAATCCATCTGGGCTAGTAAATGCCTGGTGTGGAGAGTTCTTGGAAGCCAAATTGCTCCTACTAATTAATCTTTAGGGTCCACTACAAGAATAATACAGTACATGTGATACCCTACAGCATATGTGGGTACAGAAAACACCTTGAGATGTTGTGTGTGCTCACCATATCGTGCCATATACCTACTGGGACTCGTGGTGCTGGCTGTGATTGAGTCCAGACCTTGGTGGCATGTCCTTTTTGCCTCATTGCCACCCCATTAACACATTAATGCAGCTCCTTGCCCCACCACCGCCCTTCTTCTCTGGAAATGGGGGCAGCTTGGAGGAGCTGAATCCGGGAGGGACCCATCAGAGTTCATCTAGGCCCTGTGTAGTGGAGAGCAGTCCCTAAAGGCAGCCACTGCCCAGCACCAGAAACCCAAAACTGTTCAGCAAAGGCAGTCCAGGATGCTTGGTTAATTAGAGAAGACCCGTTACTGGCAGACATGGGGCATATTTATTTTTAAAGTCTGTTACTGCCAGTGAGAACATGCCTCTGGCGAGAGATCTGAGGCTCTGGCGATGTAATTCATTTGAAAAAGGGATTTACTTTTTTTCAAAACAAAACCAAACCCCCATGCCCAACCTCCTCCCTGCCAAGGAATGGGCACGATCAATGAGGCAGGGAGTTGGAAGGGGTGAGGGCTGTTATTTACGTAAAGTTTCCACCTCCTTCCTTCCTTCCGACCAAAGGCCCATGACCAAGACCTGCCTGGTGAGGAAAACGGCTCCCCAGCCTTGCCAATTCTGGGATAAATAGGTCATCCAAAATACGCAAAAGCCAGTTCCAAGTCTTCCAACAGTTAGAAAGATCTCAGAAGTCTTTGGATGTATAAAGCCTGCAATAATTGTACTACTTCCAACGCTGTTTTTGAAGCTCTGGGTCCTCCAGGAGCAGAGTCCTCCACAGTGGTCCAGGGGCAGCGATGTGGCAGATGAGAAAGCAGAACACCATTACGAGTTTTATTTCACCCATTTGCTTGTTCAGGCCATTTTGGTGGTGATGGCAGCTGTAGTCTGCTTCATTACAAAAAGAGGATTTTATACCTCCCTGTGGTGGGGGGCTGCAATCTCTCAATTAAAATAGAAAAGGGTCCAGCCAAGGATGTCTTCGTTTAAAACCTCCCTTTTGCCTTTCACCTCACGAAGTGGAGCTGCCAAATTTTGCTGAATGATTGAGGATGATATAGGAGGGTTTGCTTGAAGAAACTTTCCATCAGTCACTGGCAGAGATTTATCAGGTTTGCTCCAAGCATGCAAGGCACCTCTAGAAATAAGGGGTGAATAAACGAGCTATGGAGCTGTTGAAAACTCTTGTCTGCCCTTGTTCACACACATCTACTTTCAGCCTCCTTCCAGTTTGATTTTGCTAAAGGTCCTGAAATCTAGGGGAGATCCTTGGTTTGTGGTTTGATTTTGTTTTGTTTTTTATTTCCTTTTTTTTTTTTTCTCAGAAATTTTCATTTAAATGCTAACAAATGGGTTTTCTTTTTTCTGAACTGATGCTAGCATCTGATGAATCGGTAGTCATCATAAGCCTTGGGGAGGACCAATCAGTGCTCTTCACTTGCTCCAACTTAATTTAAAATTAAATCGTTGTTTTTTAGTGTTAAAAGCAGGTTTTGAGTTGCTTTATGCACTGGCCTGATATCATAACAGTGTATCCTGTAGCATGTAAGTATGAGCCAAATCAGAAGAAAATGATACCTAAGGTAGTATTTCTTTGAGTTCTCTTACGGTTTCTACCACTGTCTTTGACAGACTTCTGCTCTCAGCAAATGTTCCGCCCGTTTGCGAGGTTGCCTGTACTCCTCCAAGTCCCCTGGAATGACAAATAGGATTTATCCATGGGTCAGACCCAGATAGTGCCATGGTCTGAATGGTGGAAAGGGTTTAAAACCTTTGCAAGCGCCTTTGCAAGTCACTGACCCTGTGATAGCAATCTCTGTGTCCCCCTGGCATTCCCTGTCCTGCAGTAACGTTACCCATGTTATAGGGACTCTAGTGGTGGCCTTTAGGAGGGAGGCTTTAATCTACCAGCCAGGGAGATAACGGATATTTATGCCATGGCAGGAGGTGATAAGGTCTACACCTTGGAGACAGAAGCGGTATCCCTTCACTGCAAAAATAGAATCAAGCCTATAAGCACCTTTGTTTATTTTAAAGAATATATTCCTTTTTTTAAAGAGCCCGTTCTCTCCGATGGAAACTTCCTCGTGCTATTAGCGCGCAACAGCTCTTGCCTCCCGCTCTCACGGGCTGTTTTCTAGCGGCGAGAGCCAGGCGGATGCCAAGGTTTCGCTGTTGTGCTGTTATTGCACAGAAATGAGCGTTGCACGGCAGAGGCGCGGGGCCCCGGGGGTAGCGAAAGGTGGGAAATAAAGGAAGCGAATGTCGTTAGTGAGCGTCGAGTCAGTTATCAACAACTTCCTGACATTGTTAGTCCTCACTCCATTCGCGGTTCCGCAGGCTGGCCCCCGTCCAGGCATCGTCAGCAGGTATTTCCCTCCTGCCCACAGCTTCATCCATCAGCATCCTCCAGCAGGCCCGTCCTGTTGCGCTCTGAGGAAGCACTAAAATTAATAACGTGAGCTATGGGGTGACCCGTGGGTGAGAGCATCTCTGCACCTGCAGAGCTGGGGCCTGGTTTCTTAAAATGCCCTTACCTTGGGGCAACTGCTTGAAAAAATGTCTCAGCATTTGGCGATAAACAAAGAAACAGAAACCAAGCTGCTGCTCAGGGGTCCACAATTGAGATATAATGTTTAAAAAAGCAATTAAAAACTTTTACGCTTCCTATTTTAACATACAAAAAAAAAAGTCTTAAAGTTTGTAGAATGACAACACACACCTAAATCTTTTTTCTTTTTTTTATTTTCTGAGCTCTGCTCTTTTCCCAAATGCTGTTTAGAAAGGAGTTTGTTGAGGAATAGCTTTTAAACCTCTCTTTGGTACTATTTCTACAACGAAGTCACCCATGTAAAATAAATAGTAGCCCATCTCTTGTTAGTGAAGTGAGCGCTCTCCTTCACGCTTGATTTGAAGGGAAATGCGAGATACGCTGCCATCTGCTTCCAGCAAGCGGCTGGAGCGAAGGATACGGCCTCGGCATCCTCCATCCCAGGCCAAAAGCGATGCCCGCTCCCCGGCTGGTGCTGCACCAGGGAGGAGCCCTGTCTTTGTCCGCTGCGCCCGAAGCGATGGGCAGGGGGATAGTTTCAGTACAAAGTGGATTTATTTTTTTTTTTTAATGGGATTTCATCATAAATGCCAATTGCACCTTGCTGCAAAGGTGTTTCACACCAAAAATGCCTGAAGAGGGTGTTTGGCCTTGTTGTGCTATGGCATGGAAACAGCAGCCATGGGGGACATGTTGCATCCATACAAAGCAACCGAGCTACGGCTCCTTTAGGAATCATCCGTTTTAGGAAAAAAAAAAAAAAGGGACACCCCTCCCCTGGGGTACAGCGTGTCGGCTGATGCCCGTGAGATTTTAAGCCGTTCTGCAGCTGACGTGACAGACAAATACCCCAAAGTCTCTATTCGGTTGTTTTAAGTTTCCAGCCACAGAACGTAATTATCGCACATTACGCTCTGTTTATTGAAAGGAGGAAAAATACTGTGGAAATCAGATTTTGTGCCAAGTTACAGGGGCAGAGTGCTTTTTAAAGACGTAAATATGCGTGCAGGCAGCTGGTGCACATGAGGTCCTGGAAACAAAAGTGAGCTGGCCTCCTGCCGGCTGCGGAGCCCGCGAGGAGCCCGCGCAGCTCTGCTCTTACTTATCTCGGGGAAAACGGTGCAAACAAAGGCGTTTAATTGCATGAAGAGCATCAGCCAGGCAGCCGATGAGCAATGAGTCCATGCTGCGTGGCTTAGAGGAGACAGGCTGGCTCCTGAGGCCGGGGTCCCTGGACGTGGGCTGCCTGGGGGATTCGGGGTGACATGGAGGTTTTCTGCTCCTGCCGGACGGGGTGTCGCTGTGCTTCGGTGCTGCAAGGCCTGCCTGTTTCCCCAGCCACGCTAAAATTATCTCTAACCCATCTCTTTCTATCACTCTTTATTACAGCAGTCCTGACTTTTCTGCTTGCAAACGTGCCCTTTTGCTTTTACGTACCATAAGTATTTCAGAGCTGGGACTTACCTGGGCTCGCGGGAGGGACGCGATGCTCGCGAGGGTGCCTGAGCCATGTGGGACACTGCCTGGCTCCCAAGAGCTCGGCACTGATCCACCTCCGCGGGGCAGCCCTGGATGAACGGTGGCAGATGGATTGACCAGCTGGGTGCTGGGGTGGGGACGAGCCACAGCCCCGCAGCTTGATGCCCTGGGTCCGTCCTCTGCTTGTTGCCCATCACCTCCTCTCTTGGGAGCTTTGCAGATCATGTGAGGGTCACTTTTCACCAAGCGACTCTTGGAAAAGGTCACATGAGAATGCGGCTGCCACTTAGAAAGTGAAAAACTTGTCATTCTACCTGTTCTCAGGGGGAAAACATTAAAGTGCTACCTGTGGGTGCTGGACAGACTCTGAACCCAGAGGCCAAATGGCTGTTCCCTAAAGCTCTTGCTCTCTTGTCAATAGTTTGCCTTGTGGAAACTGTGGGAGGGTCTGACTGCCCAACTACAACACCCGATAGCATGCACAGCCCCTGCTGGTCCCTCTGCAGGAGAAGGACGGAGGACCAGGAGCATCGCAGCCACCCAGCCGGGGATGGCCGGTCCCTGCAGCAGGGTGACGGACCGGCTCACAGCACCGAAGCCGCTTCGGTGTGCGCCGCAGGAAAACTGAGCTCAGAATGAAAAGCTGTTGAGCGAAATGGGTCTAAACCCCTTTTCTAAAGGCTGGGAGGAGGAGTGGGGCAGTACCTGGGTGGGGAGGCTGTTTCTGGCTCCCTCGCTGCAGCTTTGGGCTAGCGGCAACTTGGCATTGGCGCTGGTTGGAGGGGGAGCACAACCGGCTGCAGAATACGAATTTTGGGGTTTTGTCAAAAATGTTGAGGTTTGGGCATTCACTTCCATTCTGCTGGGGTTTTTTTCATTGTTGTTTTTTGGTTGTTGTTGTTTTTTTTTAACTTTGCAAAAGCAACGGGCTGGGTCAAATAGCCGCCCAGCCCAATGGAAAGTTGAAAGCTGTGGCTCCCATATGCTGGGCATAGCCCCAGGGCAAGAACATTGCCACTCACTAGCCATGCAGGCCAGCCCAGGGTGCTCCCCAAAAAGCCCAGCCTGGGCATTGAAGGGTTTGAAAACTAGCACCAGATTTAAAAAAAAAAATAAATAAACAACAAATATTCCTCCTTGCACGCAGCAAGGATGTGTGAAATCCGCCGCATCTGCAGCAAACAGCTTCACAATTTAATCTGCACCCTGGAAAAGTCCCTCTGCAGCCCCTGGCTTTAGGCCACGGCTCGTGGAGGAATTGCCAGCAAAGCAACAGCAGCAAAAATATACGTGCTATCTGGAAAAGATGCTTAAATCAAACAGTTATTGAGCTCAGCAGAGCTCAGTCGTCTTCTGCACGATAGAGAGGGAGGATGTTATAAAGCCATGTAATTTTGCAATATGAAGCAGGGAAGATGAGATGAGCCAAGGGCCCTGACCTTAAATTTTACGAGCAACTTATTGTTTGCAAAGAGCGGGGCTGGGAGACGGGAGGCAGGATTTCTGCCGTTGTGCAGAGTCAGGAAAAATGTGGAAATCTCCTGGGCTGTTGCTTGCTAATCTGTAGTGTTTTCCCTCGGTCTGTTGTGAGAAGAGCTAATAAAGGAGGTATTTTTAAAATAATATTGAGTGTAAAAAGGCAGAGGCTGCAGCATCCACAGTACCCAGACAAAAGCGGAGCTGCTCGGTGGCTGGGATAAAGCGGTGGCAGCGGCTGACCCCGACCTCCCCGGTTTATCTGATGTTCTCAGCATTTATAAGTAAGGAAGAGCGAGTGGTCGTCAGACCGACTGGCTCCGCTCTGAGCCTCCAGCCCAGATGGGAGGCGAGACCTGCCCTCCCAGCATCCCAGCCCTGGGGTCAGTGAGACGAGCCCTTCTTTCTCCCCTTTCCCCAAAAAGACCCCCTCCAAACTGCTGGCCGGGGCGGCAGGGCAGCATTTCTCAGCAGGTCACCAGGGCTGGGACCATCCTGGACACAGAAGCCACCGGGGAACGTCTCGTCTGGCAGATGTCTCCAGCGTGGCTCTGAATTAGCTGCATCCTTTCAGCAGTGCAGTGGGACTCTGGGGCTATCACTAGACAGCCTTTCTCTTTTCGTTGTTAGCTTAAAAAAAAAAAAAAAAAAGAAGAAAAGCTGGAGTTGTCACAGAGCGGAGCCACGGCAACATTACTAGGTTCAGGGTGGTGTCTCCCCGCCATGAATGCAGATGCCTCTGACCTCTTGTGTCCAGGGAGACCTCATTGCGATCTTTAAACTACTTAAAGGGGGCTTATAAGAAAGATAGGGACAGACTTTTTAGCAGCTGCAACAGGACAAAGAGTAATGGTTTTAAACTAAAGAGGGGAATTAGACTAGATGTAAGGAAGAAATTTTTTACGCTGAGGGTGATGAGACACTGGCCCAGTTTGCCCAGAGAGGTGGTCGATGTCCCACCTCTGGAAACATTCAGGGTCAGGTTGGACGGGGCTCTGAGCAACCTGATCTACTTGAAGATGTCCCTGCTCGGTGGGAGGGGTTGGACTAGGTGACATTTAAAGGTCTC
Organism: Rynchops niger; assembly: GCA_013400035.1. Taxonomy (NCBI): domain Eukaryota; kingdom Metazoa; phylum Chordata; class Aves; order Charadriiformes; family Laridae; genus Rynchops; species Rynchops niger. The sequence goes on from VXBH01000504.1 coordinate 98,210, forward strand.
TTTCAACCCGAACCATTCCGTGATTCTGTTCCTCCTGCCTTGGTTTTTGGTGGCCCAGCAGCAGGGAGCTCCCGCCCCCCTGTCTGTAGCACTGAGCGTGTTTATTTAGGTTAAAATCAAGTGTTAAAATAATTCTGTGCAAGTGTTAAGCAAGGGTGATTGGAGTTTGCATGACTCTACATTCAAACTACAATTTCTTTAGGGCAGAGGAGTTTTTTTCATTAACTCTTCAGTGCTTGCTCTCTCTGGCAGGAGGAAAGGTTGGATTAGCTAAATGTTGACGTATGGACTTGCAGCCCTCCTCAAGCTGTTTTAAATCAAAGCAGGGTAGGTAAACATTTGGCTGCGTTTCCTGCGATGGCCTTGTTGTCCGCAGCCTGCGAAGTAGCACGATCCAAAGGGCAGCTGTTAAACAAAGTGAAAACAGACAACGGGCTGCATGGCTTCCCGGCATCTGCTGCCCAGTGCTTGGGGAATCCTCCCTCCTCCCCCAGCATCTGCAGGGATGGACCTTCGTTAAGCCAGACAAAGGAGCTCAGGGCTTTTGGGAGGGTGGCATGGGCCGGGGGTTGCTGACAGGGTGTGCGTTGGGAGGTGGCGGTACCAAGGGTGATGTGGTTTTGATGCGGCGGTACCCAGAGGGATGCGGTTGGGATGCAGTGGTACCCAGGGTGACGCGGTTGGGATGCAGTGGTACCCAGGGTGTTGCGGTTGGGATGCAGTGGTACCCAGGGTGATGCGGTTGGGATGCAGCGGTACCCAGGGTGATGCGGTTGGGATGCTGCCCTATCACTTCCCCACAATACCATGAGCAAACCTCTGGTGGGTTTATATGTTTTTCTTCTTTTCTCCCTTCTCCTCAGCCAGGGAATCCTCTGCCCAAGCACAGGTGGAGATATGGGTCTGTATTTGTCCATCCAGACCATAACAAGAAAATCAGTGCAATTGGACTGCTCTGAGCACAGCTGTTTTGGTAGGATTCATTGCAGGGTTATGGGGAAGGGTAACAGGCTTATGTTGCTGAGTATTTATAGGAGCCATAAAGCTCAGGAATTCATCATGTTCCGTGATTTAAACGAGGCGAGTAGGAATTTGCTCTCTCCTGCCATCCCTGCCCTGCTGGAGTGGGAGGCAGAGCCTGGGTCTGTGGGAGAGCACATGGTGCATCCTCACTCCTGCCTTTGATGGGGATGCCTTAGCGGAGAGGGGTGATAAAAAACAATAGGATTGAATGGGTGTTTCTCATTGGAGCAGCAAAACTGTCTTTCTCCAGGTTTTCAGCCAGGGCAAGCTTGTTTCTAGAGTTTGGCAAAGCAGCTGGCTTTTCAGGCGGGCACTCTTGCATTAACACATATAATTAATAAAAGGCTGTAGCGTGTCATCACATCTTAAGCCCAAGGTTTTCCTTGAGTTGTCCTGGGTTTTCCTCTGCTCTAGCCCTGTTTTGGTGGGACAGAGGGGATTTGTGAGGTGAGCCCTTTTTATTGGGCTTTGGGCTGCAAGATGCCATTTGTGGGCAGGGTGACATTGGCTGTGCACGCATGAGGATTTTTTTAATTGAGGAAAATTTGGCATGTTTTTCCAAACAGATTATCTGCTTAAAGACTTCACCTGCAACACCGCCCTGCAGGGGCCTGGCAGGGTTTTTACCGTTTCCAATCACATCCTTAGTTTTGTTTGCTCAAACCACAAACTCAGTAAATTGGGAAACCAATTCTGCTTATCTTATTTCTGAAGCGGTGTCACAGCCTGAGGCAGGATAAATCCCGTTTCCGTCTCCAGGTGATGGATTATACAGGAGTTGCGGGCGTAAAACGAGCCATTTTTTGTGTGCGTTTCTTGTCCTTTTGCAATTCCTGCGAAACGAATTTAATGCGGTTTCAGTTTGGGTACAACAAAGTCAAGCTGCAGATCAGAAACACATGTTGTAAGTGCTGCAGGCATTGAGTGAAACCTGATCTGCCGAGGTTTCCCTTAAATCTGCACTTTCTCATTTGGCTCTCATATTAAAGCTGTATTTCAGAGCTGTCTAACCCTCTCGAAAGATGATGAATAACAATAAAAACATTCACTGGAGGACTGTCATCATTTCCAAAGGAAGTGTAATAAATACTTTACGACAGGACTTTTTTTTTTTTTTCTGTGTACAGCCATAAACTAGTTTTAAGTTACAACTTATTAAGCCTCTAAACAATTAGAGCTTGGCTGCGGGGAGGGCACTGGGGCTGGGCCCTGGGCTGGGGTTTGCCTTGCTTTTGGGCCAGAGGGAATAATTTTGCTTTCATGTGCCTCAGTTTCCCCTCGTGCTGGTTGAGCCGCGGGTGTTTATGGTCACCGAGGTCTTGGGTCAGGCTCTTGTATGGATAATTGATATACCAACGTCTCCCGTGCTTGTTGCTTGTGCAAACGAGAGTTCTCCCTTCCCTCGAGGGTCCCTGTGTGCATCCACTCTGTGCTTTCTGCTCCTTATTTTGGTTAAAAAATATGCAACTGTTTGGCAGCATCAATTAAAGAAAAAATAATCCGGACGCTGTTTGTGTGACCTCCCCTAAACTGCCGTGTCTCCACAGCAATCCCCTTCATCCCTGCAGAAAGAGCCGGCCCCACAGCTGGTCTGCAGAGGCACCTCGTTGCAAAGCCCCCTTCCCCCTTCGATTCTTTAGCAGGGGAAAATCTAAGAGAAACTGGCTGAAAATAATCCGATCAGGAGAGGTTTGGATCTCCTTTTATTGTGCCTTTTATTTTGCTTTTGGTTTTACTGAAGGGTAATAAAAATAAAACAGGGCCCGAGGACACTGCCTTTCACAGCATCATCGTGCTCTGGGTGCAACACGGGTCCACTGAAAAAGACTTTTTTTTGTTGAACCCTTCCCCAGCTCAGTCCTTCTTTTGGATGATGCTTAATCCCTGTGGCTAAAGAAGTGCTGCTTTGGAGCTGTGCAGACCCAGGGTGGGCTGAAAGGTGCCTGGTCCCTGCGGTGGGCAGGGGTGAGCAGCATGGGATGGAGGGTGGGCAAGGAACCCACAGTCATGGGCAACAGCGAAACCCTTCAAGCGTGATCTGCCCCTGGTTACCGCGGTGTTTCCATCATGGATTCCATTCTGCTTCCTAGGGTGGCTGCTGTGCACAACCAGCGTCGGACCAAATCATAGAATCATAGACTGGTTTGGGTTGGAAGGGACCTTAAAGATCATCAAGCTCCAACCCCCTGCCCTGGGCAGGGACACCTCCCACCAGCCCAGGGGGCTCCAAGCCCCGTCCAACCCGGCCTTGAACCCCTCCAGGGATGGGGCAGCCACAGCTTCTCTGGGCAACCTGGGCCAGGGGCTCACCCCCCCTACAGTAAAGAATTTCTTCCTAATATCCAATCTAAATCTCCCCTCCTTCAGTTTGAAACCCTTACCTCTCGTCCTGTCATCCTCGTCCCTCCCCATCCTTCCTGTAGGTGCCCTTCAGGGACTGGAAGGGGTTCTAAGCTCTCCCCGGAGCCTTCTCTTCTCCAGGCTGAACCCCCCCAGCTCTCTCAGCCTGTCCTCCCAGCAGAGGGGCTCCAGCCCTCGGGTCATCTTCGTGGCCCTCCGCTGGACCCGTTACAACAGGTCCGTGTCCTTCTTGTGCTGAGGCCCCAGAGCTGGAGGCAGTGCCCCAGGTGGGGTCCCACCAGAGCAGAGCAGAGGGGCAGAATCCCCTCCCTCCACCTGCTGGCCACGCTTCTACTGATGCAGCCCAGGATTTGGTTAGCTTTCTGGGCTGCAGGTGTGCGCTGACGGGTCATGTTGAGCTTCTTGTCCACCAGCACCCCCAAGTCCTTCTCCTCAGGGCTGCTCTCAAGCCATCCCAACCCTCCTTTCACACATCCAAAATCCGGGCATGGAGGCAGCGTGGTGGTTTGCAACCCTGCTCGGGCCACTTGTGCAGTCCAACTGGTGTCTGCAATGAGGAAATTTCTAGGCAAGTGTTGAAATTGGTTCTAAACACAAAGCTGCATATATTGCTCTTCTCTTCCTTGTGCTGTGATTCAGCCCCGGCCTTTAAATCTGCAAAGGCGAAGTGCTGCTGAGGCGCAGCATTGAGGACACTGCTAACTGACGCACCCTGTGTGATGACTGCGTCTATAATTTACCAATAAATCCATTTCAGACATGAGAAATTCAGTTGTGACTCAAAAAAATTGTATTTCTAATGAAGGCTTTGACCTTCTTGGTAACTAATTCCAGGCATCTGATGGTACATCATTTCTAATCCTCCGTTCTTTGATTTTTTTCATTCCGTGCCTTTGCCATCTGTGAGATTACATTGCTGTGAAAATGTTGCTGGGGAAGCAGGGGAAATAAGAGCTACCCCATGGGCAATGTGCCCCCCTTTGCTGGGTGTTTATTCAGCCCTTTGCCTTCGGGTGCTATTTCCCAGCCTGGGGCTGACCCTCAGCCCCGGCACACACCCGAAGGAGCCTTTTGGGTGGAAAGATGAGTGTAATTAATTGTTTCCTGCACCAGGACTCTGTACTGACCTTCCTGCCAACACCCAGCTTGGGGCATCCCACCAAAGGTGCCACAAAAGTGTGTAGGAAAAGGGAAAATTGCTCCTAGGATGGTCAGAACTCGAGTGTGGCAAAGCGAGTGGACTGTGGCGCGGGGGAATAACGATGCTCGGCACAAAAAAGGCTGAGAAGTCTGAAGTGGCTGGTTACGCTTGGTCTAGCTCTGAAGCTGTCCCCACCTGGCCTGTCTGAAAAATCCCAGTAACTCCAGTTACCGCCGCAGCCGGAGGTGGATTCTCCTCTTCAGTGGTGCCCCCTGTCATGCTTTGCACCCCTTGCGCTTACTGCCGTTTATCTTAACGAATGGTGCTATTAGGTTGATGAAAGACCGTAGAATGCCTTGGGTTGGAAGGGACCTTTAAAGGTCACCTAGTCCAACTCCCCAAGGTACAGCACCACGTGCAAAAAACCTTCACAGGTTTTGCCATGGACTTCACTGGCAGTTAAGCTTTCAGAAGGTGCAGAGTCTGTAGTTATAGTTCACTATGCATTTCTTTCCAGTGCCAGTCATGCGTTAACTGGGATCTAACAAACTTGAGTGTCTGAGAGCATTCAAGCTGAAATGAAAATAAATGTCTCTGGACGGGCTTTATGGCCGCTATGGCAAGAGATGGGAAGATTATATTTACTAGAGGTACTTGCAATCCAGGCCTGTTTTGACCATGGGCAAAACCAGTTGTTACTGTCTGAACATCGCTTTATGCTATCACGCTCCTCCTACGCTGCGAATGAGTGTGTATTTTATGTTTATTGAGCTCTTACCCTTACAAATATTATTACAAGTGGAAAAGCAAAGATTGAGTCTTTGGACTGGGCCTCTGGCGCACCTTGGCAGCAGACCACGGGTCCTTGTCCCACCTGCCCGTCCCCTGCCCGCGGTCCTGCCCCAGGGATGCGGGGGTGTTCCCAGCCATCCTCGGACCACTAACACTAACCATCTTGGGTTAGCAAAATGCCCGCACAACTGGAGATCTCCAAGGGTGGCTTTTGGTATAATAACCGTTTTCTTGATCTGCTTGGAAGATGCAGCTCATATGCGATATCTGGGCAAAAAGGGAAGATTTATTCTGGATTCTGCAAAAAGTTATATGAACATGCACCCGCAGGGTGCTTTGCTGGCCCCTGGCATGCCTGGCCGGAGATGCCGTGGGGACCCTTGCCTACTTGGTGGACACGTTTAACGTTTTCCACATGCAGGCACAGAAAGGAACCAGTGCAGCCTGTGAACCACTTGATTTATTTTCTCCTTTAAAAGCCTTTCCAGGCAGACTTTGGTTTGGACTGCTGGCTCACTTTTTTTTTTTTTAATTGCAATTAATGCCACAAACATTTCTCATGGAGCACTAGATGTTATTGGCAGGAGGGTTATTAAAAAGCAAAACAAACTCCAAACTCAACTGTAACCTGAAACATATTTGATCCAAGCTATTTTATATTAAGGAGGATTTGCACTTTGAACATGGAAGAATTACTAGTTATGGGTCCAGAATAGCTGAAAACATTGTTTTTCAGGTGCCTGAAATCAAGCTTTTTGTTGCTTTCTAAGGCTTGCAGAGTCCTCAAACTCTGCTCGGCTGCACGGGCGCCCCAGGCCAGGCGATGGAGGTGGCTCACAGTTCCCATTGGTCCCATGGGTGATGCTTCATCACCTCAAAGTACAAACCGGAGCATCATGATGAACCCTCCAGCCTTGTTTGCTCACGTCTCCTTTGCTCTGTGATCAAACACCAAGAAGTGCAGAAATAAATTTGTGATGTACAATGATTTGCCACGCATATCAGGATTATCGTATGAATTGGCTTCGGAGAGCACCTTTGCAAAGTCCAGCGTGCAGCGAGTGACTGGGCTCCAGCACTGATGGACAGTGTATTTTGTTAGCTGCGTCATTTCGACTCATTTTATTGATTTAAGTGGAGCTGAATGGGAGATTTATTAGGAATTTACATTACTCAATGTTTGTTTACTGAGCTTAAATGCGCCAATTTTTGTGCTCATTGAGATGTTATGCATAAATGCATACGCATAAATAGTTGCTGGATACATATGCATAGGAGCCGCCTAGGTGGTGCAAGGTGGTGTTGTGCCAGTAATTCACAGAAAGAGCCAGCCCAGCGCTGCTTGGGTTGTGCAGGTGAGAAATAGTGTTTCAGGGGGCTGCTTTGGTTGCACAGGTCAATGCTGAACCTCTGGGAAGGAATAACAGGGCAGTGTGTCCCCTCTTGCAGGAAGGTGCCTCCTGGCCACCGGCCATCACCCAAAGTGTGGTCTCCTGAGCCGGCTGTAGGCTGAGCCTGGGTACCCGCACCGCAGCAGGGTTCAGAGGATGCTCCTAATTCAGGTGGGGAAGATGCTCTGCTAAGACTGTTGCAGGCTGGGCTGCTGGGTCCGAGAAGACCATGTAGAAAGATTTCTGCGAGGTCCAGAGAGCTCCTTCTGTCCAGACGGCTTTGGTCAAAGGCTGAACTTTAGGAGCACTTCCATCCCTGGAGGGGTTCAAGGCCAGGCTGGATGAGGCTTGGAGCAGCCTGGGCTGGTGGGAGGTGTCCCTGCCCAGGGCAGGGGGAGAACTTGATGATCTTTAAGGTCCCTTCCAACCCAAACCAGTCTGTGGTTCTGTGAAAGGGTTGAGCTGGAAGGGACAGATGAACTGTGTCAGGGTGTAACAGCCCTGACCTGAGGAAGGCCAAGGCAGGTTGTGCAGGGAGGATGCAGCGAGTGGGAGAGGCACCGTGCCCTGGGACAGTGCTTTGCTGGTCAGAAGTCAGCCCTTTGCTTGGCCCTGGGCCCATCTCCTCTTCCGAAATGGCAACCCCAGGGCAAGGATGGAGCCACGCAGCTCCTCAGAGGTGTCTGGGGGTGTTCGCTGACTCCCCAGGCTCAGGCAGGCTCTCTGCTTGTCCGGGATTTATAAATCTTCCTGCTCCGGGGAAGCTGCTGGTGCTTGGCTTTTGCACGTATTTATATTTATCAAAGTGACAGACTCAGTTTCCCAGAAGCATTCCCAGGTTTAATTTTCTTCTTTTCCATTTGCCAAGCCCAGGGCTGTAACAGCAAGTCCTTTTCTTCCACGTTGAGCAGAAAAATGTTTTTCCCATTGCAGTTTTTACAAGGTGCAAACCTATAAGATCGGCAACGCTCAGGCGTGTCGTTCAAGTGCTTTTGTGTATTTGGAAGTAGCATCATCCCTGGGTCTGCATTTCCCTACAAACCCTGAGTTTGGTGGAAGCTCAGGGGCCGCAATCATCCAGCGCACACGCTGCTTGGAAATGAGCAGGTGTTGACTTATCAAGTTAATTTAGTATTTTTTGACCCTCCTCTGATGATTGCTGTCCCCCAGGTGTAACGGTTGTTCAGGGTGACCTGAGTGTGTGTTGCATTTTTAAACTGCCTGCAGCTTCCAGAAGTGTTGTGGGGAGCAGTCGGTGGTCGGCGGAGCGGGACTGACCAGTCGGGCTGCGTGGAAGCAGCCCCATCCCCGATCAGACGAACACTCGGATGCTTGTGAGTGCTCAGGCATGTGCCTTGAAATTAATTTTCCATGAATCCACGTGGCTTTGAAATTCACTCTCCATAAACGTTCCTGCTGGTAAGACCTGATCCTGAGGAGGTCTCTGGGAGCTGAAAGCTGGGGGCTGTGAACAGGGTGAGGGGGAATTTGCTTCAAAATCCAGACTGATAGCAAAGAAATACTATTGCCTAGGCTCGCCTCTAACCACCTTGTATAGGTAGCGGCTGCATATCCAGGTTCTGTTCAGAGCCAAAGCGCTTCAGTTTTGCTCCCCTTTGCTACCGACAGATATTGACTCAGGTGTGATCTGGACATGCAGGAGTCTAACACGGACTCCTGGGTCAAATTCACGCATGTGAAATATGGAATATGTCGAATTAATAGGAAGAAAATGGACTGGCTTGGTACTCACCTGTTAATTTGGTTTTTTACACCATGAAAAATGATTTTAGAAGGCCTGTGTAATGTATGAGCCAGAGTTTATTGGCTGGCAGCTTTACAGAGACATTTCGTTACCATAGCTGGCAAAAAATAAAGAAGTGCCGTTACTGGAAGTAACATAGCAGGACGGGGAAGGTATTGAACCAGAGGTGCGTGGGCACCAGACACGTTTCTGAGCCATCCATCATCTGCCTGAACAAGGACCTTCTTCCTCCCTTCCCTGCTGCAAGCTTGTAAGTATCTGTGGCCACCACTGAAACAGGGGCTAGGGCTGCTGCTAGCATCTGGCTCTGGGATAAGACTGAATATTGATAAAATAAAGCATTTCTCAATGACCTGTGCCATCTAGTGGCAAAGCAGAGCCGGAGCTGGAGGAGCAGCAGGGTTTGTGCGCCGAGAGCGCCGTGGTGAGATGGGTGCCCACCACCCTGGCGGAGGCCCGCTGCTGCGGGCGGTGCTGTTGGTGGGTCCCTTCTGCCAAAAGCCTCGTGCCCGGTGTCGGATGCAGCTCTTTGGGCTTTGCGCCATGAGCGTGCGCCCCGTGTATCTCATTTTCTATCTCTGTTCATTCTCGGTGCCTTGCCTCGGGTGGCTCGAAGAAAAGTGTGGGGGGGTATGTGCCAAGACATGGTGGTGGCTGCCTGTTCCATGTCTCACTGGTGACATGGGCCACAATCCTGCTTCCAACAGCGGCAAAGAGCTGCCCTGGTCTAAAGGCATGTGTCCCCTGGGGACACCGTGTAGGACACCCTGCCTATGGCAAGGCAGTTGGAACTAGATGATTTTTTAAGGTCCCTTCCAACCTGAACCATTCTGTGATTCTGTGACACCCTGTGCTCACCCCTGCAGCATCCCAGCACCTCTCAGATCTGCTTTGGACACGTGCTGAGATAGGAGAGGCATCGTTTGAAAAGGTTTTTTAAATAATCACTCTGTATTGCAAACCCAGAATCTCTATAGATCTGCCCTGCACCATCACGAGCATTTCTCCAGCTGGCTCTCCTGGGCTGCAGCCCAGCACGGAGGGAAGGTTGCGTCGATGTGGAGTTTGAAGCTGATGGCAAAGGAGGGTCGCTGGCACCAGGCCGGTCTCTGAAGCTGTTGGCTGCAGGTGGGCGCGCTTGAGGTGGGCATCACCGTCGGTGAGAGCACGGGCGCAGAAGGCCTAAGAGAGACAATGTCTTTTCAACTCGATATTGCTTGGAATTACTGCGCGTCATCCAGCATCTGTTGGAAGATCGTTCAGTTTTGAGATCAAATTTAATCTTTAAAACAAAAGCTTAGGTGCGTCCTTTCTGGCAACAGAGCACTTAGTGCTGCATGGTAGAGCTGGCAGAAGAGATGACCCCGCGCTCTCCTTGCCTGGTTTTCCCCCGTGATTTTCTCGAGGGAGCTCCCCCAGCCCCTCTGACCACGGGGGTGGGAGCAGGGCTCCTGAGCGGGACCAGCCTCCTGCAAACCCAGGTGCCACGTGGGGAGGTGTGGGCAGCACCCTGGGGTTGCCATCAGCCTGCAGCCGAGATGATGTCCAAAGATTACCATATTAACCCTTTTCCTGGTATCTGATACGACACGATATATTATATCTTCTTTTATATGGAGCAGTTGAGCTCATTTTTGGGTGGCAGACGAGCAGCTGAGGTGCACGGCCAGCCATGGGCTGCCCTTAAAACTGAAACACAAGTTGCACATAAACTAAAACAGGTTGATGAGTCTATAACCCAAAAAAGAACCTGAAACAAACCATCCCATTAAGCTGTGTATTTACACTGCTATTTCTAAACTAATGCTCTCTGCTATTTACCGAGCCTAAACCACAATATTTTACCAAGTGCTCCGGAATCCAAGATGCATTTTTGCAACTCCAAGGCAGTGGAAACTTAACAGTTTATTTTTCCCTTTGGAAAGTAACCAGTTCCTATTTTTATCCTGGTTAAAGCCCACAGCGTCACCCATCAGACTCCTGCAAGCAAACATTTCTTCCACCCTTTGCAAGAAAAACTGCCAGGTTTCCCCAAAAAATCAAACAGTGAATTGTTACTTTGTGACCCCGATTCACTGTTCTGAAATAGAAATGGAAAACGCCATGGCAGGAATACAGAGATCTGTCAGTAAAGAAAACCAGGCAAACTATTAAAGTACATTTAATCTCGGGTTGCTGGATATAAACTAATCTTTCTTAGAGGTCTGGATGAAAGAGGCTGGATTATCCCGTGTCTGACTACTCCATTGTTTTTATACCTTCCTCCGAAGCATCCGGCGCTGGCTGCTCTCGGAGACAGGATGCTGGACCAGCTAGACAGTGGCTTTCATCCCGCACGGCAGTTTTGGTGCTCATATAAACGGGCCCAGTCTGTAAAACGTATTGAAAAACATTCTTACGGGAACTGGTTTCTGTCCTCCACCCTCAAAGGATTCCTTCAAGTCCATCAGCAGTTTTGCTTCAAAGGCTTTCTCCTGCTTTTAACCCCTCAACTGCCTGACGGGAACAGCCCGTGCCTGTTCCCCGGCCCTCCACAGTTTAAAAGCAAAGGCAAGGTTTGAACTTTAAAAGAATGCTCCTAAAGCTGAACTGCCCCAAAGTGGGACCTTAGGTGTAATGAAACGCGAGCTGGTGCCTGATGCCAGCAATCTTCTACCAGAGCTGCTGGTGGTGGCACCAGCACATGGCCAAGCTCCATGGGAGGCGAGTGATATACCTGTTTTCTGGCCAAAAGGACATCGCTCCCAAGCGAGCATGGGGGGTGCTGAGCTCCTGGTGCTGCTGGTGCTATTGGAGAACCTGGGCTGATAATGTTGAGTCCAGGATCCCATCAACAGGGACTTTTGTTGTGCAAAAGTTACAATGCTTCATTAAATCCTCCATGAACTGTATCTCTGCTTGCTATAATTTTCTCCTGCATTCCACGTGACTTCTCTGGTAAGACAAGGATGAAGAATTGACAAACATTGAATGATTATCAAGCTACCACGAGTTAAATTTCTTGTGGTTTTGATTTTAAAGCTTAGCGTATCATTCAGTCGCTCTTTTCCGCGGCTTACTCTGCTTACTTACACAAACCAAGTTCAGTGGGGTTCCAGACCTGGTGCCCACAGGGATGTCTCTGGCATTTTCCATCACCGGAGTCCTCCATAGCTACTGTGGAAATCTGGGGCAAAATGATAGAATTTTTTGCACCTGAGCAGGAGCTGGCAAGGACTCAACATTTTGCTGTTCCAAGACCACTGAAATAGCCCTTGAACGCAGAAAGGGGTTCACTGCCTTAAATATTCCAGCTTTTACTTAAATATTCATGTTATTCTCATCGGCCGGGCCCTGCACCAGATCTACAGTGTCTCTTTCCGCTGGTTCATCTCGTGAAGTGGAAGATGCCATCTGCCTTGTTTGCAGCGCGTTGATGGAATGACCGAGGTCACAAGGAGATGCAGCAGCAACGTGGGGCAGGAGGATGCTCGCTGGGAGCACCTTTGGGTGCTTGGCTGAAGAAATGGATTTTCTCCTGATGCTTTGTCAACCAGCATCGCCTCCAGCATGCTTGAAAGCTCCCCCACCGCCTTTTTACTGTTTTTTAAAAAGGAAGAGCGAGGAACGTGGTTATTAAGGTTAATTAAAGTTATTGGAAAGAAAGATTTCCAGCCAAAGCGTTGTGCTCTAATCATAGTCCCAACTGATTAAGCTGATAATGAGCCCCACACTCGGCCCTGCAAGTGCTAAATAGCGATAACGTGAGTGGATTCAGGTTGTTATTTCTTTATCTGTCAGGAAACAGTCCTGTCCTCACTGTGCACCGGTGGGCTCTCCTGCGGTGGACACGATGGCGTGCTCGCCCCAGGTGCCTCTGTGGGCGACAGGAAAACTTCCAGCACAACCTCGCTGCTCTTAACTTCTGATTACAGGCAGTAACGATGTTTTGCTTTAAAAGATGAAAGTTCGGCAACACACACAAACTCTAGCAATTGCTCCTGTCCCTTTGATTTTGGCATCCAACATCCCAATCCGGCACCAACCACCTGGCTGCTCGGCTGAGGTCCGTATTCACTCCTTGCCGGTCCTTTCCTCCAAAGGACACGGAGGAATAGAGTGAAAGCAGCTCAGCCGGTGGTAGCTCCCGACAGCCCCCTGGGCATCAGTACACCCACTCCGAGCCCCACTGTCCCACATCCCAACGCAGCTCACCAGCAGGTGGAAAAAAAATATTGGGGTTTTTCTTTAAGCCCTTTATCCCAAGGAAATGGGCAATTTGCGACCACACATGTCTGTAGAGCCTTCCCCAGTGGCTTCGGAACCCACGGCTGATTTAAAACAAATTTGCCAGAGAGGCTGGGTCTGGAGGCTTGTGGGATTTCTGGATGCAGAGTGCAAGTAGATGTTGGGGCCACCTCCGAGCCCCGCAGAAGGAAATCCTACCCCACAGCGAGGAGTCCCCTGGGGGAAGGCGTAGGAAGCCACACTCCGTCAGTGCCGCCGATCACGGAAAAATGTGTCCTAAGTTGTCCCTAGATTTCTATGCTGTAATTATTATGACTGCAGGAGCTGCAAAGAGATAGCACAATAAAGCGAGCGACGTATTGACTTTGAGCTGAGCAATATTTATTGAAGGAAACGGAGCAGTTGTGCCGCAAGCGCGTTAAATCACCAGCACGTGGGTGGGAAGGAGACGGGATGCAGCCTGCTGCTGGGAGCTGCCTTCTCCCCACCCGCTCTTCTGGGTACCGCCTCAGCGCGGGAAAACCGCATCCCCCCTCATACACAGCCGGGGTTTTACACGCTGTGTCAAAGCTCACCTGCCAAAAATATTATTTAAAATATTTTCTTGTGTTTTCTCACCCTACTCTCCCTGTTCTCGCGCAACTGGGGATGAAGCTGGCGGGGAGCGAAGCCCCTTCCTTCGTGCAAGAAGCCTTTCTGCTGCCCCTCCGAGCCAGCCTTGTGCAGCAGCCTGTGTCTCATGCTCCAGCGTGGGGATCCCGCGTTTCCATCCCGCTACGCTCAGCAACCTCCAGACTTCAGCCATGACACAGCCCTTCTGCAAGTCAAAGGCCTTTAAAAAAGCTTCACCTAGATGAATTTGGATTTTTCAGTGTTTTGTATTTGAATTTTCAGTTGTGGACAAGCTGACATCATTTCACGACCTCTTATGAAGCAGAGAGTACAACACACTGGGAAAAAGCACTGCTGGTTTTTAACGGGCGACGGGGGGCGAATCCTGCATGTGTTCCTGAGGAGCCGTAGATCAGGTCGCAGCAAAACCGTGCCGACCTCGTGGAAATACAAGAAGCTGTCAGACTCAAAAGCCAAACCGCGTGGCAGCGGGAAAGCCTCAGCCAACATGCAAATTCTCATTTTTCGCTTCCTTGACAGCCTCTCTGCCTGGCAGGTGAGCTGTGAAAACCACTCCGTCTCCGGCGGCTCTCTCGGCATGGGGTGTGTGGTTCCGTGCGAGCCGGAGGAGCCGGTCCTTGGGTGTGTGGGTCCATTGGCCGGGCTGTCAGGGATCTTGGTCGTGGGCGATGGCAGCGGCTGCGATCGCTCCCGGTTTGCAGCCAAGGGGAAAAAGGAACACGAAGTTTATTTCAGCCTCAGTGCTGCCAGGGAGCCTCCAGGTATGAGTTATAAGGGGAAATATTGAGACAGTGCAGCTGAAAGGTGTGAGCCAGGGGTGCGTCCGAAGCACTCCTGGGCTCTCTTGGAGCCAAGTCCGGGGGGTTCAAATCTTCACAGAGCCCCACAAGCCAAGATCTAGCCAAAGACTTGTTTGCTTAATGGACCCTTCTAGCTCAAACAGAAAAAAAAGCATGAAAAAAGCCCACTTGGGTTGGGGGATCTGCTGAGCCTGTATCCGTCCTGGGTGCTCCCGGGGCTTAGGGAGCAGCAGCAGTTGCCAAACACGTACCTTTTGAGTTACATGTGTTTAATGCAAAGCAGCGCTGAAGCTGTTGATTTGCCTTCAAGAGGTGCCTCAGTACCACCTGAAGTCTCGGTGCTGCCTGAGGTTTCTCCTCGGTAGAGCTCCGCGCCGCCAGGCTGCACGGAGCACGCAGGGATTTCACGAGCAGTTCTCGATGCAGGGCTATAAACCATGCGGGGGGACAGGGGGGAGGCTGTGCGCGAGCAGTGGATTCAGGAGCACCGGTGTGTTCTTTGTCCTGCATTTTTTTGGGTAAGAAAGGAGATTTCTGTAAGCAGCGGCAAAGTCCTTGGTGGTCCTCGGAGTCATCGTGGCCGTGGCGCCTTTGGGGAGCTCTGCAGTGGCTGGGACCCCGGCCCTTGGCCTGTGCTCTGCGTCCACTCCTGCTCTGCACACACCTCTGTGCTTATGAAATGTGCACGTTACACACACATATCTCTGGAGTTGAACTGCACACGGCTTTGCTTCGCTCTCCTCTCATGCAGAATTTGTCTAGACCTCCTCCTGATCACTTCACACTAAACAGCAGAGATCTTCATGGGTGAAGAGGAGATTTAGGATGAGAGGAAAAAGCCTCAAGTTGTGGCAGGGGAGATTTACATTGGATATTCGGAAAAATTTCTTAACCAAAAGGGTCCTCAAGCCTTGGAACAGGCTGCCCAGGGAAGGGATCGAGTCACCTTCCCTGGAGAGATTTAAAAGACATGTAGGTGTGGCGCTGAGGAACACGGTTTAGCGTGTGGACTTGGCAGTGCTGGGTTTACTGTTGGACTTGATGAATCTTAAAGGTCTTTTCCAACCTAAATGATTCTATGATTACGCGGGCGGTGCATTTGCCTCTGGGTGACTCCGGGTGATGTCGCTCCAAAATCTACAGGAGGTCACAAAATGGGGTTCCCTGAGGATGCTCTTTCTATATACACCGGTGTGGGTGGATGAGAGACCAGACCCTGCTGTTCTGCGGTATGAATTCAGTCCCTCTCTAGTCCCTTTTGCTTACAGCAGATTTAACTTGCTCTGTGGCTCCCAGTTTGCCTCTCCTTGACGCTACTGGAAGATAAATAAGTGTATCTGCATTTTAACAGTAGGAGCAGTATTAAGCAAATCTCTGCCTACATAGAAATATTACCTTAAGGAACCTGCAGGGTTCCCGGGGCGCAGGCAGGACCACGCAGCCCTCGGTGACAAGTGTGTCCGAGGCAGAGGAGAGCTCGGGCAGGAGTGAATGATCCATAAGCATCGTAACTGCTGCAGCGTGGGTCCGGGGTTGGTTCTCAGATGATGTCTCCGTCACCAAAAACGCATCTTTTAGCAGTGCAGCACGTGAGGCTGACGGTGCCAATGTCCAGGAGCGCCCCTGGGAATCAGAGCCTGGAAACCTGTGCCATTTCGATACCCTCCCAGCCGATACTGGGGGGACTGGGCTGCACAAGGGACCTGCTGGAGGACTGGGGAAGGGGAGCTGAATTTCCTGGGGGATTTTTGCGTGTTTTTTTTTTCCCTCTGCAGGTGCATTTGCGTGGAAATCGTGACTCACTACAGACAGAGGTGGTGGCTGGGAGGACTCGCTGACAAACCTGGTGGGATATGCCCGGGGTTTTGCCATGGTGGCTGACGGCAGAGCCCGCTTGAAATAGCGCGATGCCCTCAGGGCCGCGGGGCACCAGCACCCTCGGGCTGAGCGGAAACTCAACAGCAGCGAGAGATCCCGCGCAAGGGGAAGTTAATATCTAATTGTGATTTTTATCTCTGCTTCCTGGGTTGCAGCTAAGGTCTCTCCAGGGCATATAGAATTTGAGACTGTGGTTTCTGGAGCTATAAATGTAACACCACTGTGTTTTCATTAGGTCTGAGGACAAATGCGTCGACTGAAACCTTGTCTCTTATATTACCCTAATGGCTTTAATGACTCGAAGTCAGTAGGCTAAAAGAAGCGTACAGAAGGGGACCTCGCAGTGACGGCGGGTTTTCTGCAGCTCAGATGCATCGTGCCAGGCGTGTGCAACAACGCACAGCAAAGCTACAAATGTCCGAGCGCCACGTTAACACAAACCACAAACAAACCACGTGCTTTGTTTGCAGATCGGACACATTCCAACCCAGCACAATTATGTCAGCTGTTCATTACTCAAAGCATGTATTACATGGAGGCTTACCTGTTTCAATGAACTGGTGTTGAACCACAAGTTCCCAAGTGGCCTGGCTCTTGTCATGCCTCAGAGATAAATATTTTGGAGTTTCTAAGTGGAAACCTGCAGCTGATCCTCTCCCAGGACTCTGCACGGAGCAGGGCTCAGGGTCACAAGTACGAGGACGTGATGGGTGGCTCCAGTCACATCCCACCACAGGGACAGGGGTGTCTTAGTCCTGCAGGAGTGCGGAGCTGCCTGGGCATCCTGGGCATCCCTGGCTTTGGCAGAGCCTGGATTGCAACTCTCATCCCTTGGCAGGTGCTGAGCAAAGTTCACACAATTCCTCACCATTTCCCTGTAGCAGCTACCAGCTCCCCCCAGGCATATTTTTGGGGTGCCACTTTCTTGTGGTTTTTGAAAGCAAAGCGTGGGGAGTTCTTACACTACAGGAAATTTAAGAAAACATTAGTTTTATTCCAAATGAGAATGAAACTCTTTCAAATGGTTGAAAAGTCCTGAGATTCACCAGTTCTGGGAGCTGGTCAATATGGCTAACTTTGCCTGAATGATGTTTTGAAAGCAAGAAATCAAGAGCATTGTTATAGTAAATTACACCAAATTAAGAGGATCCTTTGCTTCCTTACTTGGGGGTATGGCTCATATTAACCCATCTGAAGAAATAGTGGTTACATAGTCATGACTTAAACCTGACCTGACCTGCAATTTCTATCGCTTTGGTCAGAATGAGCTCGTGAGCATCTCCCACCTCCTGCAGCGGTGGTTGTGTCACCTTCCCAGAACTGAGGGTTTGCTGGAGAGGATATGTGGCAGCCTGGGATAAGTTTTGAGGGCTGGAAGTGGTCTATCAGCCCCCTAAAAGTGTGGTTGCTATTGTATGGTACTTCTGACCCAGCAGGAAATGTTTCACAGTAGGTTTGCTCATGAGGTGGATTGAGATGTCGGATGTAAGAATGCTGTGGTCCAGTATGGGAGTGCTGTGGAGCTCTTGAGGGAGCTGTGAAACAAATCCAGCCAAGGGGAGGAGCAATAAAGCATAGGTGCATCAGGAAAACACATGCTATGGTGGCTTGGGGTTGTTGTTCCTAGTTCTGTGCAGACGTGTTGTTATTTTTTTGCAAGTGCTCATGGTTTGATAAGCACTCTGGGAAAAAACAGGCTTTTAGAAATATTTAAGGACCCTCCTCCTTCCATTTCCATAGTTTTTCTCAGTGCCTCCTGTTGGTATGTCAGGCATTTCTTCTCTGCTCAGATGTTCATGGTAAGCACGCACCGAGAATCGTCACTGGGGTTTAGCTGGGAAAAAGGGGAAAAAGCCCTGCTGATTACTCCATTACGTTTAGGGGGGGAAAAAAAAAAAAAAACCAAAACACCTGAGAAGTGATAAATTAATCATTAGCTTGAAAATAAAGAGCTGTGTATGTCCCCACACGTTTCCATACAGGTGGGAAACGCTTTTTTTCCATCTGGCTGGATAAACTGTGGGTAGAGTAGCCCAGCAATTTAAACATGCTGCACAAACAGCGCCTATTTCTCATAGATATAAAATACACGTAAGAGCAAGGGGATACCAGAGGATTACACTGCAAGTTCGCCGTGGCGGAGGGAGGCGGCTGCAACAACAAAGAGCAAATTCATGGCCGGGGTCCTGCCCCATATGAGGTCATTTTCTGTTGAAGTTGGGCTCATTAGTCCGGCTGGCTTGTTGATACAGCTCGAAGTGCGGGTGACAAGTGTGACTGGGTTGGCTGAACTAGGCCTGCCCACCGCGCCCAGCACGCAGAGATTCATCATTGTCTCTCTCTGGGAACAGGACTGTTAATTACACAAACTGCCCGAGCCGAATTTTCCAGCCGCGCGTCTCCGTGAGGTCATTTCTGTCCCAGAACCATCAGGTTTTGACAGCGGAGTGTTTAAACAACACGAGAGCGGTTTATGTGGGACAATGAGGGAGAGGGCCGGGTCACAGGACTTCATTAGGTAACTTCCTCCGCCTCGGAGGGGGTGGGTTTGGCCCCCAACCAAACCCCCGACCAGGGCTACCTCTGCGGTCCTGCACATCACCCTCCTCCCGCCGGAGCGGCCCCGGGCTGCGTTTGGCCGCGGGGCTTTGCCCATGAGCGCAGCATCCCCACGCTGCCTTTTCTTCCAGGGTAAAATAACCCCAACCACGAGATCGCTCCTTTGTGATGGGTTTCGTGAAGCAGGGTGGGGAAAAGCGTTACATCATTGCTCGCCACCGCGGGAACGTCGCTCTGATCAGGAAAGTCGGCTGATCCTCCCAGCTCCACCCCACGCACTTGAGGTGGCTTAAGGGTGGCCGCAGACAGTGCTTAATTCAGGTGATCCATCCCAGCGGCCACTGAATTCACCATTAATTTTTCTCAGTTGAGTTCGTGGTTTGAGGAGTCAGGTACTTGCGTCTTGTTTTCTGAAGCCGCTTGAGATATTCAACCCTGTAAATCATTACAAGCTTATTGCAGAAGCACTTGACCCTGTGGCCGTAGCAAGGAGTCACTTAAAATATTGTTTTGCAATTCTTTTTAAAGAAAATTATTACTGGAATCTAGCCTTTTTATTAGGAATTAAGGGCTAAAACCCTTGGACTGTAAGTGGTCATTTTTAATTTTTTTTTTTACTAACGCTGCATAATAAAGTCATTACATCATTAGTAGTAAATTATTTAAAGAAGTGATTCTAAAGAAGTGGACCTTTCATTTCTCTGAGCAGGACTGTATCTGATCTGGGAGATTTCTATCCCAGCCGGGAGGTTGAGCCAATGCTGAGGAAGGAACGGACGCAGGGAAAGTCTGGTCCAAAGGAGGGGAGAGCATGGTGCAGGGATGCTGCTGAAGATGCAGCACCCCACGAGGATGCTGTAATTCCTCCAGCTCAGCAGCACCTGGCTGCTGAATCCACCCAGAGGCTTTTCACACCCCCTTTTGGCTCAGACAGATGCAAACGTCTTGGTGACCAGGGGTGCATTTAGAGGTGGGCTTTAGCCAAAACCCAAGTCTTGAGGCCCAGGGATGGTTGGAGCACAGCATCTCTGCTTGGGTCGGTCTGCGGATCCCTTCAGTTTCCTGCACGCCGACAGTGATGGATTACAGCACCCGGCCACTAAAGTAGCTTTTTGCAGATGAATTATTAGTTGTGTTTTCCACTTGTTGGTCTGGATTTTGTTTCTGCCCCGAGAGCAGGCAGCGCTTCCCCGTGGCGCCCGGTCCTCCCTTCGAAACCCCTGCTGCAAGGGCTGTGCCGAAGCCAAAGGGAGGGGATTTCAAGCCCAGATTTTCTTGCTGCTCTGACAGGGTAGCGCTAGGAACCGACAGGCTGCGGTGTAAGGATAGCACTGGGAAAAGGCTACGCTTCATTTTACTCTAACCAGAAAGTTTGTTCACCCAGAAGCCCTTTTGGGGGAGCTACTTATTTTCTAATCTTGTGATAATAATGAAATGATACAGGAGAGAGGCAATAATGAAGACAAACTGATTTCCTAATGCATTGAGCACAAAAGGAGGCAGAGAAGGGCTTCAACAAGGAGACAAAAAAAAAGATTTTATTTTAAATAAAGATTAAAAAAATAACCTACTGTCAAAGGTGATGTGAAAACCATTAAATAGCAATTTAATGTAATTAAAATCACGGGTGAGCTAAGGGCTATCCTACACAATTACAATCAATCTTTCTGTCTGGGTGTGTTACCCTGAGCCCTTACTCCTGCCTACAGCCCCGCGTTCCCCCTGCGGAAATGCTCCATTTAGGAAAGCGGCTCCACGATGGCCGAAGCCGCCGGGACTGAGCGATACCCTCCGAGGGCCGGCAGAGAAACCCGCTCGGGCTCTGCCTTCCCCGACTGCGACGGCCCTTTTAACAGCCGCCGCTGGAGTTGATAACCGAGCGTGGTACCTTACTGCCGCCGATCGCTCTAAAGCGGTGTCTCACCAAACGAGTAGCAGATGGCACCACCATGCTTGGCTGTGTTGAAATTTTATGAGCCTGGTGGATCCTTATTTACTAAACTAGCAGAACTGCGTGCGCACCCGATGCTTAAAAAAGAAAGGGCTTAAAAAAGAAAGGGCTTAAAAAAGCCGGACTGTGCTGTGCTCATCCACGCTTCTGCTCCGGAGAAATAAGAAATAAGGTTTAAGAGAGAAAGTGAGTTCAAAAGCACTTGCTTCAAGGGGCAAAGCCAGCGGTTGTCCTGCAAACTGTCACCCAAAAGGGCATTGGGAGGGACTTCAAGCTGGGAATCGCAGGGCGCGAGTGCCCGTAGGTGTTGGTGGGTTCCCACCCGCTAGGTCACGGTGGCCTTGGTTGGGACACGGCATGGGAGGTGCTGGTGTGTGACACCCCGTGTCTCGCTGCAGCGTTTCCAGTATGAAACAAAGGCTCCTCTGTCAGTGCTGAGCAAATAACCCAAGAAAAAATAATAAAACTAATCTCAGTAATCTAATTTAGTGCTGGTTCGAAGGTTTCTGTAGGCATGCAAAGTTAATCAGAGGGACTAATTAACAGAGCTTGGAGCTGCCCTCCATCGCTCGGCAGCAGTTTTGGCAATGTCGGACAGAAGCGCCCGTCCTGGGGAGCTGGGGGGTCCATCCCAGCCCCGCTGCCATGATCCGAGGCTCAACAAGAGCGTGTGGTTCGGCTCTGGCTGCCGCCAACAGCGTCTTCGGTCCTGCGTGATGGGCATCACGCCTGTGATGTGCTGCAGTACCTGCCACGCTGGTAGAGCCGCCATGTAACTCGTACCGGGCGGTCAGGGCACGCAAACATCCCTGCTGATCATTTTCTTGTTTATGCTTCAAGAGTCACTGAAGGGGAGTAATAGGATGGGAAATTCAATAAGGTTGGGCTGTCATAAAATAGCACTAATGATCCTTAGGTTTAAAAGTCCAGGACATAATTTACATATGGGCTTTTCAGAGCACGGCCATCAAATGATTGCTGTGGTGCAGATGATAACCTTGGCCATGTGCTGGAGCTTCCTGAAGGTCCCGGCTTTTCTTAGGGGTCACATCATGTTTCTTCCTCTTGGATGAATGAATCATAGACTGCTCCAAACTAGGTTGGCCAGCCAGGTTTGATTCCACCAGCTGCAGAATCGGGTTTTAGCCGACTAACCCATCTCAGCAGAGCATGGTATGAGCGTTGCGAGGTGCCAGCGCAGCAGAACTGCACGTGCTGCGGGAGCGGCCCCTAAGGATTTTAGGGATTTTAGGTCAACGTGAGTGATGCCAATGCCTTTGCCTCAGTTTCCCACCCCCGAGCAGGGCCTGGGCATATCTGAGTAAATGACAAGGGGTAAAATGCTTTAACAAGACCCGATGATGGGTCTGCAGGAAACACAAAGTCTTCTGCTCAGGTAGCTCCGAGCAGCTTCTCCTGCCTCCTCTTGAGCCGAGGAACCCTTCCCAACCCTCCACGCTGGTACCTTCCAGGTTGATCTTAGCGACAGTGTGGTCTGCATGGCAAGAAAAGCCCCTTAAAAAGGAAAAGTGAGCAAACGGAAGCCAGGACCAAGGGGGAGATGCCCAGAACCGCTGTGAACTGTGTCAGGGAGTTCATTTCATCTCCAAGCAAAGGGGGCTGGGGATTAGCACCGCTTAAAAGATTGTTCTGAGGGGAGAAAATGTACTAATGAATTTGATTTTCATTTGGAAAAGGGGCGGTGATTTGAGAGCTGAAATTGCCTGATTATTGCCAGCACATAAATTTCTCCTAGAAATGTGGCTGCAGTTTATCCTAATCATATTCAACTTTAGGCAATGAAAATACTTCTTGCTATTTGTTTTGGCTTCTCTTGCTGTTACAGCGTCTGCAAAAATATGTCATGCATGAAACGCTCCCCTATAGTTTGACAAGTTATTCCTTATGCTCGCTAATTTTTCATTAAGAAAAATGACAGAAACACCAGATACCCAGTAAGGTCTCCGTAATAGCTGTGCATCAAGATTAAAGACGGAGAAGTGTGGGTCTGCTGGAATTCCTTTGTCTCCATTATTTTAATGTATTTGTTAAAAAGAAAGCCTCTTGACCCGTTCCTGCACTTCTCAGCTACGACAGCTGGAATTTTGCCTCTGTAAAACACGCACGATAGGTTGTAATGTATCGTTTGTACAAGGCAAATCTGCTGGCGAGCCTGAGCCGTTACACGCATCTTCGGCCAAAACCTGCCTCTAGCTGGCTCTGGGTGCTGCTGGTGGTTGAAGGGGGGGCAATTAGTGTTATTATAGCAGAAAGTAGAGGTTCCAACCAAAACAAAGGGGTCGGTGGATTAAGCAGTGTAGAAAAAGTGAGCGCAGACAGTCTCTGCCCCAGTTCCAAAGACCTCCTCCACGGGGTCGTGCGCTGGGCGCAAGGGACCACCAGGTACCCAGGCAGGTTGCCTGGGGATGCGGAGCAGAGCATTAGTCAGGGTCCTCACACTGATGTCCTAAGGAAGAGCAGGAGCGATGCTCTGGAGGTTAAATTTGAGGCTGAAGCCTCCACAGATAATGTCCTCTACATCCCCGCAAGACCTGGGGAGCTCTGAGGTGGGCAGAGGTCCTGCTGCGTTGAGGAGTTGATGGAGGCGAGGGGATTTAGGGATGCGAGAACCCCAGGAGCTGAGGCTGGAGAAACCACTGCCACAAAGGAGGTCAGATGTTTTGAGTGCAATAAATGGTGCCTTTTACAATAACCTGCTGGAAAAACGGCATTGAGTGGCGGGGTTTGGTGCGGCGGTGGCAGAGAGTGAGGCAGGTCCATCCCAGCCCGGGGATGCCTCTGCAGGAAGTGAACGTACAGGAACGAGGTAACTGGTATTTTAGGGTGTTTTTAAGGCCATGTTGTAGACCTGCCTCCTTACCCCTACCACCCTTTGCCTCGTATTGTCAGCTTCCCAAAGCACGGGGAAATCTTTTCTAAAACACGTGAAATGGGATGATAGAACCAAAGTGCGCAGCTTAACTGAGCACCTTCTGATAGACGGTTCGAGGCTCCCGCAACGAAGCAGCAGCAGGTGAGAAAATGGGTATTTCGGTACCCGAAGTGACAGTTTCCCCGCACAGATCAGCCTATGCCTTAAAGCATGGAGCAAACTTGGAGATGCAGCTGCGAAGAGCCGTGTATCGGCTTCCCAGGCTGCTTGGGAGGACAGGGGAAGGCTTTGTGCAGGGTCATTTACATGGTAATTAATAGCGTCTGTGCATGCGGAGGAGCCAGGGCGGGGGTCTCCCTGGGGAGCTGCCGGGTCCCAGCGCGCTCGTGGGGAGCCCTCGCCCCCCGAGAGCGGGGAAGGAAGCGGAGCCCCCAAATAGCTTCATTTCCTCAAGGATTTTCCCAAACAGATGGGATAAAATTGCTATAAAAAAAAAAAAAAAAAGAGGATTCCCAAGACAGGAAAATATAATGAGCTATGGGCAAGGGGAAAAATAAAGGCTGAGGGATATTTATGCAGCATGGGGAGGAGATAGATCAAATCAGAAATTCCAATTAAGTCCATAATTTATTTCAACGGAAATAATAAAATTAGAGATGGGCCCAAGCGGTGATATTCAGACTGGGATCCCCGTCCAAGTGACGGCTTTGGGCTGGGGATGTCTAGCAATCGCTGTCCGACCATAACGGACAGCAGAGACCCGTACCCAGTGGCAGGCCCTCCACAAGTTAGGGTGGAACCTGCTTAGATAAGGTAGCAGGCATTCAAAGGGCACCATAAATGGCAGATATCGTGAGATAGGTTTTTTTTTTTTTAAATAACTGTGTTAAAACTTGCAAGAGAAAAGGATACACTACGCAAAGCCAAAATATATATGTTGAATACAAGGAGAAGGCATTACTTAGGGAGACAGGGATTTATCAGGCCCAACAGCCGCTGTGATTGCTGCTAAAAAGTCCTGCTGGCAAAAAATGGAAAATCCCCTTGGTCCTTCTCCCCTTTAATCTAGCAAAAATCTATCAAAAGGAGGTGTGCATCCTTGCTAAGAAACCAAGGCAAAGTTCAAAGGGCACAGAGAGGGGCAGAGAAACGTATTTTTGAGCGTTTTTTCCCTGTGTGTCCAGGCGTCTGCGGTTGCAGGGTACGGCTGGCACGTGGGTACGCCAGCACTGGTTTGTAATGGGAAGGCGAATCGTAAAGCTGTGGCCAAGGAGCTGCGCTGCTTGCTGCAGAGTTGCTCCTCGTGGCACCAGTCTGCCCCACTTCAATTCAGCATCAGAATCACCGGGGCTGGCGCAAACACAAACATTCCCCCAAGCTCGAAGAGGCGGAAGGGGCTGGACAAATTTTTTTGACCTCATAACAGCAAGTGACAGAATCCCTTGAAACACAAAGGGGTGATGGAGACGGATCGTTGTCTTCAGCTCTCGTGTTCCGGCAGCCCATGGCGAGGCCGAGGAGGACGCGGCGTTAATCAACCATCCGCAAAGTGCATGAACCGGAGCTCCCTCCACCTGGAGATCTGACCAAGAAATGGCACATAACGCCCTGCCCACATGGCCCTGATTAAGCAAGTGGGAATTAGCACTGGGGAATGCCCAGGACAAGGAACGAGTAAGTCCCCTTGCACGCGGTTTGGCTCATGATGTGAGGAATTATACGGCTGGTAAAAGCTGCTGCGGATTTATTAAAAGGATGAGAGGGCAGCCTTTTTCATTCCGTTTCAGCAGGACTCCGTGTTGCAAACAGTTACTTGTTATAAAAAAATTTATCAGTGCTTCACCTGAAATTACAGTGGGTTTGGTGCCTGGCTCAGCTCCGTCACCGGTGCGAGTACCGTCCTGGGAGGGTGTGGGCAGCGGCTGTGGTGGCACCCAGCTTGTCCCAGCACCCCGCACACGGCCGGGTTGTGATCAGGGTGTCCCCACCGCCTTTGAGGTAACACCCATACCGGTGCCGCTGAGTTCTGAGGGAATCACAAGGGAAAAAGCCTCATTTTCTCCTGTAAAAGAGTGACCTGAAAGAGCGTCATCTCGGTGGCTTGTCTGTACAGCTTGTTATAATACTAATACTAATACCAATAACACAACCACCACCACTAATAAGAAGAAGAAGAAGCAGAAGCAGCAAGGAATAGGTCTTTATGGTTTCTTTCTGCCTGGGTCGCTCCCCGAGCATCCCTTCTTGGGTGTGCGTTATGATGCTCTCTGGGATCCTCATCCCACGAGGACGATCCCTGTGTGCCAAGCGATGGGGCAGCGGGATCCCACCGCTGCAGACGCGACCAGAGCCACCGAAGCATCAACAGTAGCAGCCGAAGCTGTTCTGCAGGCCAGCAAGGTTAAGCNGGCTTTCGTTTCAAAGCCTCGCACCTCCTCAGGAGACCGGTGTTAGCATTTCGCTTCAGCCTTCCAAATGCTGTATGTCCACAGCACTGGTGAGTCATGTTTTCCACCCCCTGTTATTTAACACGGCGCTCCCAGCCAACATATTTTGTGGACCGAAGTCATCGTGATTAGAAATGTATGTTTTCAATAATGACAATGTGCTTTTCCTCCCTCCACCCCACGCAAACCCTCAATTTACAAAACAGGGAAAAGTATTTTAAACAAGTAGATCAAAATTACACACCAGCTTAAATGTGTCACTTTTTGGCTCAGCCACCTCATTTCTCAGCCAAAATTTGCAACTAAGATTTCTGCTCCTCTGTTTTATTGATTTCTTTTTTTCTTTCCAAGAGCACAAATAGACACTTAACACACACAAAAAAATATAAATTAACCCCTAAGCAACTGCTCCATCTGCTTCCTTGGGGGTTTTGTGCTAATCCACAGTGTTTCCCAATACCGTGGTGGCTGCCCATTGACCATATGAAGCTTCTCGTCTGCTCCAAATTGCCTCAGGTCCTTCAGCTTTGGGTGAGACCAGCTGACGGCTCCACCTGAGGTGTCCTTCAGCAGTCGTGGGTTTTTCCAGGTGCAAATATGAGTTTCTTAAATAGAAATGTCTGAATCCCCTCCAAATAGAGGTTAATTTGTATCCTAGCATCGTGTTTCAAAGGACGTCTGAGTTTCTTGGATTTTGTAGCCTTTAATGCACTGTGTAATTAAAAGGGGGATCATAGCTGCAAACACAAATGGCTGCGTTTGCAGCTGGAACGAAAAAGAAAAGAATACGAAACAGTATTTTGCCCTGGATTTCTGCAGGGCTCGTGTCAGGGGAGGATCCCACCCGGCAAAGGGGGTCGCGGTGTTGAGGCTGGAACTGGAGCATATTCGATGACATGCCGCACAGAGGACGTTTTGTCTCCTGGCACGTGTAGTAGAAAACACAACCCCATTGAGCAGTTCAGGGATTTTCTAGGCTTCTCTGCTGTGTTTTGAACTCTGTGGCCTCCGGTAATAAATATATGTCCACACGTTATCCCAGACTAGGACTTAACCAAAACAGAGACTGTGTCCTTGGTCGAGTTCGGTTACCAAAACTGCGCCGGAGCAGCTGGGTTGAACCTGAGCAGCAGGAACAGAGGGGACAGCGTGTGGCCTCCGGGGTTCGCGTCCCTGGGTGGCCACAGGGCATGGTTTGGGGATGTCAGGGACTAGGGGGTTTGTCCCTGGCTCCTGCCCGATGCCAACAGCAGCAGAGCTTTGCTGTCCTTCCGCAACACGCCTGGAAACGAGCGTCGCAGAGGTCCTCACCCTGCAAACCAGCGAGGAAACCGCCTCCTCCCTCCCCATCCCCGCGGTGACAGCTGCACACGCTTCCCGGGCTGATGGTATATGACGGGTCTGATGCAAGCAAGGATTTTCATTTACACTATGTGGCAGTTAGCAACAGATGGAACCATAAGATCAATATATAGTCCAAATAATTAAGAATCGTGTTTTTAATTGTGCCTTTTCAACAAGCATTTCAAATGCTTCCTAAATCAGCCATGCGGTTGTTGATATAGGAGCAGTTGCAATATATTTATTTTTGAGAGACACATTGAAACTGCGAAGAGACTGATCCAAACAAGACGAGCGAGTGCCTTGTGTTTGGGAAAGGTTTTTGGCAGCTCTTGGCGGGGGTCACCGCAAACCGTCCCGGTGCGGATGGGTTGTGATACCCAAGAGATTAACCTGGCGGGTAAAGCGAAGCACAATTGATTTTATCTTTCTGAAAGCTTTGGGCTTTATCTTTCCAGATGCTGTGCTTTCGGCTGAACCAAACCGTTTTAAACTCTCATAGTTCCCGTGTGCGTTCAACATTGCTGCATTTGGGTAAACTGAGGCAGAGAGGTGCTATAGGCCAGGATAAGCAGGGGGCGACGACATCTGAGGTCCCCGTGCCTCTTTTTCCTTTGCTGGAGTGTTTGACCTAGCAGGACCAAAGGCCTCCCCCAGAGCGATGCTATCTAGCAGTGTTACAGCAGAGCGGGATCCGAGCAGCCTGTTTTTAAACTCAGATGAACTGGATGTTCCCTAACATCGGTGTTCTCGCTTGAAGAGCTGAAACGAAAGATTTGGCATCCTTCGAAAAAAGAATCCTGTTTGGCTGATCTTTTAGGTGTTTAAACCAAAGTAACTGGCTGAAAATGAAATGTCATAAGCCAACAGCTTGGAAGCCGTCCTGTCACCCTTCCCCAAGCACCCAGCAGGGTGCTCAGACAGGGAACACCCTCGCCTGCCTCTGGGAAGGAGCTGTGCCCCCGCCGGCTGCAGAGGGCCCAGTGCCAGTGCTTGCATGGGTGGTGGGACAGATGCTCTACTGGGGAAGGCTGGGAAAATGTGTTCCCCTGGCCCATGGGACGTTGTCCCCCAGCAGCCTGCTGCATGGTGCTGCACACGTGGGCGCTAAAGGCTTTGCTCTGGGGAGAGAAGGTGTCACCAAGCTTCCCGCTGGCACGGAATGGACCTTGGGGCTCTCCCACGAGAAGCTGGGTGCAGTCATGGTGGTCGGCAGAGCCCAGGGCGCTGCGGGGCCTGCTGCGTCTCCGGGCTGCCTTTGCAGCAGGAGGTGAAGTCATGCCCCCCTGTATTACGTATTTCTTAGGCGGCCATTTGGTATTGTCTCACGTTCTAAGGGGTTTCAGCACCGTATCAAGGTGCTTTAGGGTTGTTTCCATTCGCTATTGTCATTTTGGGAGATGATTTGTTTATCCTCTGGTTGGAACAGGCGATAAAGCCGCATCCAGATCTGGCTGGGAGCCAGGAGGAGCCTGCACGGGTGCAGCGCCCGGATTTACTGCTGGCCCCATGGGTCCGGTCTCCTGGCAGCCCTGTCTGTCCCGTCCGGAGGGTCTCAGCCCCGGCTCCATCCCTGCCCCGCAGCGTGGGTGCTCGCGGGCTCGGGGAGGGTGTTACCGTGGTGGCAGCGGGGGGCGAAGGGGGGATCAAGGGGAGCATCCAAGCTCCACCATCCCCAGCATCTGCCAGCACGAGTTGGACCACAAACTCTGCCTGCGCGCAGTTACTCCCCGGCTTAATTTATATTAAGTGCGGCCACATCATTCAAACAATCTCCGCACTCTTCTGTTTGTGCAGGTAATGATGATATAGACTCATTTATGCAAGATTATCCTTTTATCACATTTCCAGACTCATTTATGAGGCTCATGTTTTCCCCCCAAGGGCATCATCAAGTGAGTTAAGTTGTACTATTTGCCTCCCGCAGTGAACTGGCAGGAGCCTACTTCATTGACTGATGAGGGCTGCTGCCTTCGCCAAATAGGGTCTGTGTGATGGATATTTTACTTGTGAATATTATAGCTGGAAATTAGCATGTTTATTGAGGTAGAATGCGTTTGTTTACATTCTGCTACCCATGGTATTACCTTTTATGACCTGAGTTATTTAGCTGAAGATAAGCATAAGTGCTCCCCATCTGGGGGAGGGGAGAGAGGAAATTAAAAAAAAAAAAATAAATTAATGAACTACTAGATATCAAATTATGCAGTAAGTAAGTGACAGGGACACCTCTCTGGGAGCTGCCCCGATGCCCTCACCTGGGCTGGACTGGCTGGAGCACGGAGGGACTCGGCTCAGTTTTACCTACAGTTTTACCTGTATTTGCCTAGAGGCAAGAAAGCGGCTTTCCAGGGAGGAAAACATTCCATCTCACTGGAAGCATCCAACAGCAACCGGATACCCCGTAGTGGGGATGGTGGGTGGGAAGAGCTGGGGGTCTCAGCCCACCCCACAGGGCAGCCCCTCCAGTCCTGCCCTTCCAGGGTCCTTCACCGCCCCATTCCCTTGGCTACACGGTGAGAGCCAGGGCACAGCCAGGCTAAAGGATTAAGAGAAGACCAGTTTACTTTATATTCTTGAGGCGGCGGCAGCTAAACAAACCATTCGTGATTGTTAAAAGGTGAAAATAAAATTTAAACCTCAGGTTGCAAAGCCAACCGGCGCCGTTTTCGGCGTTACAGGAGCACGCACAGCACAGTGCCGTGGGTTCGTGCCATGCCTTGAGCTCCAGGCGGGTAGATGCTGTCTTTCCCCATTTGTTTCTATTTTTCATTTGTCTTGTGGATGCCGTCCATCCTTTTTGGCATCGCCTTCCTCCATGAGGTCCAGCCAGCACATGGGCTCTGATTCTCATTCCCTGCCTGATGTGCGGCTGCTCCTCCATGGTGGCGATGACAATTCATTGAAGAGTGACAAACTCCCGTGGGGTGCTTAGGGCTGGAGGGAGCCTGACCAGTGCATTTCAGAGCAGACATGCTCTCCCCAACCGTGGAAAGCTTTGGCCTATGAGATAATATATAAGGTGACCACGATTGTGTCAAATTTTCCAAAAAAGAGTCATTCCTTGCCTGCTTAAAATGACGATGGTACCTTCATTATGTGAGGTACCTGGATACAGAGCTGACTGCCACCTGATGTAACTCAGCTCAGCAGTCAGTAGGGTCTGGAAAACAACGCATTCCCAAACCCTACAAAATGGATGTTGTGAAAGGTACTTAAATCCATACATCAAATTCTTGGGAACACAGGCATGTTCCCTCCATATTCAGAAACGCCAATCTGGAAGTAGGGAATTTGCCTGGGCAAATGGGGGACTGGGTGCGGGACTGGGCACCCTGTTCTGGGCAGGACGTGTCTGTGGAATTACAGACAAAGCCTGCCCCGCAGCCCGCGTCAAGATTTAATTTCATTTTATAAGGTGCCTGCCAAGCTCTCTTGCATTTGGCGCACATCTGCAGTCAAAAACGTGTTTTATATCAAGTCAAAGAAACGCTGTTTTTCTCTTTCAGCAAACTTTGGCTCTAATTTTTATGGTCTTTAAATACATATTATCACGTGTGAGCAAAAGAGAAGGGAATTACTGTCCTGTCAGATAGAGAGTAAAGAGGAGGCTTCAATGATGGGCAGGGTCGGTGCCGAAGCTCCCGCTGCGGCGGACAAACCGGGGCCAGGAAATCCTTCTGCTGGCCCAAAGTCCCACCAGCCTTTCCTTGGACAGCCCTGGTCTGTGAGTTGAGGCTAAACTCACACCCACGTCCCCACCTCTGTTCACCAACATGCGTGGACCCCTTGCGTGTCGGTGATGGGCTGGCCTCGGAGGACTCGCAGCTGGCACCGGCAATGCCTCTGCTTCATCTGCAAGAGGTGACACCTTTGGAGAGCAGTGATAGCGTTACCCCATCAGCATCTGCCTATCTTGCTTTGCTTACCATGTTAATTTGCTGCTGTGTGACTCTCCAGGGTGAAATGGAGACAAATATGACTTCACTGTTACAATAACTAGTAATAAAAATTATGATTGCCAATATCTGGGAGGCACGCACTTGTGAATCGTAAGATGAAATGAATTAACAGCTTGAAAAATTGTTGGCCCTGGTAGAAAGCAAGGCTGTAAATGTTGGGATTATTTCCCCTGTGACGCTGCTGTCAGCAGGGGATGGTGCAAGTGGGGATGTTCTCTGGCCCCCTCAAGAAACCATTTCCCCTTTCCCTCGGCTGTGCAAAGCCCTTCACCACGGGCTTGGTTGGTGTGTTTAATATATGGCAAACGTGGCCGTGTTATGCACAGATGTCTGTGAGTGTGTAAATCTGCTTTCACAGGTCGGGTCCGGGAGCATCCCCGGGCCATGCCCGCGTGACAGCAGCAACGCTGGTTTTATACCCATAAAGTTGTTTCTTCCCAACCTCTTCCCCAACCGTTCGGCCAAAACTTGATGGTTTATCCTGGGTCTGTGCCTCTCCCTGCTCTCCAAAGGAGCTCTCAATGCTCTCATTATCCCCGTTGACTTCCTCTCCTCATCCTGCTTTTGGGCTTAAAGATATCATGATGTAATAAATTCTTGGGGCTAATTGTGCGTTATGTAGCAAATATTCAAACGAACAGTTTGCCCAATGGGCTAAAATACATTTGCATGAAGTGTTCATTGAGCAATTATGAATAACCTACAAGTTTTAAAAAAAGCCTCTGTGTGGATAATTTGAATGTTTGCTGCAAAGTGCAGCATTTGCTGGATTAATGAGTCATTACAGATATTTCACTGAGCTCTGGTGGCACCGCCTGCTGCTGCAGGAAGGGATTTTTTTCTTCCATTGCACCTGTACCATTTCAGCGACATGCAATACTTAATTTCTGCAAATTACTCCTACTAGAGCAATATGAAATACAACTAACGTGGGGGAAGGAGAGGTATACTTTAATTAAATCATCCTGCAATTAGTCCTTGAGTGATGAGGTAAGGTGTTTGGTCTCTGTGCGAGTGGTACCAGACCACCGAGGAGATGCACAGGGAGGGAATTCCAGAATTGGACACTATAATCAGATGAGTTGTTCAACAATTTGAGATTTCTTAGAAGCAGCCAGACAGCTATTTGGGGGTTACTTTTGCTGATTGCTTGGGACCATCCGTATTTACAGCGTTAGAAGAAGTGATTCAATTAAAATCGATGTTTTCTGGAAATGCATTTGGGCCCTACGGACTATGGCAAAACACGCAGACAAATTGAAATGTGCCATTGATCGGATATTTTGTGGTGAGGAGGAGGCACAATGTTGCGTCCCTTGTGTATAGATACTGGGTTGGGTCCTTTGAGATCCCCTTCTCGGCCGTGGGACTCTGGCTCCGCTTCTCTGCTCTCCGCAGCGCTTTTGGGGAGCCTTACTCGGGGCGTGCAGAGTGAGCGAGTATTAGCCATTCGCCCCAACTGTGGGTGTGATGGTCCCATTTGTCCCTTCCACGGTGACATTTGCACCCTCAGAAGTCGGAGATACGGGTGCCATCCGAAATGTCTCCAAGGTGGGATAGAGTTTTCGCCATTCATTTCCCTTTGAATTCTTTGCTGGAGAAGGAGTCGAATGGCTGAATGCTTCCAAATATATAACTCCCCAGACAGCGTTTAGCGTGGTGTAAAGTTTCCTTAATGATTTGTTGTCCCTAGTATTTTGGACAGGCAAAATACGTTTGCAGTCTGTCCTGCCCGACACTGAAAACCTGGGCTGGCGTATCGAGCCCTCCAAAAGAGAATGCCTAGGAGCCGCTCAGGAAGCAAATGTGGATTCCTCTGTGTCTCTGCTCAAAGTGTTTGTGGCAGTTTGTGCAACCCGGGACCAAGCCCCGTGTGCTCCTATCGCACAGCAGCGTCGTTATTCATATTCAAGCCCCAGAGGCATCTCGTACACGAGCAATGCACAAGCATTGCACCAAGTTCAGTTGAACTCCAAGAAGCCCATTTCATCGACGGTGGCAATTTCTTGGTCAGGAATTTAACGCAGACTGGGTCATTTTTCTGCTGTTGGGTCATGCTCGGGCAAACTTGATTTCAAGGAGGGGAGTAGGCAAAGACACTGGGGAGATCCTCTCCTGAATTGAAGAGCAAGTGCTGAACAAGGGCAGGTGCAGGACAAACCCATCCTTCAGGCCACTATTGTCCAGTTATTAAAAAAAAGAATTAAAATCTAGTAAAAAACCCACAAACCCGAGTGCAGTTTAGTAGCAGGATTTGGAATAAAATCATCAAAAGCAAGGAAATTCGAAGTGGCAGCAGCAATTTCTCCCTCTCCTCTCAGCAGACCTGGGTATTACAAAAACCAGCGGGATGCAATCCAGGGACCTGCACAGGGGTAGTTCCATGCAAAAATGTCATTTCTTTGAAGTTTAGAAAACTACGTATGTAATAATATAACATCAGGTTTGTCTCCCCCATGAAACTAGTACGTCGCGTGTTGGTGGGTAGACGTACACATACGATGGAGACAACAGTAACCAAAGAGCCCAGCTCGAATTTAGATTTTTGGGTTGTATTAGATGGCGTAACAACCTTAATGTTACTTAAATGTAGGTGTTTTGGGGAGGGAGGGGTGCCCGCGCATATGTGTGTATGTGCATTAATAGCAATTTGTGATAGATGCCTTTAGGGCCCACGCATTCAATAAGAAAAACAGAGTTTTTATGGGAGATAACATAACTGTTTGCAATTTGGCTATTCATTGTATCTTTGGCATTTTATGTACTGCATTAGCTGAGGCAATTTCATGCATATGGATATAATGCATTAAGTAGAAGCATTTAAATATAGTGAAACTAATTTTATGATGATTAGTTGAAGGAAAACATTGCATTCGTATCATCTATATAGGAGCCAATTTGCATGAAAATGCCCAAAGTTGCTATGCCAACATTTTCTGTGTTGTCGGTCGGGGTCGTCTCTGTGTCAAGACTTTGTATTAAAAATCGGTCTCCAGTGCCCGTGTCTTTTAATTCATTGCAAGCTGTAGGCCATTTGCTCACAAAGCGCTTGCAGTAAAACAAATGAATAGCTAAAATACTCATTTGCATGATTCCCATTTGAAAACGATTCCCCTGAAATTAAGGAAGCGTGTTACTCGGTTGTGAAGATGGATGGGCAGATGAGCCATGCAATTAATATTTTTCGGCATTCTCTTTTAAAGCCCTCCTAAGACTAAAAGCAACACATGCTGCCTTCCAGACAAATTGTGTCCCGCAACAGTTCCAGGGCTGCCATGGCAGCAGCTTGTTCCCACTCTCTCCCCTTTATTGTCTCACTTACATTATGCAGTAATTAAAACTATTTACCATTCCTACTTATCTGCCATCTGCTGCCATTGAAGTTTCCTCTTCTTTATAAAGCCATCTTAAGCAGCAACAAGGAAAGTAACGGATTCAAGGACAAGCAGGGAGGGGGGAGGAAATTCTCCCACTTTTTATTAATAGGTAGCAGACCAGGACGAGGGCTGAGTGTTATAAACGACTGGGTGCTTTCGTGTAGTGTGTCGTTTACCTCCTGGCCACCGCGGTAAGAAGAGCCTTTTTTCTGGAGCAAACGTGGGCACATGGTAGAGGGAAATAGGTACCGCAGATGTATACGGTGCTATAGGCGCAGCGGTGGGATACGCCTGCGATTACGCCGGGGTAAGTGGGAAGAAGGATTGTGCTGATGGTTTCATTCACTCTTCGGCCAAGCCAGGGCCGGGGTGGGGTGGGCAGTGAATGAAAGATTTTGATTTGTATGGATGCTGGCTTAGAAGCACGGATGATTTTTAAACAGATCCTGGAACGGGACCTCAGTTCACGCTGGATGCAATCCTTGTAGGATGCACTAATTGCAGTCAGGCATGGATGTGAGGCAGAACCAGCACAGGGTTTTGACACATCAGAGAAATGGGGTTGAAAGTACCCAGAGGTCTCCGGGCGAACAATGGTGCTTGCAGGTCTTACTATGGAAAATATGGTTAGCGGTCGTGGCCTGGAGAGTGCTTAAATCATCCCTGGTGCTGGCGAGACGGGAAGCGATGACAGGCAGGTAAACGGAGCCTGTGGGAGACTCCGGAGAGCCCAGCCCCGAAGGCAGATTTAGGGAGGGCAAGACGCACCCCAGCAGGGCTGTTATACAGTCAAATGGGCCAATAAAACAGCTCCCAGTGTGCTGTCGGTAATAAAAAGTGAAGAAGCCGGCAATTACTGTCGCCCTCTTTGCATAACTCAAGCTCCCTATTATTTACAGTGACTCTAAAATTTAAAAAATCCCGTTAGCTTAATTGCCTTTCCTCCTGCTTGGATGTCAGCAAGAGGGGGCGGCACCAGCCCACTGCTCCGGCTGCGCAACCCAGGGGCGGCTCCGGCGCTGGGCCTGGATGGGGTAATTGGTAGCAATCCACAGAAACGTCGAACTTTGCTGGGTGACTGCTAAAAAGCAGTTTTGGTCCTATATTCTCCTTTATTAAAACTCTGGCGGTCTGAGTTACTGCAGCATAAACCCAGCCACGGCACAGAGGACTCTGGCTGAGTTGTTTTTTTCCTTAGAAAGCTGTGGCAGTTTCATTAGTTTTCCATCATCCGACTATAATTGATTTTCTCAGTATTAATTTTTTTTTTTTACATAAACCCTCAGTTCTGTATTTCGACATTTTTTCGCGAGAGCCTGTGGTTTTGCCACCATCTCCTGGCCTGAGGAAAAAGTCAAGGAAAAGAAAGACGAGAAAATGTTTAGTTCTGGGTTTGGGTGGGTTTTTTAAAACCCCGAGTCTTAAACATCGGTGATGTCGGTGCGAAGCATCATCCAAAAAACTTTGGCAGAAACCTATAAAACTATGCAACACGGAGAAAATGATATGTTCGCGTTACAAACAATGCTGGCGAGGAGCTGGGCGTTCGCCGGGGTGGCTTATTCGGTCTTACAGATATTTCATTCTCCCCACATCTGGAAGGATTTTATGGTTAGGTGAGAAACAGCATCTAGTTTTTCAGCACTTTGTGTGATTTCTCGAGTACAGTGGAAAGCCTCATGTTCAAAACGGCAGTCATTTTCCAATCCATTAAATTCCTTTGTTAACGTGCAAATACTTTTCATTCCTTCTGAAGTACAGTAGAGCAGGCATTGTTACACCAAATTATTTACAGACACACAGCCAAAACCTAGAAACACGGGGCTCTTTCTAGTCTTTTTTTGGTAACCGTAGTGGGCTTCTCCCCCCGATCAAACGCCCTTTGAACACAGGGAGGTCGGAGCGTCTCACGTGCATCCGAGGCTGTGCCAGCAGGATGGGACCACCCTGCTCTCCCCATCCCGTTGTTCTTGCAAAGTGCAGAAACCTCATCCAGACACAGCTGGTATCAGTAGGAGGATACAAATTGGCCCCAGAGCAGCATAATTAGCTTTTTGCTCGGTGCTGGACTTCTCCTTGCAGCCTCCGAGCATCCCTGGTGTAGTTGGGTTCCTAGAGGTGCCCGGCCGGTGTCACCCCTCGAGTGACGCATCTCCTTCAGCACCAGGAAACCATCAAATATTCCCTTTATCCAAAGCTGAAAAACTGGCTGAGTTTTCTTTACGCCGCAGAGCATTCACGTCCCTTTTAGTAAACGATTTTGCATCACAACCCCGCAAAAAGAATTACCATACAGATCCCATTTAAAGCAAGGGGGGGAAAAAAATATGTAAAAGGAAATATTTTAGGTAGGAGTTTAACAGCAAATGCTTTTTGGTCTCTGTGGGGAGTAATGATCCACAACAAGGACACAATTCTATATGCATGTAATATTATCACATGCTTCAAAAAGCTTTTAAATCACATAAACGCAGTTATGGACCATTGTACAAAATAAACATTCCGCTTGTGTTCAGGCTGTTTTTAGTTCTTTGATCTAAAGTGACGCTTGCAGATTTTATTGCTTTGTAAATTAAAGCGGCTTTGATTTGATTGAGCTAAATTAATAAGACTTCTGCCTTGTTGCAAGATAACGGCTCCAGTATATTTTGGCTGCACTGCACATAAGAAAACTGCAGTCTGTAACAATTCCACTGAAGCTTCATGGAGGATTTCAATACCTATTTTAATTAAAACAAAAGCCTATGTAGCACTAATGTGTTCCTTAAAGAGCAAAAACGTAAAGTGTCCTTTTAAATCTATTTTAATATGTCTTAAGGACTAGAAGATAAATGGCAGGAGAAGGGGGCTCTGACAAGGTACTTCTTCTCTGCCTTTTGAATTTTCTTCTCGCACGTCTGAGGCGCGTCTCCTTTGGAATAATAAACCTCACGTGGAAAAAGCGAGCGGTTTTCAGGTGTCCCCTCAGGCGCTGAATGGCGGCAGCGCCTTCAGCCCAGCCTGAAGGGCCGCAAACCTCCTCCCTGTCCGTGGGTAGGGCCGGCGATGTGCCCATCCCCGCGCTGCGGGGGGACAGCCCACGGCCACCCCAGCGGGAATCCAGCATCCGTCTGCGCCCGCAAGGTCCTCAGCCCACGTTGGCCAACATACAGTTACGCTTTTCTAGCAAAAATACCTTATCTGCGGGTCTTTTTAGCAGCGGGGCCTCTCGGGGTGGCTGTGTGTGGCTGGAAGAAGGGGAGCCCCAGCCGAACTCACAGCAGGGTAACCGCCTTTTAGGTGCCATCTTTTAGATACCTTCAGACTCACAGCAAGGCCTGTGGCATGGGCAACGGTGGGATGAGGCTGTTTTAACTCTGCTGATGATTTTAAGCAAGTTCTTTGCTGCCTGTGGGTGTCGTTGGGTTGTGGATTTTTTTCCCTTCGTGCAGGCTGGGGAAGTTTGAAACCAGCAACGTTTCTGGCTTGATTCTATTTACCAAAAATCCTTAAACAAAAGCAGCTCTTTGAAATCCCTAACAATAAAAAAAAAAAAGGGAGTGCCAAAAAAATGGAGCTGCTTCATCCCGACCGCAGGGGCCCCACGGGAGGAGCAGGAGAACTGCTTCCAACGGGGGAAACACGCGGGCACGGGGGCTGTGCCCCTCCAGCCATACCCCCACGGTGGTGGCCGGGACGTCCCTGTGGCCGGTGGGACCGTGGGCAGGTCTGCAGCTGGGAGAGCTCGAGCTGCA
Source organism: Rynchops niger (assembly GCA_013400035.1). Classification (NCBI taxonomy): domain Eukaryota; kingdom Metazoa; phylum Chordata; class Aves; order Charadriiformes; family Laridae; genus Rynchops; species Rynchops niger. Next base: position 136,485 of record VXBH01000504.1, read on the forward strand.
GCTCTCCCCTGCACATCCCTGGGGCTCCGGAATGGAAACAGCCAAAGGAAGTGTAGGAGCAGGATCTCCCTCCAAACCTTCATGCCCACGTCCCTCCCGTCACTGGTTCAATGCTGCCACACAAAGCAGAGCCCCAGTGCGGTGCCAAAATTATGCTGGCGTGGGGGATTTGGGCAACGCCAGGACAGCGGCGCTTGTTTGTATCCACCTTTTGTCTTGCTTTTCTCCGTTCAATAGAAAAGAAGAAAAAAAAGTATCTTCTAATTGTAGGCACCGCAAACTTTGCCTGGAGTTGAGAGATCAGCAAACACGTCAGAGCGCCAATGTTTTCTCATATTGCTCGTGGGCCTCATCCGATTTGTCCCAGATCTACCCGATTCTCCCTCCTTCATCGCAAAGGTGGATCTGCCCCATACAGCAGTGCTGGCAGGTTTTGGGATGCTTCCCTGTGCCTTGCTAACCATGTCGGAGGGACAGAGCTGCCGTCCGTGAGGCTGAGGACACCCAACCCCAGGCGACCCATGGGCCTGTTGCCGAGACATGTCTTGGCATCCCGGCGCCCGGCACGCCGTCCCTCTGCTCCATGAGCTCAGTAGTGGGATGTAAAAATCTCCCCCAGGCTTGTCTTCCCCAGCAGCAGCCCCTGCTCCCCATCCTTCCCCTTCTTCTTACTCTTTTCATAAATAATTTTAATATAGTACAGAGTGGCTCAAAACAGGAAACTCTGCTGTTTTAGTTTGGTCTGGAGTCAATTTTCCTAATCCCTGTGGTGGAGTTGCTAAGTTACCCTATCCCAGAGCCCTCGCTGCTGTTTTCATGTGGGGAAAAAAAAAAATAATAAAATAAATCTGTTCTTCGCTAAAGTACTGGAGTTTGAAAAAGCCGTGGCTCATTACTGCGTGAAAGGTCCGGCACTCGGAGCATTTACAGCGTTGTCATTTAGAAATCGCATTTACCGCAGCTGAAATCCAGCCAGCGAAAAGCAAAATCTTCGCCGGCTTCGCCGAGGTCAGGAGGGTCAGACATGAGATGAAATGAAAGACAAACAGTGGCCGTGGAAAGCTTTCACTGCCATCTCCTCCGGCGTAATGAGCCCTGGCTGTGCGCTTGGACAGAGGCCAAACATTCATTTACCACAAATCTTCTGTAAATGATTACATTACCTTACATTAGTTTCTGTAGTACCCCCAACTGTTCCTTCCAAAGCAAGTTAAGCAGAAGGAAAGCTGCCACTTCCCTGTAATTATTCTCCCTCGGCCAACAGGGCACGTTCCTCCTGTCCCTCCTGCCCGGAGGTGCGGGGTGGAGGGGGGACAAACCTGCCTTCCCGCGGTGGCTCGTTTGATGCTGTCGCCTCGGATGAAGGACCGGCGGTACCCATCGTGGATGGGGGAAGGAGAAGAGCGCGGATGTGGATGGAGGCGCAGAAGCTCCCCCAAACTGCAGCTGGGGGCGGGAGTGGATGCCTGGCGTTGCTTCTCACCCATGGGCGATGGTTTGCGCTTTTGCTCCGGAGCGTCCCCTTCGCTGCTGGAGGTCCGTTGGGTTGGAGTTTGGACCTCAGCAAGCGTGAGCTTGGTCCACACCAAGGGTGACTGTGGCACTTCTGAACACCTGCGGTCCAAGCAGGCTGTAAAGTCGGTGCTTTGAATCAAGTAACTCTCTGGCTTGAAAGCTCCGAGTCTAGTGTCATCCCAAGGTTCAAGATCTGGATGATTTAGAGAAACCTCGTATCTCCCCAAGCAGTTCCTCTCTTCTCCCACTCTGCCTCCTGCTTTCCCTGACCCAAATTAAGGCTAAAGCAAAAATACTTGACATAATCCCTCACCTTCATCCACACTGACATCCCCAGCGCACGCCTCTGCTGTACCCATTTGTTCAAGCTGTGTTTGACTTCTGGGGGCTACTTTATAAAGTTCAGCCATACGCACGTGGGTGATGAAAGAACAACCGGGACGTTTTAGCCTGGTGTAAACTCACAGTTTCTCTAGACAGGCGTGACAACCACGCGGTGATTTCTCCCCTCTCCAGTGCTCCTCAGATGATAAATTCCTGTGGCTCGCAATACAGGGCCAGTTTATTTGTTTTTTCCAGCCCTACATGTGCAGCCCACGTTGCAGCGAGGCAGAGCGATCCCTATCCCCACGGCTTTCCATTTCTCCAAGGCACAGGAAATAACATCGCTTCCCCGGCCGAGACTTACGCTGACACCAGAGGCTGGTGTCGGGGGAGCGCGCCGCTCAAAAAGCCCTTGCGAAGATGCTGTGAGATGAGCTGCGAACAAAAAATAACCCCTGGGAGTTAAGCCCTGCTTAAGTTAAGCTGGGGAGCGCTGGCGCTTTCTGCCGTTCCCAGGTGTGATCCGTGCGTGTCCCTCCCCACGTCCTCCCTTCCCTCTTCCAGCCTTTTCCCAAGGCCTTCTGCAAATCGACGATTTGTTATCGATTTTATTCAAGCCGCAGCAGTTTGTTATTATTATTATTATTATTCATTCCAGGCACATTTTTAATAGCAGTAATAGGTTGAAAGAGAGAAATGCGCTCATTTGCACGCCCTTTCTTTAGGCTGGCTGTAGCTGATCTGAGTCCACGCATCTCCCCAGCACAGAAACTGACGGGAAAAGAAGATACAGGCTGTTAACGGTGGTTTTAAAGTGCTGAAGTAAGAGTGTGAGAGCGGGAGAGGCACTGCCACGAGGTGTTTAATTGTCATCCTGTACGAGCACAGGGTGTTAAAAAGAATTGAGCTTGTGCTGCCTTATGGGAACAGGGGAAAACAGTGCCGGTCCTGCAACTACTCCCCCTTGGATGGGCAGGCTTTTGCAATACTGCCCTAAAGGAAGGTGTTGTAATTTGGCCACACGTTAGCAACTTGCTCTTGCATTTAGCTTTGTGCTGAAACCCGCTGGCTTCATCCAATGGAGAGGGGTGATGGAGGAGAGCGTTACCATTTCGCATCGTTACATCTCTTAGAATCCTGGGATCACAGAATCATTTAGGTTGGAAAAGACTTTTAAGACCATTGACTTCAACCATTAAGCCAGCACTGCCAAGTCNNCAGACCCCTCACCAGCTCCGTTGCCCTTCTCTGGACACGCTGCAGCCCCTCAGTGTCTTTCTTGGCGCGAGGGGCCCAAAACTGGACACAGCCCTCAAGGTGGGGCCTCACCAAGGGCTGAGGACAGGGGGGTGATCACCCCCCCCGGTCCTGCTGGCCGCACTATTTCTTGCCGCTAGCGTTTTATTGCTGCTACAGTGCAGAGGATTTTCCTAGGAAAGGAAAAGGCGTTTGTTGGTGCGTATTTTGGAGTAAATAACTCCTGATGTATGCTTGGCAGCTGCTGGCTTGTGTGGGAACCTGCCCTAGGTGACCCTGCTCTGGCAGGGGGCTGGACTAGGTGATCTCCAGAGGTCCCTTCCAACCCCTGCCATTCTGTGATTTTGTGAGACGATGTGCACCCGCGAAGCACAAGGGTGCCCTTGGGGCTCCTGCCCTTACGCCGTAGCAGTGAAAACCAGCGGGATTTTCTCCGTCGGCGTCACCCCCTTCCCCTCCTGGAGCACAGGAGCCTTTGGCTGGGGACAGGGGAAGGTCACTGCTCACTGTGAAGGACCTTGCGTGGGGCAGAAGCCGTTTCCGAGCCCCCATGGGCGATGCGGAGCCGTGCATCCTCCCGATGCCATCATCGCCATCACTTCTGGGCATGCGACTCCACTGTCCCCCAGGCTGGCAAGCCGGGAACCCTCTGGGCCTGCTGTAAATTAAAGCAATCAGATTAACAGTGGGACATAAGATGTGCGTAGGAAAAACACAATTTTAAGGCATCACAAAGGGGCCCTGGTTTGAACTACAGCTTCTGCGACCAGGAAGTTTGCCTTTTGTTTGATCTATTTTGCATATCCCTATTAAATAACTAATTATTTAACATCTTTTAAAGCTTTGCTGTATATTACAACAGGCAGGACACAAATGGCTGCTTTTAATAATATAAAAGCCCATTAGCTTCATTTACTGTTAATGTTAAAATAAACATGAGGCAATTTAGATATACTATTCCAATTTCACGGAAACTTTGATGTTTTTCTTCTCCACTCACATAATTAAGGGAAAAAACTACTAATGATATTAAGTTTGTACAGTGCTAATGACAGAAACAAGCTGCAGTAGAAATTGCAGCCATTAATATGGAAAAATAAAATATTTAACACAGGAGATAAATGAAAGCAATTTTAATAAAGTAAAATGAAGAAAATTAATTTTAGAAACTTTCAGCGTTCCGAAAATGCGATCGGTTTATGACGTGTCTTGTGTATTTTTCTGGTTGGGATTATTTATGGCTGGTGTGGAAATCTATCTTTATTCTTATTTTTAACACCTATCTGTTTTCTCTTTCTATTGCCCATTGTTTTCTCTGAAGGCCAAATTCTGCCCTGATTTACACCCCGTAGGCTGCCAGCGGCTAAAGGTAGGCTTATCCTGTGAGATGCTTTGTCGCAAGCTTTTTTGGGAGGCAGGAGCCCTTCAAAAAGCATCTCAAACACCCGAATGCCACGCCGCGATGCAGGATTGTGCCGTGCTGTCTGAATATTAGGAGTTAGGTGATGCTGCGGTAGCGCTGCGTGGGTTGAAGGCTGAGCGTCGGTAACAGAGAAAGCGGCTAACGGGGTTCTGCTGCAGGTGGATCTGGTCTGAGATCCTCTGTATGGTGCCAATTCCCGTCCTCAGGGCAACCCGGAGCTTGAGCAGGAGCAAACGAGAGTCTGTACTCAGGTGGGTTAGAGAAGAGATAGAATCATAGAATGGTTTGGGTTGGAAGGGACCTTCAAGATCACCTAGTCCACCCCCTGCCCTGGGCAGGGACACCTCCCACCAGCCCAGGCTGCTCCAAGCCCCGTCCAGCCTGGCCTTGAACCCCTCCAGGGATGGGGCAACCCTCGGCAAGTCCAGCAGCCGGGCATTGACCAGTGCTTCCATCTCCATGGGAGCCCTGGGGCTCTGCTGCGATGGAGTCGAGACCAGCGAGGCGCATCGCACCGCCTCCCAGTTACATCTGCTGAGAGAGGCAGGGAGAGCTCGTACCCAGGGAGAGGAGCCCTTGCTACATGGCTCAGCCACCCAGTCCCTGGCACCCTGCTCACTTCAGAGCCCCTCAGTAGCTAAAGGAAGGCCATTCCCTAAGAAACTTCCCTCATTTCCAAAGTTTGGAGGAAGGATGACTGGCATCCGCTTAATATTTCAGCCTCTCTGGTGCTTCTTCCACACCATCAGCTCCATCATGTTAACATGTGGCCGCCTTTTACAGCAAGCCATTTTTAGAAACAGTGCAGTGATTTATTTTATTCTGATGCATTTATTTACAGGAAATGATTAATTAAATAAATCCTTTTCGTTGCCATTAATTGTTCTGCAGACAACCCGAAGAGATAATCATCACACGCTGGCAATCACTTGCCATCAATTATCCACACGCCGCTGCTGTCAATGAATCACAGCTCCTACCTGGTGGGAGAGTCACTGCTGGTGCCACTGAGGCATTTCGCCAATAATGTATAACGGGAGAGGATATTAGACGCTATTTTCAGACAGGCTGAGAGATTGATATGCAAGCCAAAGGGAGATGCATTAAACTATTTAACTGCCTGGAAATCCAGCATAATGAACATCCAAAGGTAGCTTGCTTGCCTTTATTTATTTGTTAGCATTTAAATTTTGTTCAAATTAGTTCATGTGTTGGAAACGCTCTTGCTTCCAGGGCAGGTCCTGCTCTCTGCTGAAGACAGCGGCTGAAGACCTTCGAATCTTTATTTGCTCAGGTCACAGCAACAGGGGGTGGAAAGGGAAAGGGGTGGCAGACGCTGGGCACAGGCAGGTCGAGGATTGTGACAGCACTTGCGTGGACCCGGGGTTGTGGCATTTGGGTGGGGACGGGTGAGCGTGTCCCTGCTTCTGAGTGCGGTTGCCCCTTGAAGTGGCGCTGCCCAAGAGGCTGCACTTTGTGCTGGGGCAGCATCCTCAGCTCTGCGGCTTAGAGCGGGGCCTTCCTCGGCACCATGATCCCGGGGCCCAGGTAATATCTCTTATTGCTGCTTGGGTATGGGGGGAGGACACCAGGCGGCCTTCTTTCCCCACGCCACCACATCCCCATCAAAGGCCCCGTGAGCTGGGCGCGGGGTCGTCACCACCTTCACTCCCCTTTCCCAAGGCAACGCTGAATTTGTTTCGCCGGTGCTGCCCGCCGGCATCGTGCCTGTTAGAAGTTTTAGAAAGAAAACCAAAAACGTCCAGCGGCCAGGGCTGTGCGTCACCCCGGGACAACGCGTCGCTGGGGACACGCGGTGGCCTCCCGCTGTCCCTGAACCAACCTGTCCAGTTGGGAAAAGGGAGGCACCCAGTGAGCAAAGTTTTTGTGAAACCTGACCAGTGTGCTCCGCGATGTCTGAGCTTCCGAAACATGCCAGAAAGACATTAAATTGAACGTATTCAGTGCTAAGAATTACGGTATCTTTAGAACCTAAAGTGTATAATTAAATCATAGCATCTGAGATTGGAATTGCTTTTTCACTTGTAGGGGGAAAAAAAAAAAGACATTTTAATAACATGTCATAAGTTTTACAGTTATTGGATTTTCAAATTGTTTACAAAAGCAATATTGTTAAATTGCATAGTTGCTTGGTTTTTTTTTTTTTTCCTTAAGTCTTTTGATAAAAAGAATAAACTAACAATAATGTTCCCAGGAGGTAAAACAAAATTGCATTTCACTTTTGTTATTTGTTTAATTATCCATTCAGCCAGTCAGTATATAAAACTCATTTTCAGCAGATTCGTTCCGAAAGTCTCTGGCTCCAGCTGTAACTGCAAAGAGCATTCGACTTTTATTTAACATTAATAAGCCAGGGAAAAGCCTGGCGGTTAACGTACTGCCAGCACCTTGTCTGCAATTCCAGCAGCCTTTGAAAGGGAGGTGGGTAGGAGGGGACACCGGGATGGTAATTCCCAATTTTGAGCACTGGGAGGGAACTATGGATCATGGTGTCCCATTTGTTTTAAAGAGGGAACCACTGGGGACCCCTTCCTAAAAATCACCAGTCCCCAATGGCCTCGTATCAGCACGTTTTTACAAACTGTGATGTCGATTAAAGCTGGGTGAATCTTGAGCAGTTTGTGAACTCCCCGGCTGGTTTGGACTGTGGTTGTGGCGAGTTTGGTTGGTAGGAGAAGAGAAGGGACCTCGCGCTGCAGGAGGCGGATTCCCCGTGCCATAACCTGGGCGAGGGTCCCACTGGAAAGGTGCCTGGGCTCAATATGGAGACGGGAGCTGTTCCTGCGCTTGTGTCTTGGTTTGGAGGAGATTTAATCCACGGGTTTAACTGACAGACTTATGCCTCCTTCAACATTCTGGTATTTTTATGCCACCATTTCTAGTTAAGTGTCTATTTTTAGCAAAGGTGGTTTCAATAGCCTTTAAAACCATGATTTTCTTGACAAGGGGAAGTTTCGCATCGCTGGAAACCCACCAAAGCCCTCAGTAATTGCCCTCTGGGTGGATGCTACAGGTTTAACGCCTACTGCACGATACTTCTATAGATGTTTTCCCTCTTCTTTCAGTATCTTATCCCAGAGGCTGATTTCTGCTGTGCTTGAAGCACCGATGCTGATACAGGAGACCATCTTCCAACCTCATACAACACCAGAGAGCTGTTTTCAGGCAGCGGCAGGAGCCTACCTGTTCCTGGCAGCTTTGCAGGACACCCCGTTGAAATGAGCTTGCTCCTTTGGACTTATGACCGTTTAAACCCCCCCCTGCAAGGGGGAGACAACCAGAAACGGGTTATAAAGAGGCATAAACCCCAGCCACCTTCTTTCACTGCCTGCAGCCAGTGGGACACAATGAAAGGAGGAAGTATTTCATCCGTCGGGATGACCAGCCTGCTCCTCCTCACCAAGCGTATCGGCTGTTAAATGCTTACCCAACGGCGGGAGGGAGGTTATTAAGGACAGTGAATTCCTTCGATAAGGTCTCAAGTCATAAAGATATTTGACTCCTCATTTGCACGCTTCTCTCAGAATCAATCAAAGCGGAAAAGCTTGAGGATAAAAATCGATAAAGGAAAACAACAAGTCTATGCAAGGCAGGGTACGACGTATAGGTACAGATGCGTAGGTGCAGGGCAATCATTTAGTGTGCTATTAGATGGGAAGATGATAATTCAGAATTGATCAGATGCTGCCTAAACCGATGCGATTCAGCAGCTCCAGAAGCCCGTGTCTGGAAGATCTCGCAAAGGGATGCTCGAATTAGCTACACAGTTCCCAGCCCACGGAGCTGCAGGTGTTGGCAGGCGTATTTATAGCCCAGAGGAAAAGCAAAATGAGACTTGCTCTGGGTTAAACAGCTAATAAAGCAGGGTCTTGCTAATAAGTGCTCTCACTACTCCAGTAGATATTCATCGCCCACTCCATCTTGCACGGTGTGGACTCAGAGGTGATCATGGCACCCACGCGTGACCCGTACGTAGCCTGCTCCTCCTCTGAAAACTGCACTGGAAGCTTACAGCAAGCTTCTCCTTCACCAGAGCATCACAGGACATCGGGGATTAACTCATGCCCCCGACACCCCCGTGGGCTCTGCCCAAAAGCCCCAGAGGGGGAACGGAGGCGCAGGGAAAGTGACGCACCTCAGCCTCAGCCAGAGGATGGAGACGACCTATTTGCTGGTGAGCCCCACCATGGGAGGAGATGAGGAACGTGCACCACAGCTGTTCCCCGTAGGCCGCACGTTTTTTGCAGGGTGGTCCCAGGCACGAGGGCACTGCTGTCGTGGGACGGCTCTAGGTGACTTGCTCTGGGTGACCCTGCTGCTCCAGAGGTCCCTTCCAACCCCCACTATTCTGTGATTCTGTGACAGGAGCCTTCCTGCCCGAGGCTGCCCTCGAGGGCACAGATCTGAAAGTCCCAGTAACTATTTCTGGATGAAGCTTCGCTTGAACACAGGAGAAAAGCCCGTGGACCCATTTTTTTGGGAAAATACGCAATCGGATAAATCAGATACACGCCACCTGTGTGTGCCCTCTGGGGGGAGCTTCATGGCAGGGTTTGTGGGCCAAACTGTGCTCTGATTCCCCTCCGGTAACTCTGCTGTTGGATGGCACCATCCTTGCAGCTCCTTGGGACAGATTGATGCATTGGGGATAATTTTTGGAAGATCTGCCCTTAACCTGAACAGGAGGAAGGTTTTAGCAGCCAGAAGCCATAGAAAACCCATCTCTGCTGTGTGGCTCAAGCAGTGACCCCACAACCAGAGCGTTGGTGCCAGCCGGCTTTCACTGGTGGAAATTTTGAAGATCAGGTCAAACACGTCCAGGAGAATTCAGGTGGAGCTGAGCCCTGGGCGAGGAGGTGGCTGGTGACCGGGCAAGGTCCTCCCATGCCTGTGCCCCTTCCTCAGGGCCCTGCCCAGAAGGGGCTTTGCAGGTACCCGGGTACCTCGGGCTTTTTCTCTGCCCTGCAGCCAGAAAAAAAGGAAAGGAAAAACAAATTTCTTGGTAACAGCTGTGTTTCCTTAACAAACAAATGTTCCCTTAAAACATCCAGGATGACGAGTTGACAGTAATGAAGTAACATCTGTCCAATCAGTGCACTCTTTGGCAGCTCCGGAGCCTCCGAGTGAACGTTCCCTAATGTTCACCAGACACTCGCAGCACCTGCTCGTCACCCCCAGCCTCCTACCGCTGCCTCCAAATGCAGAACAGATGTGAGGGCTGAGATAAAAAGCTTCCCCAAACGATCTATCAGTTTAATAGCATTGATCAAACAAAACGATCTCGGAACATCACTTGTTTTGCTCCTGGCACCTTCTGCCTTGCTGGGGCACGAACCCTGCCATTAACCCTTGCAGGGATGCTGGGAGGGAGCTCTCAGGACCCGGCAGGGCGCTTGAATGGTGCCTATTATGGTCTATTGCTAGTGCTGGGACTGCAGCACTTAGGGAATATAAGAGTTGCTGCAAGGATCTGCCAGAAGTGGGACAAAAAGGGCATCCATGTAGACGTCGGCTCCAGGGCGCTCCGAGCCTGCCTGTGGCTGAGGAAATGCAGAGCAAGGACAGACCAAGAGGAGTGTTCCCATGAAGGCCGGGGAATGGTGTTGGCATCCCGTGTGACGCTGGGGAGGCCTGGCATATCCAGCGCAATTCTGGTTGCTCGTGCCCGAGACACAGGAAAGCAGCATGGAAGGGCGGCTGGGACACTTGGGCAGCTGCAAAGTTCATCTCCTGAGAGGTGGCTTGTCCTGTCTGTCCCAGTGCAGGTAAAAGCTGGGGTGCAAGACTGCGCTGTGCAGGTCTGGAGGGAGGGAAGGAGCTCCTTACGGTGCAACGCTGCTGCTGTCTCACTGTCTGCATCGCCCCGGCACCGCACGAGGTGCTGCCCGGGCAGAGCAAAGCGATGCCCCCGCCTGCCTGCGTTCGGCTTCTCGGCTCACGCCTGCTCCGCTTAACTCTGCAACAATGGCGTTTTACGCCCAAATGCAATCAAGGAGCAGACACCGAGGGCATACGAGCCATGAAGCCGCAGCCTGAGGAGGTTCATCCTCCCAGCCGCCAGCCATGCATGGCGTCGGTGCCCACCCCATATTTCCCACTGTCTGGTCCCATTTTTCGGCACATGAGGTGACGTGGGCCCTTCTCCGCGAGGGCAGCCAGCCTGCCCGGGCAAGTGGCACTTCAGGACTGTTTATTTTCTACTTAATTAGCTCAGTCCCAGCCTGCAGCTCAGGGGTCAGCAGGTCCCAGTCCTGAAAGGTTCTGCCATTGCTGGTTTGTTGCTATTCGTTTTTCAACAGTGTCTTTCATCCCCTTGGCTTGGCGCACTAAACCCCCCCTGAGATCTGGGCTGTCCTCCTCCCTAATGGGGCATGTTTATAGGGCTGCAGAGTGGGAAAAAAAAAAAGAGCAGCTAGTCTTCTTTTTTTTACTCCTTGCTTCTTCCTCTGGTCTTGTCTTGAATGGAAAGAGCAAACCTCTGCACTCCTTCTGAACAGGGGATGAGTGAAAGAGCATGGAGCGTGCTGCTGAGAGGGCCCCAGGGACACCCCATGGGACACCCCATCCCTGGGATAGAGCAGCTCCCGTGCACCCAAACCCCATGGCACGGCACAGCACCAGCAGCATCAGGGGAGGAGGATTGAGCAGGACGTGGCCAGCGCTGGTACAAAAACTTGTCCCACGCTGATTGCAGCGCAGGTTAAGTAAATGGAAGCCTTATTAGTCATAAAAGATGTGATATGGAAACACTTAAGGCGACCACTCAGATAGAAAGAGCCAATTTAGAAATCTATTAGGTGCAAAAAGCACAGCATATGTGGTGCAATAAGGGAGAGCGATGCAATCACCAAAGCATATGGACACCTTCCCGTGTCTAAGCATATCTATAAGCTTGGCGTATCAGTTCCTGCGAGCACTGTCACTCAGGATTATTAATGTACTGTCTGAGCGCTTGCAGGGAACAGCCACTGGCTCTTCTCCGGATAACAGCCCCACTTGTGTCCGGAACCAGCCTGGCCCCAGCGTCCGGAGGGTGGCTGAGCTCAGGGAGCTCTCAGGCGCTGCTCGCTGCTGGCTGGCACAGGGTGATTTCCCCGCCACGTGCGCGGAGAGTGACCCAGCCACAAGTACGTACTAAACGGTGTCTGCTTGCCTGGGGAGCCGTGCCTTGGGCAGCTGCAGGTGGGGAAGGCTGAGCTGCTCTGCATGGTTTTCCGGAGATTTGCCTGCAAAACAGCAACAGCAGCTGGCGACGGTAGGTTGTTGTACCCACCAGCCACTCACACTGTGTTATGAGGCCTCTTTTATTTCCTGGGCTGTGAGAAGTAGAGATTGACGCAGATACCTGGAGATACTGGCTCTGTTCGGCAGTTAGATGGATCCTTTCCTGCAGTCCCGGTGCTGGGGGGCAGCAGGACAGTGTTGTCTGTGGGGGGACCGTGCGCTCCAAAGTCTTTCCAATACCATAATCTCCTGCCTGTGGTTGAATTTGGCAGCGCAGCAGAACACAAAAAACCTCCGAGACCATGAAAATAGCAGAAGCCACAGCCACCGCACGTCGGGCCGTGACATCATTTTTGTGCAGTTAATGGCCCCGGCTGCAATCTGGAAGGAAACTGCCGCTGCCCACTGCAGCAGAGGCTGGGAAGAGCTGTAAGGGAGCATTCATTCATCCGCTCTAGGGCCAGAAGCCCCACACCTCTGCCCTGCCCCGGGGCTCTCAGCCCCTCTGCTGTCAGGGCTGCGGGGGGTGCAGCCCAGGGGGTGCCCAGCTGCAGGGCCCCCCCTGCCCACCCCTCACAAGCAATGCCCCTGGGTCTGTGCGAGGTGACTGAGCGGCTGTGGGTGCTGGAGGAGCCCCCAACTTGACCCGCAGCCGGGAGGGACGGGAGCCCCCGTTAGAGCGGGGAGCGGGAGATGCCCCTTTCGTCTTAGGGGGGGCTCACGCCCAGGCAGCTGCATGGGGAAAACAGCACACCAGGAGGTGTTGAAGCGTGCACAGACTGGCCAGAAACACCACACCACCACCACCACCACCCCCGCCATGGTGGTCCTGGGGCCAGGACTTGCCCAGAAGGGCTGTGCTGCCCGTGCTGGGCGCCGTGCGCTGCCGGCGGCCGGCCACAAGAGAGAGCCCCAACACCGGGAACGGCGCCGGGGCGGGCA
>VXBH01000504.1:149221-180534 GCA_013400035.1 Rynchops niger
CCCCCCCCGCCCCAGGCTCCGGAGGGCCGCCAGCCGCCTTTACTTCGCTGGTTTTGTTGTGTTTGGGGGCTCAGGGATTTTCTGGCTGTCACCATAAGGGTGATGTGAGGGTACGGGGCGATGCGGTGACTTGGAAGCGTTTGGCTGTGGGTTTGCGTTGTCGCTTCGCCAAGTTCACGGGGTTTCCGACTTCCCATTCTCTGGTGCAGAGGCTGGTTTTAGAGCCGAAGTTGTCCTGTTGTGCTGGCTCCTCTCTAACCGTCATCTTCCTGCTCACGATTCCTTGTAACGTAACAAGTTACCTAAACCTGGGCCACCTGTAACAGCGAAATACACGAATCGGTAAGAATTAATGAATACAACTGTCTTTAAAAGCCATTGGAGCCACACTGATTTATTCCAGCTAAAGGTCTGGCTCACAGCACACGCGTGGACATACTATGGCATCTCTGGAGCTGGAAGAAAATTTAACATGAAAGTAAAATATCCTGCCAAAACCTTCTGAGCTTTTGGGACAGACATTGCCCTCCCAGGCTGACTGCAGAACATGGCAGGGCGCCCTCCCTCTCCTGTGCCTGCAACGAGTAGATCCATTCACAAGACCCAAAGCTGAATTATTTTTGTCCCATTAACACAAAGAGAAGATGAATTAGCAAAGGTGGAAGGTGAAAGGCCTGTCTGCAGGCTCGCCCGGAGTCAAATACAGGGGGGTCTCAGCTCATTCTGCGTGAAGCGCCGCAAAGTAAAGCCTCAGCCTTGGGGCTTACGGCCGTTAGGTTTATGTATATTGATTTCACACCTTCACTCATTTGCCTCAGCTTTCTGGAGTGCTTTCATGCTGACAAATTTAAGGCCCAGCAGAGAAGGAACATCCTTAGCTGGAAAAATCAACAGTGGCAAATTTGTGATAAAAGTCAATCTTCCATGCCCCTCTGTTTTACTATGCGCTGTAAGAGATTAGACATTTATTTTGTCCAGCTGGAATTTCACCCTGAGCACGCTGAGCTTTCCTCAGTATGGATGGAACGGGAGGGAGGGTGCTGTGCTTCACCCCTGAGCGCCCAGCCCAGCCGGCAGCCTCCCCACAGCACCCCAGTTACCTGAAAATACATGAAAACACCTTATAAGAGGATGCTGGAGGGTGGGGGGGATGAGGGAGGGGGTGGGTGTATTTCTTTTTAGCCAAATTCCAAGCAGCTGTGATTTCTGATTGACTTTAACTTTAGGAAAATCTAATTTGCCGTGTAGGCACATCTTGGTCCAACATTGCAGCAAGGAGGGGGTCATTCAACCCCTCCAATCTCTGTTGTTTCCGGAGCTGTGGCCCCTTTCCCTTCTGGTTCAGTTTGATCGGAGCGTCCCTGGGGCTCTCCACAGCACACACTGCCTTACAGCTGGTTTATTCTTTCTTCCTGCCTTAGGCTGCAACCTGAAACAAGTCATTGCTCTCAACACAGGACAAAATAAAGTCTGTATTGTTTCCTGCATCCTCTCCAGTCCCCATCCACTCTCTCCACTCCAAAGAAGCTAAATCCACCTTTATAAATTTGGCAAATGCACTTCAGGGCACTTCTAACGTTAAAAAAAAAAAAAACGTGATTTTTTTTTATTGGCACCGGTGCAATCCTGGGCACGTTTTGCAAGAAGCATCTCTCAGCACTGAAAGCTGTGGGTCCAAACATGGGTGCTGCTGGCGTGAGCTGGGTCCTGTCCGTGGGTAAAAGCCTTACCTGTCCTTGCAGAGGGACCCGCTCCTTCTGCGGGAGAGCTACGGGCCGCCCTTGGATTTGCTGAGTATTTATCCCACTTGAAAGAGCGCAGCTCTGGTTTGCAAGGCGTGGAGCTCACGCCGGCTGCGGCATCTCCATCCCATGCTGCTTTGTTTGGATGAAGCAGCACCGCTCCCAGCTGCAGCCTGTTTGATCTTTTCCCAGGAAAATGAGGAGATAAGAGCAAGAGCATCACTGAGTCAGGAAATCCTCCCTGCGTGGGGGGCTGTGACCCCCTGAAGGACTGGGCGGCTTTCTTGCAGTCCCGTAAATCAGGACTACGGGCTGCTCCGTCACCGGTGCAAAGCAGGGGAGCATCAGCAGAGCAGGTTTTGATCCTGAATCTCCTCCGAGAGGCTTGAGCAGGCACTGGAGATGCAGAGCTTGGGCCACGTCTCGGGCCACACGTGCCAGCGTGGGAGCCGAGCCGCTCTGCAGGGCACTTTCATTTATAATTGGCAATTAAGAACAGAGAAGGAAGAATGCCTATGAAGTCATCATGCCTTCACCTGGAATAAATACAGCTGGGTAGAAAAGGAGAAGAAAGGGGAGGAAGAGGTCACCAAAGGGAGGAAGATCGGTTAATCCGGAGTAAGGAATGACCAGGTTGGCCCCGCTGTGAGCCCCGTAGGGGATGTGGTGGAGGAACCTCCTCATTCACAAGCATCAGCATTGGGGACAGCTATAGGAAAAGAGTGACCAAAACTCCTTCGCCAGACGTTACATGGGCTTCATTATACGTATCCTGCAAAAATATGCTTTAATCCTGGAGTAATGGGGCGGGGGGTGGCGGGGGGAAGTCTGTGGTTTCATCCCTAGCACCTAAGCAAGGGATAAAAAACTCCCCTGTCTCCGCAGCCCCATAAATGTCTAATTTTATTTGGCAGGGCGGCGGGAAGAGGGTGCCCTGGTTAGGGGTGATTCATGCTCGCTGGGGCAGTAGGCATTCCTCGTTAAAGGTGTCTTTCCCTCAATCTGCTTTGTCGCTCTGTGAGTAACAGGGAACCTCGGCTCTCTGTTATTAATATGCCATGGGACCATATGTTCTCAGCCTCAGCCCATATGTATTTTTTGAAAAGAACCACCTGTGAGTAATTCTGCCTCCTCAGAGTAGCAAGCAGAATCCGCTTCGGTGCGTGTGCACGGCGCAGGGAAGGGGGGCTTCAGGCTTTTACCGACTCGGTAGGAATGTCACTGTCTCTGGGCGCTCCCTGCTGCGGCTCAGGGCTTGCCCGGGTCCCTGTGCCACCAGCCGCGCCACCTCAGCCACCTCGCTTCTGCAGGAAACCAGCCCCGAACAAGAGGCTGCTGTTGTTTTTCAGGCAGCTGATGGGTCTGTTCACCTCAGGTTATTTTAACAGCTGTCATGAGCGGTTCAGTTAGGAACTGGTATTTCAGGCGGTACGGAGGCACTGCCAGTGAGTCATCTCCGCTGCCAAGGACAAAACACAGACCTGCTCCGAGATGCCAAGGATGAAAGGCTGACCTGCTCGTGGTTGCTGGCGGTGCTCAGTTACCCCAAACAGGCAGAGGTGTGTGCCCAACCCTGGCCATAGGCTCCCTTTTATTTTCCTCTACTTCATTTTTAAAGCAGGTCGGGTGGACCGAGGCCCTTTGCAGAGCCTCTCACCATGTGCAGCCCCAGGATGTGCTGCCAAAGGATGTCCCAAAGACAGTCGTGACTCTCACATTTTCTGAGGGCATCAGGACAGAGGGTTAAACCTCAGCCCCTCTGAGCCGGTGGGATGGCCGGGAAGCAGGCGGGAGGCAGAACTGCTCAGAGGGGCAGCTGTCACTCAGAAAGAAACTTCACCTTTTTGGTTTCAGGGAGGCTAACGCGTTTAGCAGCAGCCATCACGGGCCAGTGAAAGTCTGGAAGTAGCTATTGTTTGCAGATGCGGGAGAAAATGTTTGCTAAACACGTTATGAATCAGTGTTTTAATGGATTGAAACCACATGCTTGTGTGGCTGGTGTGTATATTTTTTTCACGGTAATATGTTAATGAAAAACTTTTGGGCAAACCAGTTCCAGTAAGCCATATAGCCCACATCTGTGCAATGCTGGGAATGCATAAGAAAGAGGGGCAGATTTACTGCTCCATTGGAGTAAAAACCAAAAAATGCTTTATAGGAAAGGCTGGATACAAAAGAGGAGCTGTTTCGCGTCCCCTTCGTGCCCTGCCCGCGCGATCCTCACCCGCCCATCCCACGCGCGGCGGAGGGCAGCGCCAGCACCTGAGATTATTCATGGCGCTTCCAGGGTATTGCGGAGGGAAGTCGGCGCGTGTGGAAAGCCGGCACCTTGGATCACTCCCCTCCGTCTGAGCAGGCTGGCTGGAGCTCACAGAGACTTTTTTTCTCTTGCAGACGGAAAATATTCCTCAGTGGAGCCCCACTATTTGACTGACAGAACAATAATATTCCCTTTAAGCACGTAAGGCCGCCAGGTAAACAGAGGCTTTACTGGCACCGCCAGGGATGCGCTGACGCTGACTTCTGGCCCCGACGAAGGGCTTCGAAGCACAGCACGACACTTTCCAAGGTGAGCCCTTAGCAAGTGGGGTTGTCCTTGGAGATTTACACCTCGCCCAGACCGGGAGGAGCGAGCAGGATGCGAGTGCCATGCTGAAACTGCGCTGCAGACAGTGCCCAGGTATTTTTCCATCACAGCCTGCCTTGTGGGTGGTTAAAACCACCTGAACTTTACACCCCAGCTTTTACCAGTGATGGAAATTTGGGTCTAGGAAAAAAAAAAAAAAACATGCTTTTGGGCAACGCATTGGATTTCCATGGTCAGTGCAGCCGGTGAATGGAGCTGTTCAGAGACACCCCCTGCAAAGCCCTGTGCCTGGGGAAAAGGGGGGCGCAGATCTGCTCCTCTCCCCCCAGCTCCCCGCACACGGTCCTGGTGCAATGGAAAAGCGCCTTCCCGAGGAGGTCACCCTCGGCGTACGGATGGCAGCGGGCTTCCAGGCACCCACCAAATGCCATTTTGGGTGGGGATTAGGCCAATCGCTGCTTCTCTGTGTCATCCAGGGCACTGAGTCAGCAAAGCCCTTCGGTGTATGCTTAATGTCGAGCCCATTCAAGATTCAGTTAAGCACATTTACTTATTTCAGTGCCTAGATGTGGCTCAGATACCAGATACATTTGCGGTATGTGCTTATTCCCTTTCCGGACAGCTTTCCTTTCTGTATCATTTGGGCAGCAAATTCTCGCTCACCCCCATTCTGCCTCGGCTGCGAAGTTTTACTCCTGCTATTAAGAAAAATTAGGGAGTTGTAAATTCTGCAAATGGAGCGTGCATGTGTGGTGTGAGAGGTTCATTCGTTTAAAAGAAAGAAAGAAAGAAAAAGCAAAAGAGCCCATCACAACTCGGAAAACTGAAGGGGGATATAATTTGAGTGAAGATGCGTTTCGGGCCCACCAGTGGTACACACCACGTGTCGGGGTCTGGACGGGGAATGGGTTTATCAGCTCCTTTGCCTTTTTTTCTCTCTTTTTTTCTCTATGGTACAAGAATACTGTAAGGTATGGCAGCAAAAGTCTTTCTTGGCCTGGTGGCAAGAGTACGTGCGGGGCTTTGGTTGGTCCAGAAATGTGGTGAAAACCCGTATGCCTATGCGGTGGAGCTGTGCAAGGGAAAGTTTCCAGAGCAGACCTGGCCTTTGTTTATGAATCATCCCTTTAATGCGATGCAGAAGGATTAACCCGCTACAGATTTTTTAAAGGAAGCTTTAGAAAGATCATTCTCGTACATTGTAGGGGTTTTTTTAGAGCAGTGACTCAATTTAATCTTTCTGGAAGCTAGTGTTTAAGCCTGTTAAATTCCATAGGATTTCTCATGGGATTGAGGATGAGCGAGAGGCAGACAGACAGCTGATGACCAACACTGACTATTCCAGCTGCTGTTTTCTGTTCAAGGACTCTCCTTAGTGGGGGCAACCTTAAATGTCATGCCTCGAACAAGAACCAGAGATAATTCAAGGTCCCCTTTCCTGGTGATCTCATGTCTTCACCAGGGAAACCTTAATTATAAATCATAGTAACACCAACGAGGATGTATCATCCCCATCCCTGCAGCCCCTCCTTGCAGCAGGAGCTCCGTTCCCAGCTCGTCCTCCCTATCTGCTCCCGCCTCGGACGCTGTTTACGGCAGCCTCCCAGCACTGGCGGTCGGAGCAAAGGGAGGAGCGGGGTTTTGGCTTTAGGGATTAGGACCAAAAATAAAACCCTCTGCTGAAAGCCACGCAGCTCTGGGAATCTTGAGAAATGCTCCCGCCCAAACACACAGACAGGCTTCCTTGGGTGGAAAATTAGAGATGGGTATTGGAGCAGGCGTGGGAGGCAGGTCACTTATATAGAATCTGCAGAAGCCAATGCTGCCTTGACATAGACATCTCCAGGGCTCAAATAACCAGTGACTTGCCCTAGTGTAAGCAAGAGCAGATCCTGATGGACTGTCCCAGCCAAGGTAGTTCAGATGGAAGCCCTGAAGTCATCAGGGATAACGATGTGGGTGAGGAAGGTGAGTGCTGCTCAGGTTCAGATTCCCACCCGCGTTTGATTTTCAGACTAAGTTAGCTCAGATGTCTTCAAAGCAAAAGGTTTGAGTCTGCTCGCTCTTGAACTGGTCTAAGAAAGGAAAGAGTCCCCTGAAGTTAATGATTAGCTAGTGCAGACCCTGTCTTCTTGGTGGTCCTACTTGGTGCACTCATCATTTCCAAGATAAGCCCTGAGCCACCCCAGCACAGGGACAATTGCGTGAAAAGATTTAAAATGCCAGATCGCTGCCAAGCACAGATGTCACTTTATCCTGGCACCAGCATGGCAGTGTCTGACAAAGCAGCCCTTCAGCAGTGCCACGTCTTACCGCCCAGAGCACGTGTTTCACGGGTGAGGTCTACGTTCGAGGAGGTTCAGCTGACGATAGCTGGGGTCTGGTAAAAGCAAGAAAGGAATCACTTCTGGGAAGTTATCTGTTTATTTCCTCTCCTCTAAAATGTCCTGTCTGAATATTTTTGCATAAAACGAATCCGATTTAATCTCATACTGCTGAATACATCCAATTTATTTTTTAACCTTAATTGTTAATCCTCGTTCATTGACCTGTTCCTGTACAAAATGCAGCTGGACTTTTAGAGGACTGAGTGGCAGATCAAGGAGTAAACTAGAGGTGTGTTTGTACAGATTGAGATTGAAACCACGGAAGAAAGGCTTCTCAGCCAGGTCCAGCAGCCAAGCAGCCGTCTGCTCATGCTGGAACCCTTTTGCCAGAAACTCTAAGCCCCACAGATCTAAAAATGTCCTGATCTTGTAAAACTACTTCTCTAAAATCAGTGAATTGCTTACATTAACCGTGCACGAGCAGCAGGACCATTGCCCTCATCGGGGCAGCTCCAGCACAGTCAGGAGGTGGTTTTTCCACTTGTGATTCAACGACGTGCCTGCAACAAGGATGGGTGTACCATGTGCTCAACAACTACTGTGTCTCCAGGCAGGTACCGATCCCAAGGACACCAACATTGTGTTGGCTGAGCTGCTTTTTAATATTTTGAGGTCTTTCCTAGGGAGAATCTTCTGGCAACTGCAAAGCCCTGTTCCACCTGCTGGCCCAAACATCTGCCATAGCCTCAGGTAGGCAGCTCCAGCGTGTAGCCCGACTAGGGCCAACTTCTTTTCTTCAAAGATAGTTTCCATGTTATTAATACTGATACATATTTGTTTGGCTTTGGCTTCTGGCCTTTGTCACCTATGCTTGAAAATGTCTCGTGCTACAAGACCGTTTTGTGTCAGTACCTTAATAGGTAACACCAGGCTCTGGTGTCCCCAAGACTTTGCCCTTCCATCTGCCTCTTCTGATGCACCAAAAAATACCTATGGCTTTTGAAAGCCCGTAGAGTCAATCTCCAAATTCCTATTTGCAGAAAAACATTAATGTTTGCGTGTGGTGTCAGAACAAGATAAGTGTCTGTGCAATTAAGAAACAGCTGTTGCTGGCAGTCTGCCCCAACCAGTCTCAACAAGGAGCAAGACAGGTAGCCTGCCTTCATCAGACCCTGGAATCCCTTTCAAACCACCCCAGCATATTCACACCAAGAAAATCAAATATGCATTTTTTTTATTAGCCTGTACGAATGGCACATTGGTTTGGCTCCAAAACATGAGATTAAGTTGTTCTAAGACATAATGTGTTGTGGCGAGGACAGCATGTTTCCACAAACAGCACCTGGCAGAAGGAATTAAAAACAGTGCTGAAATCGCGCCAATCTAAAGATTTTTCTGAAGTTAATAGCGATGCGAAATGAGGACAGGTGTGGCCATGTTTTCAAAGTTGCCCAGGGCCAGTGTTTCAGGAACTTGGCAGCAACTGACAAGGCCAGATTTTCTAAGGAGGTCAGCATCCAAGATGTGGAGTTTGCTTGAAAACCTGTCCCATAGTATCTAGCAGAGAAATACATACCCTCAAGGTGTCACGCACGTTTCCTCACTGCACCAAATGAAAGGAGACCTAAGACCCTTCTCCAGACCTGGGGACACAGCCTGGAAGTGCTAACTACCTCTCCTACTGCCATTCAGAGGTGAACGAGGAATCCCTGTGGGTTATCTGGCAGCTTGTGGCTTGAAAGAGAAAATACTGTTGTTTCTCGAATAAAATCCATGCAGTTCCCTTCCTTTTGCCTTCTCTCCTTACTTCTTTTCTTTCGCTCTTGGTCATAGTTGGCTTGAATTTCCAAAGCGTTGTGATTTGCAATTGTGATTCAGTAATTGTATTATAGCGCGAGTGTTCCCCAGCATGATGCTGGGAGCTGTACGGACAACTCCGTCTGTCCTGCTTTCCCTACCCAAGGCTTGGGAAAGGTGGAAGCAAGCCAGCCTCTCGGAGCTGGAGCGGGATGCTCACCCCGCCTGCCAGAGCCGGTGCTCTGCGCAAAGAGGTGCCTCCGACCCTGTCCACCCTCAGGAGAGGTGGGAGTTGGATCTCAGCTCTTGGCGTGCTTCATACTGGGCTGAACCAAACCCAGGCAGGGACACCCATGAGCTCTGTGAAAGTCTGGTTCTGAACTCTGTGGCTTGGACTCCTCTTTAATTACAGGTCACTGGTAAAGCTGTTTGGAAAAATGCTATATATATTCTCTGCAAAAATGGTTGTTCAGTTAAAATATTTTGACAGATTCCATTCCTTGATCGTTGTATCTTTTTACCGAGGCCTCACATATATTTAGTCGTTTATTTTTTTCACTTAGCTTCCGTTTTTCCAATAGAGGAGCAGATTTAGTGACAGAAAATCAAAACCCCCATGTGCATTTTTGTCCGAAAACTTGGAAAATTCCAACCAAACCAAAGAAGTATTTTAGCCAAGAGCCATTTTTGTCAATGAAGTGCTCCGCGAAAAACAAAATTGAAACCAGCCCTGGACACAAAGCTAAACTGGCTGCCACCGCATCCACAAAGTGCTGTGGGAAGACGTTACCCCAGCGCTCACCCACCCACTGCTCCCTAACCCTGTAACCCAGGGCTGTTACGTAGGTTCTCTGCCGAGAAACCCCGTGGCACAGCTGGAGGTGGTGCAGGCTCTGCCAGCCTCCTGCCAGCTTGTCCTCCTGGGTGGCATCTCCGCTCCTTCCCTGTCTTCAGGGCTGGAGAAAGTCGTAGCCGCTGCAAACGCCGTGCCTGGGCAGAGCGTGCAAGCGGTGCTGCGCTCAGGAGGATGATCCGAACCGGCAGATGTTCCCGGGAAGTGAAGGGTGGGGAAAGAGAATTTCTGCACCGCGTCAGTGGAAAAAAAAATTAACAAAAAAAAAAAAAAAAAGGAAAAAAAAAAAAGAAAAAGAAAATGAAGGCCAAGTGTCTTAAGCAACGGTGCTTCCTGCAGAGCCAAACAACAGTGAGGACAACCACCTCTGGGAATTGATGATGTAGAAGTGCTCTTCTACCGGAGGAGGAAGCGAGGAAGTGGGAGGAAGTAAGTCAGCAAGAAAGGCCAACGTTTCTGAGCAGCTTGACCCACATCCCATTGAAGTCTGCAATTTATTATTAGAATCATTATTATTTGTATTGTGGTAGCATCAAGTGGCCCCAACTGGAAGAGAGCCTCATTGTACTAGGCACTAAACAAACACAGAATAAGAGACACTCCCTTCCCCATGGGATTTGCTGGCAGAGAAGACACACAGAGGGCTGCAGAGGACAGGAAATTATCATTTACTGGCATTCATTGTAAGCATAACGGCACTTCTGGGCTAATGAGACTGTCTCCCACTACCCTCGTTGCCATCCAGGGCCTGATCCAAAACCTGGTGGAGTCACTGGAAACGTGGAGTTGAGCGCAGCGCAAGCCAACACATTTATTATGCTCCCTTCCTGCATGTCTGTCCACACAGCTCCTAAATATGCAAGAATTCTGGTTTCCAGCCACCACTGGCCGCATAAAGATGCAGCCGCAAGCCAGGGGAGAGTCGGGGAGATACGCTCACACTCTCCCGGAGCTGGTAAATCTAATTTTAGGTTTATCAGCCTTGACTAAGTCCTTTAAAAGGCTGACCCAGGAGGGAAAAGGTAACCATGCAGTTGTGCGGAGGCCGTGCACAAGGATCACAAGCCTGTCTGATTCCCCCGGCCTTCAGCTTTGTAAACTAGAGATTACTACAGCAGCCTCAAAAGGGAAACTTGAGATTGATCCAAGGTTGACAGGTCTCCCTGGATTAAGGTCACTTGTTTTAAAAATTACTACTTCCACAGTCAACGTTTTTTATCTAAGTGTGTATGTCTCCAGGGAAAGTGGGGCTGGAAAGCAAATTCTCCAGGGACCCGAATCCCAAAAGACAGGCCCTGTGCTGCCAGATATGTGACAAATAATAGTTCCGATTTATGCCATTTTTCATCCTTCTGTTTTATTCAGATGAATCGTACCAGCAGTCCAAGTCTAGCAAGTGATGAGCACTTTGAAATCTATTTGAAACAATGGGAGCTGCAGAAGAAACTCACAGAGTTACAGTGGATGGTGCTCTAAGGGAGGCATCACTCTGTGCTTCAAAGGCGAAGTCCACAGCTGCACGGTGGGCCTGCTCGTGGACTCACACATAAGACTATAGATTCCCAATGCTCTTGCTAAGCCTGACAAAAAGCCTCTGCACAACCCAGCTGAAAAAAAAAGCTACTGCTCCAACCCTGCTCCCTCTGCAACGCGTGGGAGTTTTGCTGTTTGCCATGGGCACAATCAAGGCTATTTTTGCTGGAGGTGGAACAGACCTACTCAAATCTCAAGCAGAAAAGATCAAATGTGCTGCTAGTAAGCTCCCATCCGTGGCGCTGCATTGCTGATCGAGAAGCTGTGGGTCTTTTTTCTCTCATTCATATGTCTGGCACGCATCTGGTGGGCAGCATTGTGCTACTTGGGTCTGCCTGGCATGGTAGAGCAAGGGCTCCGGCCAAAGTCCATCCTAGGCTTATGCTCAGTGCAGATGCACCTTCCTGCTGTCCATGCAGGGCTGCTGTTCACCTTCTGCTTGTGAACCCTGTGCCAACCACAACCAACCCACCACCTGCTCTCCCCAGCATACAGGACCATGGCACAGAAGGAAAACCCCAGCACCACTGGGCAAAGCCTGAGCCACCGCCACAGGGTATGTGGTGGAAGAGATCAGTGAACGGTGTTTAGCTGGTCGCTGGGAGAGCTGCAGCACCTGGCAGACGCTCTCCTAGGACTTATGGGCATGTTCTAGCAAGGGCTGAGACCGAGCAACTCCCCGCAGCCTTCCCCAAAGCACCATGGGGGTCTACCTGCTGGTGTCCGAGGAAAGGTGACAGGAGCGCCGACAAACATAGCAGCTTCTGCCCAGGTTTGTGGCAGTTCTGAGAACAGGAAACTCTCTAGACAACTGTTTGGAGAGGTGTAGGCAGGGAACTATTTGTGGGCAGAGACCGAAAAGCAAGAAATCTTTTCCAGCCCAAAGTGACCCCTAACCCTTTTCACTGCGCACAAGGTATCTGCCTTCTCTCTGACTTGAATAGTGCTTCTTTTTCACAGGAAGACTTATTTTGGTACTCAAGTGTCAAAATCGAGTACTCAAACGGTGATGAAGTCAAGTACTCGAAAGGTAGGAATTGCCACTAAGAAAGAAGGGTGCTCACTGAGTCTGTTTGAACATATAGGTGTCATGATGTTACTTTCTACTATGTGACTACGCACAATTTTCCTCGTAGGGCTCCTGTCTCTTTCCGTGTACAAACTTGCTTGATGAACCATTATTCAGCCCCTTGTTCTTCCTTGTTGTGCAATGTGGGGCCCCATGCCTTATTTACTGCACGGTATTCAAATCCTGCTATGAAGACAGAATTATTCATTTCCTTATGAGCTCTCTTAGGGCACTGATGACAAGCATTAGAGAATTTATTTTGCACCATTCCCCTGTGAGATGTGGGGGTGGTATTGTGCTTGGTTTATAGATGACATTTGAGGCACAGAGAAATCAAATTCAAAAGTATTCACCAATTCTGGTTTTGGACACGATGCGTCTGCGATCGTAGTCCCATGCAGCACCGCCGCTTCGCGAAGCCCGGCTGTCTTCAGATCCAGTTGGGAGTCAGGAACTTGGCAAATGAAGAATGTATATTTAGTGACCATCTGGGAATATTTTATTTAAGTGACTTGCCTAATTCTGCTCCACAATTCTGTGGCAAAGGCAAGGATTTTACAGACATTCTTCCAGGTCAGTTTTCAGCTGCATTAACTGGTTCTCTTTAATTTCCTCCTTAATTCACTACGTGCTTCCCACCTTCTGCAACAAATGGAGCAGGAGCCCATCAGGCTATAGCCTCCATCGTCTTGCAGTCCTAATTCACCCCTTATTATTAATGCACCCTCTTGCCTACATGCTCATAGAAACTGCGGGGAAAATAAGGATGTGGTTATATAATTTGTAATAAATGGATTTGTGGGAGCCACAGTGGGATGATATAGACAGATCGTCAGGTCTGTGTCTTCTCTGGTTCCTTCCACAACTCCTACTCATTTCCAGTTCGAGTCTTTCTCCCCACTCCCCTTCTGCACGTGTCTCCTGTTCCATACTCTAACGCATAGCCCATGCCCATATTTCTGCCCTCTCTCCTCTCTTGCACTGGCATCCATTTCCAGTTTCATTGCCCAAACTTTATTCTGCAAGACTGCCACAGCTTCCAGTTCCTCTCCGTGTGTAGTACACGTGGCTGTCGGACCCACACTGCCTGCAGCACCCATGAGCTGCGGTGACAAAGCCAGCTCCGCTCAGCCTCCCTGGGTGCTGGGCTGACACCTGGTTGCCATACCAGGCCATCCACAGGGGACACGTGAGCATCCAGCAGGTCCCTTCCGAGCACTTCCAAACTGCAGTTCTGCCAAGGTTCGTAACTTAGGCAAACTTGAGCGATTTTTTTTTCCGAAAACGCTCCCCTTCCCTTGCCAGATTTCAGGTCTCTCTTCTGAAGAGTAAGGATGTTTCTCAGAGGGAAGGTCGACAGAGTTGTTGTAAAAGTGGCAAAATAACCTATTTTACTCTGTCCTCATTTCAGAAATGGCTGAATGGTTTCACTTGATTTAATTTAAACGAAAAGAACAAATAAAACCTCAAGGCAAAACAGACCACGGCAGGCCTTTGACATGAAAAGTTTCAACCCAAGTGATGAAAGTTTGGCAAAGATTTCAGCAAGCCTTAGCATCGAGGCAGAGCTATAGCATCAACTATAATAGCTGTGTTTTACTCAAGGAGACAGTAGTGACCTCATACTGTTTTGCAACTAAAGAAAGTGAGACGAGACAGTGATATTAAAGGTATTAAATCATTAAAGATTGCAGAGGTGGTAATCTTTGGTTCAAAGAGTTTGCGCACCCTTGTGCTGCCAGGTAGAGATGGCTGAAGATAGGGCTGAGCACTGCATCCGTCAGCAGGGACACCACCATGCTCTGGCAGGGGGTTGAACTAGATGATCTCCAGGGGTCCCTTCCAACCCCTGTCATTCCGTGATTCTGTGATTCTATGCCTGGAGCTCTGTCCTGTGCAGTGGCTGTGCTGAGATTCCCAGAGAACCTACACCAAGTCTGTGTAGCTCTTTCATTCCTTATGGATTCCTGGGTGTGGAAGTAGCTTATAACAAAAACTATCACTCCCATGTATCTTTTAAAAATAAACAGGCTTTAAAGGGG
Source organism: Rynchops niger (assembly GCA_013400035.1). Lineage (NCBI taxonomy): Eukaryota > Metazoa > Chordata > Aves > Charadriiformes > Laridae > Rynchops > Rynchops niger. The sequence continues at coordinate 163,172 of VXBH01000504.1, forward strand.
AAAGCTCTTCTTTTGCAAAAGCAAGGCAGACTTGAGTCGGGGAGCCATGTGATGTGATCATCAAAGCGAGGGGTTAGTAAAGGAAGTGTAGAACAAGTTCTGTCTTGAAAAAGGCCGTGGAAGTCAAGGAAGAGGGTGCATTTTACCTGAAGTTTTAACTTGGTGGATGGAGCCATGGCAAGGGAAGCATTCCAATGAAGTAGAATCTATCTGGCTTATCCAAGAGACCCTTTCTGAAACCAGTCTCAGCTGTCAGGAGGGGAGGGGTGCTTGCCTTCCTTAAAACTCTCACAGTGCCCTACTTACTGTTTAAGAGGCTGCTGGCATCGCGCTCGGGCTGTGTGAATCTACAAAACACAGAGGTCTGCTGGGCCACAAAATTCAGATGTGATAAGTAGGCAAACGGTCTCCAGCTTCAGGATTTATCAGCATGGGCCTAAATTCATTACCAAGGCCTAAAGCAATGGCTCTCTTTCTAGTGGCAGATACTAATCACAGAACTCCTTGATCCTGCAGGTTCCAAAAAAAAAAAAAAAGGAATAAATCCTTCAAGACTATTCTGTACTCTCCTCTTGATGTTAATTCACACTGCTTAGTTCTGCTTTGCATCAGCACAACTCTTCCCCCACGCACATGCTTTAGGATACGTAGCATTAGTGCCCAGCCATTCTTTTTAATTGCCGTGCGGTTAAGGAAATTCTCACAAGCAGATATATATGGCTCATAAACTTTTCCTCTAAAAAGTTTTCTGTTTAGAGAACAGAGTAACAACCATCCCTTAATATAATATATTTAAACATCATGATAAAAATCCTCTCTGGAGAATCTGACAACATACTATTCCACCAACATTATAATGGATGGTTTTCTTCTTTTAAATGCCTTGCCATTAAAGTTTAACGAGCAATACTTACTTTCATTCTAAACTTATTTTTCTCCTTGACAGATTGGATACTTAGTTTGGATTTGTTAACATAGCTAGTCATAAAAACGTCTGCTTCAAAGAAACTGATAGATACTGTCTTTAGGAAATTGGTCTTTGATGCCTTATTTGATTTCCATGGCAAAATAAGTTCATATTTTCTTATTTGGAAGAAAGGAACATGAAGTGCTATACAGAGCAAGCTAATAAGCTCATGCCACTTTTTATTTGCCTGGAGTTTAAGTTTGTATGAAGCATAACAGATTGTGTAGCTCAGAAATGTCCTAAGTCAAGACCGTAATGTTTAGCGACAGGGGGTTTCATTTGTGGAATTTCTGATCTAGCTTTAGATGTTTGCAGGACTTTCCACCTTCTAATCCTTTACTAAAAAAATGTGCAGTGGTACAAGGAGTAACCAGAAATGAAATTGCAACTAAGGCTCACGTCTTTACGTAGAGGTTATTTATGGCATCACACTTCTTAACCAAGTGTCTGGTAAATGTCTTTTGTGGTCTTTCCAGTTCTAATGGTTTTACTTTGAATCTCACAATATTAACTTTTCCTTTAACCTTTCCATTTCCTTCCAAAAATCATTTCTATCCTTAGATTTGGAAAGAAAAGACTGAACTTGAGAATTCTCACGCTTCAAGACAAGTATACGTTTTTTTGAACCATAAATAAAAAGAAGCTGAAAGGAAGGAGGGATGAGCCTGACTCGTGATTTTTCTTACGTTGAATTTGCCCTTCCTCTGATGTACTCAGACTTCCTTAGAATAGTCTCTGTGATCTTGCCAAGCTTTGTGCTTCAAGAGCAAACATTTGAGGAAAATCTCCTTGACCTCCTTCGTGCTGTGGTGCCTAATGGGTTAGTATGTTGTTCAGCGTTACAATAGAGAAAACAAAGAGAACAATTCAAATACTTGCTAGAAATATTCACGGGGAAAAAATGCTGAGCAAGGACATTCAGAATTTCTTTAGCATCATTTCCTTACAACAGCTGCCATCGTTACCCTCCTCTCCGAAGCTGAGCTACAGTACCTAACGATGAGCCTTTTCCTAGCTCAGACGAGGGCAACAGGCAACCACTTGATATCCGAAGACACTGAGATCCACTGGAAAAGAAAAAAGCAGACCACAAATAGACAGTAGAAACCCATACAACATCGCAGCAAACATTTCCTAATTTACTGCAATGCCAGAAGATGATTCACCCCAGTGTTCCTGTTGCATAATCTTCCCCACAGCTCAGGAGAGTGAAACTAGAAAACCAAAGGTCTCACTGGGCTTTCAGTGACATTTATGTTTAGACTGAACTTTCAGTTAGGAAAGTGTGAGTTTTTCTCTGATGACAAAGGAGGGGGAACTGATATAGTAAGGTGTTGTTTCAGAAATGATAAACTACTGAGTGTACCAGATTGTCATCTCCCTTGGCCCAGCGTAAAACCCGAGCCAGACCACAGACTTCATTTGCCTTTCCTGACTTTCACACAGGTCTCGGGGCAATGACGCCCTGGCCCGTTTAATCTGCCTGGTCCCAGGGAGATCAACTGCAGCTGGACCCTGTGAGCTGTAAAGCCCCTCCAGATAAACCATGCCAGGGTCCCCCAAAGCTTGGTTATCGGGGTGGAAGGTACCGCGGGGCTCCCCCTCCACTGACCTTTCAGCAGCAGCAGGAGGTCTGGAAACTCCAGGCACGTGTTTGCTCTGCCTGAGCATCGTGCACACGGTAGGTCCAACCCTTTCCAAAAGCACCAGGCTTGCTGCACGCCTGCAGGATCTCCCAGGCTTTCAGGGAGCCCCGGGCGTAAGCACAGCTGCCAAACTGCCTGGGTAGTCACTGGGGAAATTCCACCCAGGCAGCCACTTGCCAGAGAGAGAGGGGAGAAGGGAGCACGAAAGCAGCAGGCAGCAAGGATGGCTACTTCAGAGCCTCTGGGAGGTGTCGTATATATATACAACTATGTGTTTTAGGGGACAAATCTACCATTTTATTTCTTAAAATCGAGTGAATTAGTGAATGCTGCACATCTTCAAAGGAGTCAGGCTGAAGACTCTACATTCTTGTTAGACTAAGTTATCTTGGGTTAGTGACTGGGTGCCAGGCATTTTTCTGTGCTGATTTGGTGAATACTGTTGCAGACGAGCCAGTGTGAGCAGCACACGAGTCCTCCGCACCTCAGCAACTTTCTGCTCTCTGTTACACCAGACTGAACCAGGTTAGTTCCTCCTTCAGGGCAGCATTACTACAGGCAATGTAATTTCTTCCCCTCGCTGTTGACAGTGGAAAATGTTCCTTTATTCAGAGGGAAAAAAAAAAAAAGCTAAGTGTTCTGGGGGTGGCTGTTTTTCTCAGCATCTCTGCTTCTGTGAGATTCCCATGCTGCTGTATTTCACATCCCCTCCTTCCAACTGATAGGCAGCATGGTCGAAACGAGCTACCACTTGCCAGTTTGCGGGGCAGTTAAGGCATTTTCTGAGCATTTGTGTCAAACAAATGCTCTTTTCGGGAGGGATGGGTGCTCTTCAGCACAGCCGTGGCTCCGCAGGTGCATGGCCCTGACTGATGGGGCAGAGCTGTCTCTTTCCTGCAGCAGGGAAATCCTCCTGGCTCTCTGCCCTCTCGCCAGGTCTGGGCACACCGTCTGCATCTGAGGCTGTATCTAAAGCATCCACGGGCCCAGCCTTGAGGAGGAAAGTGGGTGATCCCCAATTGATCAGCAACAGCTGCTGTGGGGAATCCTGAAACTAAGAGGCTTTAGGGTTCGAAAACAAAAGGACGGACTGAGGGCAACCTCAGTCAAATGGAGAACACTGTAAGCCTTATGTTAAGGTTAGTGAAACGAAGGTTCCTTGCATTTTGCTGGTGGAGACCACAAACCCAACAGGCAGCTGCCTGTGGGTGAGAAAGGGCTGCCTGACTCACCGCCTGTGAACACTTCGTGCCACCATGGGATGAGAGCTGAAGTGGAGCTTTATCCCTACGAGCTAGGGTGAAGCTGAAGTAGGAGCATGTGCCAAAAAGGGAACAAAAACTCATCAACTCAACCACAGCTGTGGCTAGCGAAGGGAAGATGGGGTTTCACAGCCTCTCTCCTCTCACATCAGGACTGCATACCATAGGGAAGGAGGGGTAACCCACAGTGCTCCCACCCAGGCATCGCCTCTCTGTGGCTGGGAGCTAGAGCCCTGCAGCGTGATCCTCCGTTCTGCTACGATCACTGCCTTTGGCAGCAATGTAGCCAAACGGTTGTGCCGTTTGGATGAGGATGGGGATGAAGAGCCCTGCCAGCAGACGTCAAGGTGTAGGTGCCTCCTGCATGCCTAAAACTGTTACATGGAATGGAAAGTCACCCAGGAGAGGTAAGCAGAAAAAGAACAAACTGGGTGCGTTGGTGGAAATACAGGTCTTAGTTGATAGCCTGAAAAGAGATAACAAGCTAGGCCTGTGTTGGTAAAGATGATGATAAGAGCACACAGGGCTTACAGATCACCCTGAGGTCCTCAGCCGCACGATACAGCAAAAAGGAAAACACAAATATGCGTGTATTTAGAAGCTACTGGAGAGGCTATAATTCATACCATAAATGTGGTCATGCTCTGTACAGTGAAGATTTCACCTAAAGAGCGCAGCTTTCCCTTGCACTGATGAGTTCACTCAGAGGTACGAAGCTGTTTTGAAATGAAGGGAATACCTACCCAAAAGGAAACTTTATAAATGATCATAGATATTCTGCATTAAAATACTTGTGGAATTTTCAGTACTCAGGAGGAGGCAAATGTCTTCAGAATTGCTGAAGGACTGAGAATCTCTGATGCCAGTTCTCAGCTTGAAGGAAGTATTTTGGGGCCAAGCTATTAAATGGTGTCTATAATGTTTCTAATGGAAAGGCTGGCACCACCTTAACTGTAGTGAGACTGGCAGGGCTGCTATGGCTCTCATACTAACATCAGCCATGGCTGCAGAAATGGGAAACAGCCGCTTGTTTGTTCCTCATTCTGAAGCAGGGAGGGCACATGTGCCTCCCGTGGAGAGCCCCTTCTTCCTCTTGTATCCTCTAATTTGTAATCTTTTATATCCTGTTTTAACTGGAAGTTAAGATTTTAGCTTCATAATGCTGCCTGCATACTAGGAGTATGAAACTGAAGCATGGCGTTGACTGCGCATTAAGTTCTAATTACGGCAAAACAAATACATGTTTAAGTATTCACTCAAATCCATTCTAAATGAGGAAAAAATTACAAAGATATTTCAGTGTTTTGATGAGCAAAAGCAGATTTAAGCATACACCTAATTTATTTGCAAAATTTGTGCCCAAGGCATGCTCCAGAAGTGTTATGAGATGTTTCCTTTTACAGAAGATCTTTTAGAGAATTCTCTTTCCAGACTCTAATGTTATTATTCTATCTTAATTCATTACAGGCTAGACTTTGCCACTTCCATTAATGCAAAACCATCCCTTCACGTTGAGCTGAAAATAGCTAGAAGTAAAAATCCAATTTAACTCTTAAAATGAAAAGAATGTTTGGAAGTATATGTTACCAGAGAGTGTAGGCTCTGCAGCGCTTGTTTTCTATTTTATCTGTGTTAAATGCTGTAGCATTCAGGCCTTTGACATGCATTGTTCACTGGAAATCAAATTGCACGCTGTCATAACAGTCTATTAACAGCACCGAATTTCTGCAAAACTTTACCTCTTCTCTAGAAGATAACATCTCTCTTTCCTTGCAAGGATAAAACAGCTTCCTTTCTTGCAGAGGTACATATAATGGTGCTATTGCTTGTCGGGGATGTCAAGTTCCCTTGACTATTAAGGAGAGGGGAAATGTCTTTGTTACACATTTCTGTTCTCCTTTTATCCTCTTCAGAGAGGCCCCCAGCTTAATCTAAACAAAATAAAGCCAGGGTATCATTTAAAAACAAAACCATTTTGAAAACTCTTTGATCTCCCTGACTTCCTGTTAAATATACCATCAACTGTTTCTCTACATCCTCGACCACTACGGATCTGATGTTCTCTACATTTTATATTGTCTTTGGCACTACACAAAATTAACATGGCATTCGCTATAAAATCTCGTAAAGACAAAGAATTCCAGCCCCTCCTCAGCTTCACCTTTGCCTTTCAGTGTCCTCTTCTTTTCGGCCCTGCCGCCCACCTTTCTGTTTAAGTACGAGGACCCTGAGGTTGGTCCATCTCTTTTGTTGAACTCCTATTTTCCAACTCTCCTGTCAGTCCATCTTCCCCTTTCCCCAGTCCAATGAAGATCCCTTATACATGTTAGCCCTGGAAAAACTCAGCATCACTTTTCCTCTCTATCTACACGCTGTTCTATTTATTTCCCTCCCCCCCCCCAAGAAGCTTCTCCTTCCTTGCTCTGCTGCTACCAGGTGACTCTGACTTTGTTCCTTCCCTTTCTCCTCACCTCTGACTCTTCACGTAGCTCAGTACTCAGCTGCATCTCCACCCTGCCCTTCTGCCTTTTCAGAATTCAAACTTTTCTGTCTATTCAAAACGCCATTTCTTCTCTCTCAAATGGCTTTATGCCTTCAGCCTCACTCCATTGTAATTTGAACAATTGCTTTTTCTTTTTCTTCTTCGGAGTGAGAATGGGTGGATGGGAATGAGAGAGCTCTCTGTCAACTCTCTACTCCTTAAGCTTATCTCTTAACTGTCCAGTGTTCAACAGTCCTGGTGTGCTAATGACTCAGGCAACATATATTAATTATTTAGGCTGGGAAAGGGAGTTATATCTGATATAGATGAATAGATGGTAAGGTATTTAGGTCTTACTGTATTTGTGCAAAGAACTGCACATAATCTATTCAGCTATACAAGTAGCAACAGGAAGTCTAATCCTCTGTGCTGGCACACTGTTGACTTGGTCTCTTCCAGATTTAATTACAGTGAAGCAAAACAAAACGTTGTAGCTTTAAGGACTAACTGCTCCGTTAAGTGTAACATTTTAAGCAAGAGAACTGTTCACACACAATGGAAAGACATAATGTTGTTCCATGAACAAATCAGATAAATTGTTCTCAAGCTTTAGTGACAGCAGAGACAAAAGGCTCTGTCTCCCACATTGCGGCCGCCGCATCTGGGTGGCTGCCTTCAAACTTCTCCCCCTACTTGAGGCCTCTCTGTATTCAAACAGCAGGAGAAAGAACATTGTTTGACATACCTCAGGTAGCACCAAAATCAGCCAAGGCTTGAAGAGCACTGCAAGAGCGTGATGGATGCAAGTTTTGACATGACAGTGCAAATTGAGTTTGCATGCATCATGGGGAGATTTGCTGTCAGAATAATAGATCTCATGGGGCTTTGAGTGGATGATCAGAGAATTATTTTGCAACTTGCCTGGTTTCCCTTCTTGCCTCAGAGGTATTTTATAAAATGAAGCCAATATTTCATAAAACAAAGGGCCCAGAATATCAAAACAACTTGCTACGTAGCACAATCACTCAGGTTACCAAGTACCAACCCAACACAGAGCAAAGGCCAAATTCTCAGCTTACCTAAATCCATCCCAACCCTGCCTTGCACCACAGCAGCTTTGTGTTCATCCTGCCTTGCAGAGCACGCATAACCCCAGTAGCAATGGCCCTTTTTAGGCTTCTCCTCCCGTAGAAGCACAAACCGATGATGAAGAAATGACATCGATAGTAGAGCCTTTTCCCTGCTCACAGCACCCTCATAGTCTCCTTCCCCTTGCTCCCTGGGCCCCGTTTTAGTAGCCAGTGGGAACACCGGCATAGAAAACACCCTCCACAGGATGCTGGGCTCTGGACCCAAGAGGTCCTCGGTTTACAACTCAATAACGTTTGAGGAAAACTCACAACTCTCAGAATTGTCAGAAATCAAAAATGAGCTGACTAATTTTAAATGTGCCTCAATCTCCACCTCAGCAAGCTTGGTTAAGTTTTTAAAAAACAAGCTAGAAAACACAAGCGAAACCGAAACCAGAAATCAGGGTTGAAAAAGGCCATCTTTGTGTCCTTTCATTGCAAATTTAGTTTCTAGCCTGGCTTCCTTTCCTTTAGGAATAGTGCATATCTTTGGAAACGGTCAGTTCTGTGAACCTTTGTACCTCTGGTTTGTCATTAGTGCGTCTGGTCAGAAAGAGGGATGGTACAGGAGACGAGTTAACCATTTCTCATTTACTGAGTCAGCTTCACTGAAAGAAAGGTCGGGCAGGAGGTCAGTCCCTATAGACCAGAGCAGAGATACGGACCCATTTACTAAACACGTGCTTTATCTAGCAGCACATTCAATATCCTGTAAGCAAATAGCATAGTGCAATTCTGCCTAAAAAGTTTGTTACTAATATTCCCTGTACCCTCTTGTTATACAAATATTCTTACTTTCAGCTGCTTGTCTGCATGAGTAAAGGTCAAGTCAACAATTTAGGTAGTGTTACAAGCGATACTGAAAGCATATGCCTTTTTTTTATGTGAACGTATATGAGAAAGCAAGGAATCAATGGACATTTAATCACTGAGTTATAGCATTCTGTCTTTTTTTAACCCAGGGATCTTTACAAACCCTGATCTCTTGCCTGTAATGGGTTTTGGATCAGGCCTCCCAAAATAAAGGAGCCATTTCTCTTTTACCCAGCTCCTCCTTTGCACTGTAGGCGTAAATTACACTTTACTTTCTCTAAGTGGGGAGCTGCAAACAACTCTGGTGCCTTTGGGGTAGGCGGGGAAAAGAAGTATGGCTGATTCTAAATAAAAGTTACTTGTCAGATCAACCTTGATAGCGGAGATAATGAGGGTGATCACATGGGAATATAGATTCAGGGTTTAGTTTAATCATCGTTCCGTATCAGCTGCACTGATCCAGTTCTGCGTGACTAAATCAAATGAATGTTAGGTAACCAAAATTATCTCTAGCCTCCTTACTTTTCACTCCCCGCTCCAGTACCCACAGCATTTGTTTCAGTGACTTTAAAACAGGTAAAATCTATAAAGGACATACAGAAGTGCTGATAAGTAAACAGAGGACAGAACTTTCATGAAGAGGTATCTGAAGTTAAGCTACGAAAGAGATTTCTAAAGGTAAAAAATGGTAGTAGGGTCATAAAAATCACATGTGCCTTTGAACATCTCTATCAAGGCTGTACCCAGGTGCCTAAATTGGCTTCCATTAACTTCCCAGGAAGTCTCTGAGTGCTGAAGCACATGATTTTCAGTTCTACTCCTAACTCCGTGAGGGCAGGAAGACCATCAATATTGAAAAAATTGCTCTTTGATACCTTACAAAAGGCCTTATAACCAGTGATGTGGCATTATCATAAAAAAAAAAAAAAAAATCCCAAAAATCTCACATCAAAACCAACAAGCAGCGTTACGTAGGCAGCCTTGAGCTTTGGTCTGAAATCTTGATACAGATCCAAATTTTGCTGCCTAGTTCATCCTAAAAGAAAGAATAAATCCCGACGTGTTACAATAAATCAGCATTTGAGGTTTCCTTAATTTGTTCAGTATCTCAGGTAAATTTATAACTAATTGCATTTTCTCCACAGCTCTGCTTTCTTTTGCACCGTTCCTCCCTCTCACAAGTTTACTGCAAGCCTCACACAGGTGATGTTTCTTAAAGCCCTTAGCTCCCAGAAACATATAATTGCATCAGGACCTCAGCCTTCATTTCATCTCCTGCATGGGCCAAGACAAGGTAGGGAATGTGAACCCTTTGAGATGCAAAAAGGGGGGGGAAGGAAACAGCGTTATTGTTTTAATTTAATTGCTACAATTTTAAGCCCATTTGATGATGTGCTGGGGTTTTGACTCAGGAGTTCTGAGTGCTTGAGTTGGCAATTCTGCCTTTAGCCTCCATATCGAGTATTGGGCTGTGTGCTTAACCTGAATTTGATTTGAGTTTAGTTTTAATGTAGGGCTGTCTGCCCAGATTGCTTTCCCGTCTCCTGTCAGACTTGGCAATGCTTTAGCAGGGCCCTGAGAGTGTTTCAGCTTCACTAGCAAAGAGCCCTCACGCAAAGCACTTTATTTCCCCCCAGAACAAATAAACAAGGAGTAAACATCCCTCCTCTCTCACACGCGCAGAGCCCGAGCGTTTCTTTGCAGTTCTCTTCCCCTTCTGTGCCTATAGCCTAAGTAGGACTTAAGCTTTGTGAAAATTTTATGAAAAAGCAAAGCTGCATTTTTGCAATAGTAAGCACCCAGAAGAAGACTAAAGAAAAAAGTAAAGCCAAGGTTTTTGTATATGTACGTGCACAGCTCATGGCCTCTCTCCAGGTCAGCTGTGTTTGAGGATCCCCATATTACGCGATCATGCTCTCTTCAAAATGTAGCAAAATCCCTAGCAAAGAAGAAGAGCAGGCAGGCTGTAGTGGTTTCATTTTGCTCTTTCCCTCCCCCCCCCCTTTTTTTTTTTTTATTTGATCCTGAAGAATGCACTTTCTTGAGTTACACATTAAACTGTCAGGAGACAAAATCAACACTTGGGATTCTACATGGAGCTTGAAAAGTTGCTCCACAAAGCATGGCCATACAGAGCTTCTCCCATAAATCTTCAAGTTGTTTTTCTTATCTAAGCAAGCTATGTATAAATATTAACATATTATTCATGGGCAAATAATTCCATGCCACTCCTTCCTTACAGCTGCTGCCTTACAGAGGATTCTTGCTTCAGATGCAAATGACAGTCCCTTTGTGGGGCCTCAACTGCATTTCAGGTTAAAAGAATTAAAACAAAAAAAGAGGGCAATGGCACTTTTTAATTAAGCAAACCTCAAAAATGAAAAAGTCAGTGGCCTTTAACTGTTGGTTTTAACGTAGAGGAGCCACCACATAAAAACTACTGGCTAAACTCTATAGTCATTGAAACTAGTAAACTCCCACTTGACTTGGGTGAGCCAGGACTGAGCTCCAAAGCGTTTGTTCTCTGGTGTGCGTGGAGGTGTGCTACACGCAGCCTCGAGCTCTGCTCGGGTTCAGCACAAATGCTCTAGCAAGCGGACTGCGTCCGAGCCACGCAGTTTGGATCGGGATGTCTCTGTAGTGCTGGGGGAGGTCAGTTCCAGCATGTTGGCCAGTGTGGTTTCTGCTACCCGAGACTCCAGGAGGACAGTGGCATTTCCCCCTGCAGTATGGGTGAATTCTTCCATTAAACTGTTCCTTAAGAATCTCCCCTGTGCCCGACACAGGAAAGAGTATTTCTCCAGAAGTGTATTCTTCCCGTAGAGGGTTTGACATGCCAGCACTTGCGGACAAGAGACCATTGCAAGTGGAACATGTGAAAACAGGGGCCTATTCATAAAAATAATATATTTATATTTACTTGTTAAAGGCCTTTGCTCAGGATCTTTTTTAAAGTTCAGCTGGATATAAAATGCCCACTTCAAAAGCCAAAATGAAGACTTTAACAGATGTGCCCTGGCAAAGAAAAGGGTGTAGACACAGCAAGGAATTCAGAAGGGACAGACAGTCATATATGGACATAGGAAAAGAATCTCAAATAAAATGCTTGTGGCTGGGAGCTGGAGTTTTTGTGTTACCTGTAACGAGCCTCTGTGTTTGAGGCTTTGGACCCTGGCCTGTTCCTTTCTTTTTTCTGGCTGCAGCTTTTTTACTGGTGCTTTTTTGTACCAGAAGAGACTATCTGTGCAATTTCACATGGACCCTGTCACTCTAGCAACCAGAGGAGGGAAGTGTCTTATAAGGAGAAAATTCCCTATAACTGAAAACGTGGATCTTATTTGAACCACATGGCATACTTTAAAAAAAATATGAAATTTCAGGTTGCAAGACTTGGAACAGGCAAATGTTTGTGTGTGCGTATGCATTCCCACCCAAGAACAGCCTGACAGCAGCTACTTGTATGCAAAGTCTCAGCAATGCTGAGCGTTTGCAGGTGTTGCCACCTCGCAAAGCCGGGAGTTGAAAATACTCAACTCCGTGCTGTCAGGGTATCTGCACGGCCTAGTGGGTATCTATACTAGTAGGCAGTTTTATCTCTAGGTTAATTGAAAGCATATTAATTTCAGGCTGTTAACACATCTGTAAAGATTAGATGAGGTCTTACCCAAGGGATTGTGGTTCAACCGAGGGCTCAGCCTCAGGAGGCTTCCGTGTCGCTGCATGTACCTCTCCCGTCCTCTGAGAGCTGTGCAGGGGAAGATGCTGTGGTGCTCCCAGCAAGATGCTTTATTGTCTCTCGTGAAACCAAAAAAACAGTAAACCAAAGAACCATCCTCCATACTATTACCTGCCATCTCCTGTCACTTACTGGACACGTGCAAACAGTGTTAAGAGTTATCATATAAGGTATATTAAGATTTCAAAACCAGTGAAAACCAGAATTATGATTGCTATTTTCAAAACTCTGCTAGATGTGTGTTTTTAAGGAGGTCCATAAGGACCCTGACCACCAGGATGTCCCGCTTTACTGAAGCAGAGCTCTCAGCAGCTTCCCGTGCAGCTGTGTGTGCCCTGCTGCAGACCTGACCCCAGGGGAGCAGCCAGACCTCCCAAGAGCGAGGTGCACACAACAAACATGCACTGGTTTGGCTGAAGTTGCCTCGTATCACACGGGAGCAGCAACAGAGAGGGGAAAACTCCGGTTTCCCAGGAAAGCATTCACCTACCCTAACCATAACACCGGGCTTTCTCTTCCTGTGTGGTCACCAAGTGCTGCCCAGTTTGTAAAATAAGTACTGAGGGAATCTTGCAAGCAATACATTTCCATTGGACAATTTCAGTTCATCTTTAGAGTAGCTCTATTCTGTGTCCCAGATGGGACATTGGGGGTCTAGCGAAGGCCACCTGTAAACTTGTAAGTCAGAAGCAGAGAGGTCTTGGAGTGCAGGAATGGCCAATCCGTGTCTCTCTAAGGAGATCAACTCCAGTTCAAGAGTGCCTACACCAGTAATTGACAAAAATTGGGGGAGTATATTAGACGAAGGATTACTCTGGACGTGTTGCAACCTCATTTTTTTTCCTCAGGCAAGAGGTTCTGCTACGGTCACAGACAGGATTCTGGCCTAACTAGACCTTTGGTCAGAGGTGGTTGCATGATTTTTACACTACTGAGCCTCTTGGAACATCCAGGTGAATTAGCTGGTGTGTATTAAATATTACGAATTTCAACAAAGCAACTTTTTGTTGTATACGTATATGTTTTCTCATACGTACAGAATAATGGCTGTACCCTGAAAGGATTTGTCTGTGTGTTTCACAACGTTGAAGCTAACTCTGAAGACATTAACTTCAAATGACCTTGCCTTTTTCATGACTCACCCCAAAAGTTATTTTCCTGTAGGTTTGTTCTGAGTGATTAAGATAGGTTTGCTGGCATATAGATGTTGTTCTACATATATATATTACCTTAACCAAGGAAAGCTCCCACACTTTCCCTTGTTTATTCATATTATATGTAACATAGATTCAAAGTTAAATGTCATAGCCCTTATTTACAAGTTAACATATGAATATAACCCAATTTAAAACTATCTCCTCATTTTCCTTGCTGCCTATCTCACCCTTCAGTGTGGCTACTTAACGTGGCGCAAATGGCGTTGAGGAGGTCACAGCCCTCTTAGCTGCTTTAGTAAATCCCTATCTGCTGTGAACCTCACAGGTTGTCCACCTGCTGCTCAGCTGTCTTGGTCAGTGCCATTGTAAAATTCCTTTCCACGTACAGGTAATGCCCACAGAGGAAATTATACTTAATATTTCAGTCAGTGAGTGAAAGAGAGATGGGGGCAGTGCATTAGAAGCTGGTTCTCAACCACTCCCTGATTTTCAAACTAGCCACAATTGCATGTTAAGACAGCCTGGGAGCTGTTTCAGCAGGCACCAGGCTCCCCTAAGAACCGTCTGTCGGCTGAGCGTAGCCAGGGAACAGCGTGCTCTGGCCACGCTTCCTCCAGCCTGCCTGTTCCAGCACGCCGCGGCACAAGGGGTGCTGGGGAGGGCGACGGGAGCTGAGGTATCTGCTTTAGGCACCTTCGTGTCTGCCTAAAAATCCCTCGCTCCCTTCTCACTAGTTGAAGGATATAAAGGGAACCTAGAGCGAAGCTCTTCTTTGGTCTCAAAAGTTGTTAAAAATATTTCTAATAAAGGTATGTATACGCGTGTGTGACCTTCAGAGGACACCTTGTTTCTCCTGGTAATTTTGTATTGTTCCTGAATCAAAGCCCCGTTTTCCTCTTTGTGAAAGTAAAGCTTATATTCTATTCCTATTCATTGATTGATCCTATTAATGAACAAGGTTATGTCGATGTTATCTTTTAGTAACTGTTAAGGCGCTAGTGTATCAGTGAAAGGTTAAGAAATGCAAGAGAGCTATATGGGGTTTTTCTTCCGGAATGTGAACCAAGTAAATGGCTTTGTCACATTGTTGCAGACTGTATATATATCTTTATTTTTCAGTAAGAGCAAACTGCAATAAGCGAAGTCCCTGAACCTGTACTATGCCACAAACGTACAAAGATAAAGATTTTTTTAAGAGCAAAGAAAAAACTACATCACAAATAAATGCATAAACTTATCTGGCCTAAAGGTGGCTTCCAAGGCATCAGACATTTTGTAAACCAGCAAACGGATCCAGACCATGCAAAATTGGGACGGTCTTGTCTTTTCCTGTCTGTTTAATTTTTCCACTCCGAGAGTGTCCAAAATTCTCTGAAATAAAGGATTACTGTCTAGGGGTTCAGAAAGTCATATTTTCATAGAGCAGTTCATTCTGACAGGTAACCTGGGCAAGCATACAAGCTGTTCCGTGAAATGTAGTGTCCCTAATCTTAAAAATTAATTCCGCATCCCCAAACCAAGTGTTTGTTTTCAGTAGTGCTCACTGCTGTGGCCTAGAGTTTAGATCAGTGATTTAGCTGCCTATGCCTCGTTTATGATACTGTAAGCCAGGGAGACCCAATTCGGTTTAGTGTTCACCAAATTCTATTCACCCTTTTGCCACTAAATCACTGTACAAGTGTGAGCAAACCACTCCGCTCTTCCTCTCCTTCCCCTTATTCAAATTTACCCAGTTGATCGCTTGCGATATGACTGTAACGGAGTGAAGATTAGCCCATGAATATGCACAGAAAATTCTGGAAGCCCTGCTGAACTGAGGTCACAGCATGAATTCTGAGCATAGAGGTGAGATTTGGGTATTATTGCAAATTTTCTGGATAAAAAAAGTACGGAACAGTGCCCACGATTTTCTAGACAGAATACACAGAACGAAACAGATACGGTCCCCAGCAGAAATCTGCACCGAGGTGGCCCTGATGCTGCATTGCCTTGCCAGGTCTGAGACCGGTCCTTCAGGCTCAGTCTTCTTCTGGGCTTCTTTTAGTTGCAAAATGCGCTGGACCAAGAACTAGGAAAATAGAAAAAGATCACTTTAAACTTCACCATGTTTAAAATTGTAGTAAGTACTTATTTCTACATTAAAAAAGGCACTTAACTTCACCATCTGTGTTTCACTTGGTTCAGGTGTTCATGTTATTGTCTAAAGTTGGGGGAAAAAAATTTAAAATGAAAGTTTAGGTTCTTAACTAATCACTAGGCCTTTTCAGAAAAACTCAAACATGCAGCAAG
Organism: Rynchops niger; assembly: GCA_013400035.1. Lineage (NCBI taxonomy): Eukaryota > Metazoa > Chordata > Aves > Charadriiformes > Laridae > Rynchops > Rynchops niger. Next base: position 178,654 of record VXBH01000504.1, read on the forward strand.
TCAATGGCACTGGCAACAGTCAGTAATTTAGGCATCCTGCTTTTAGTGTAATTAGTGTCAAAAATATTTTGCATTGTTTTAGAGGCATCGTGGGACTATTTCCTCAAATGATGTTGGGATCATCTACAGGGGTTCCACATCTCCGTACTTCAGGCATCTCAACCGAGGCAGCCAAAAACTGGGTCAGGGCAACGTTCCAAAATTTTAGCGGTGAGCCTCCAAAATTCAAGACGCTCAGGGAATGCGTGTTGGGGAATAATATAAGAATGCTGGATTAAAAAAAAAAAAAAATACAGAGAAGGGAGTATTTAATTTGTACCCAATATTGATATTTCCAAATTTGTTACTGTCAATTTGGAATAAAACACTCTTTGTTTTAAACCCCTGTGAAAGCCAAGCCAGTTGCCTCTGAGCCTCAGAGGCGGTCTGAACCCAGAGGTTCCTAACTTGCCCCAAGGCAATCCGAACGGCTGCCTGATTCGAATGCGCAGGCCGGGGAAGTTTTTGGATGCTGGCTTTCGAGGAGTCTCCCCACTGTGCTGCGCTCGAACCTGGAATATGAGAATGTGGGTTGGCAAGAATCTGCGCGTCTGGGAGCTGCCGAGCAGCGCCGGAGGCTTCCCGAATTTGGGCTCACTATCATCCCTTCTGATAGGATGGGGAAAACTGGGAAGCAACTCTCAGCTCGAAACCTCAGAATTTGGGAGCCGGGTCCCCTGAAACTTTTCCCCCTGTGTTCCTGGGCAGCTGTTGTGAGGAGCCGCGAAGCAGCTGGAGTTCAGAAACGCGAACTAGCCTCGGTGGAGGCACCTGGTGCCTCTGCAGGTGGCCCTCAGCCTCCTTGGTGCTTGCCAGGCCGCTGTGCGTGCTGCTTGGCGCAATTTCAGGGTGGTTTATCAGAGAACTGGAGCCCTGAGGAGCTATGGTTTGTGTTTTCGGGCTTAGGCTCTCTTTCGGCATGGAGGAGGCGATGCTTGAGGCTGGGGAGTGTGACAGCCCAGCCTATCCAGCAATGGAAAGTGAGAAACTGGAAATTTACCTGGATGCCACCCTGAGTCAGCCAAAACCGACGTATCTCTACCAAACACCTAGATCTGAACAAACTGCCATCCTCTGACAAAAATATTCCGTCTGAGAATTTCTGACCAGGTCTGGTAGTAAACATCTCCAGGGTGTCATTTGTGCCTGATACAGGGTAAAAATTATTTGGGTACCTGGTGCTCGGAGTGGAAAGATGAAGGAATGGAATAGTAAATTTAAGGGGTTGAAAAAAACACCCAGCTGATTGTCTGAGCACGGCTGACCTAGTCGTGTTCAGCTATCTCTGTGTGGAAACACACCTTTCCGCGGAGGAAAGAGCCGTGGTGGGGGCTGCATCCATCCCACCCTGCCCGAGGACCCTCCGTCCCTTCCCCTCACCAAGGGGGACTTTGTCGCTTGTGTTTATTTTTGCTGCCTCTCTCCCGCGCTGGGCTTTCTCCCTGGCACCGCTCCTTAACTCCCCTGTGGGCTTTTACGGCCGCGCTGACCCTCCCTGTGAGCCCGCGGTCCCGGCCGGCCCCGAGGAGGGTGAACCCGCACCGCCGGCCTCCCTCCGGGGATCCGCCGCCTCGGCGGGTCTCCGGGCCGTGGGGGAGCCGAGGGGACGCGGCTGGGACGGGCAGAGCCCCCGGGGGTCTCCCGGGACGGGCTGTGGACTCTCCTTCCCGCCGCGGCGGCCCTGAGGGGAGCTTCCCGCCCTGCGCTCTGAGGGGGCTGGCGGCGGGAAGGCCGCGGGCGCCGCGCCGGAGCGGGGCTGAGGGAGGGAGAGCCCCGTCCCGCCCGGGGATCTGGGGCCTCTGCCGGGTGCGCGGGGGCTGGCGGCGGCGGGGAGGAGTAGGG